>OY755243.1:47607003-47992574 GCA_963576725.1 Azorinus chamasolen | reverse complement strand
TACTAATACAAAAAAAACATGTAAATATATGGCATTATAAACATTAATAAATAGGGTCTGCTAAATATTCATTGTCATGTTTTTCTTACATGAATCAGAATATTCAACAGGGAAAGATTAAAAAAGATTTACCCACGTTTCGGTAAATGACCAGTTTAGTAAATTGAATATATATATTAACCCTTTCCCAGTTTTATGTTTACTCCAAATTTTAATACCTAATGAGGATTTTATACTTGCAAACATAGGTATATGTTGCGTTGATTGACTACAACCCCCCAAATGTCCTTATCCCTTTCCTCCATAGGCTATTTTTAGACCCATCCTCTTTGAATGAATCTACCCAAATGGAGCATTTTCTAGAGAAAAGTAAAAGTTTAGAATTTGGTAGTTTGAAACCCACCGTATGGGACCCACACACAAAGGCCCTAGCAGACCGAGTCGAGATGGTCCAACGTCGTGCTGCCAGATACGTCTCTGGGAATTATTACAGAACAAGCAGCGTTGGAGCCATGCTCGACTCGCTTGGCTGGGATAGCCTCCATCAGCGCAGACAGGAAGCCAAGGCAACGATGATGTACAGGATCATATATGGACACGTCTCCATCAGTGTGCCTACAACCCTCCACCCACAAGTACATGTAGCATCAACAAGAGGCCACAGCATTCGGTTCATCCCCCAGTTCTGCCGGACCCAGACTATGAAGGCATCTTTCTTCCCAACTGCTGCAACCCTGTGGAACCAACTGCCAGAGAGCCTAGTAACGGCCCCCAGCCTAGAGGCCTTAATTTAAGGTGGGGATCTCGGCAGCCTTCCAGTAGCTTTCCACATGATTTTATCCTGCTTTTAATCTGTTTCTTTTTAACCACGGACCCTCCGTCACAAAAATGCTTGTGGTGCATATATGAAATTTTCATCCTTTAACCCATTACCTTATAGAATTTACCCACGTTTCGATCAATGACCAGTTCAGTAAATTGAATTCATATAGTAAATAGAATCAACGTTTCGGCAAAAATGTGATTATATACTGTATATATAATTATATCCCCTTCTCCTGTATTACCGTTCCCCTTAGCAAAATAATTTTCATAAAAACAATTACTTTAAATGCAACAAGGGGCTTCCTTGAAGGAATAGTGAGAAAAAATCTTTTTCTAACGGAAAATAACACTTTAAGTAAACAAATAACCCAACAATTGAACCAAATGCCAGTTCTTTTAACTCACTCAATGCTGCAAATGCAGCCTCCATGTTTCCTATATTGCCGTTCCTATGACGTCATAATCTCCCACTCAAAGGTGTTTGAGCACAACTGGGTCAAATATATACTGCACAAGAAAGGTCAAGTCCCAGACACTCACTACACCTAATAAACATGTTGAGTCATGTTGAACTATGTATTAATCGAAATCATTTTCAAAAGCACCATGAACAAAATAAGACAGAATTATCAGCCTTATAAATTCAAATGTTATTTTACAAAAAGTGTTAACTGAGAATTTATTTTAAAAAATACTTTGAAATGTACAGATTACAATCAGCTAAACAGATAACACTCAAACATACCAACATATTTAGTATACAATTTAGATGTGTACTGGGGCATTTTATTCAGTACAGAAATGTATTTATGCCGTCTGATAACAGACTCCATTGTACAAAATTTGACATGAGTCATGTTCATAACATGAACCCTAAGTTTTGCTGAACAGTATACGTGTGACGTGTTATTTGCTTGGCACGTAATAAGGACCTGTCTGAACGTTTCCGCGGCATCTGTCATTTTTTTAAGGTTTGAAAAACGGATTATTTTTGGGAAATATTGTTAGAAAAATGGTGTCACGTGATGAGAATGTTTATATTTTTGTTGAAAATAATATTTTTCTTTAAATTTTCATTCAATTTACCTGTTTTTTCCCTGTATGTTTCGGCTCTGTATCTAAAAGTGTTTTATTTACAATTGGAAAACACTTTGAGCGATGACGTAGAGAGGTCGCACGCGCCATATCAAGCGCTTTTGTGATGCGGACGGAATAATAGGAAAGAACGGAAATATAGGAATCGAGGATATATGTAGTAATTATGTACACAGGTATTTCACACCTTCCATTCATGCATTCTAATATATGATATTATCATGGTGTTGGAGGTTTGGAACATTGAGTAGCTCAGCATGATCTGTGTGCAGGCTGTGTATAGATCAAATTATTATTATTACGAATACCTTTAAACAAAGGTGCAAACATCTATTAAGCATAACAATTATCAAAGGCGCGTACCGTCAGCGGATGCAAACTGGTACTACCATTTAATACCAATTATTTAAATTTGGTGGTGTTTGTTTAATAATTAAAAGAATTCAAATTATTATGACTACCTTTAAAGAAGAATGCGAACATCTAATAACACAATGGCAAGTGCCGTCAGTGGGTGCAAACAGGTACTACCATTAAACGGGTGGCGGTAAATTTATCAGTTACTAAACTGATTTAACAATAATATAAACATAATATTACTAAGAACAATGAGTCATCAATCCTGAAAAATAATGTTTACATGAAGACAGTTTGGAAAAATATAAGATAAGTACTATATAATGACCTTTTAACTGAAACATTGGAATGAGTTACTATATAAATTCAATTTACTGAAACGGTCATTTACCGAAACGTCGGGCACCCCCTTATAGCGTGGTTGCACAGTCTTTTGAACCTTTTAATCTTTGACCAGGAATAGAAAATGTTTACAGTGAATATTTAAGAAAATAATAAATCAGCAATTCAAAATAATCTTTTATACATACTGGAGACTGGAAACAATAAGTAATTTTATCCTCATCTATTAATCCCCAAACCATCCAGTGTTCCCCACCATCCGCACAACCAAAATAAAAATGGCAACCAGAAAAAGAGCACCTGTTTTCGAACCTTTATTTTAGAATATTTGAACTGTAACGTAAAAATTCATAGTCACATGATTTCATCATGGTCATGTGACCTTTGCATATATTATAAGCCAAAAAGATCAGAGCTGTCAAACATTTTCAATGTGGTACACTTTTCAATTTACATTGTATATTGATATTCTATTTTTTCTGATTTGATTTAATAAAGTATGAAGAGTTTTCTCATGTTTAGCATAGTTGAAGGAAAAGTAGACTGTTATGACCTGTTTATGATGAATATTTCATTTTTAAAGCTACGAGGTGTTGTTTACAGACAAAGCACCGGTACTCATGAATTGATGACGTAGTGCGCACTTGCGCATGGGCAACCGCAAAAAACATTGAAAGGTTTGAAAACTGGTGGGGTTCAAGAAAAGGCATAACGATAAATACAGATGCCTTTTGATGTGTATGCAAATAGAGAAGACAGTTCTTGTTGGAGCCATCTGATCAGGGTCTGCTGTGTTTACTTATGAAATAGTATAGATATGATTCTACAGTTTCTGCCATGGTCAAAAATCCCATTTTTCATATTCCTTTATAAGATTTAGCTTATAAGTATTCATGATGTCATTATTTCTGAAATGAATATTCATGAGGTAAAGGGTTGAAAGCAAAACTTAGTAGAGCGTATGCCTAAAATTTGGAAGGTTGTGAGTTTGATCACTGGTAGATCCCTTGCATAACAAGGATTGTGCTAGAACTAGTTGGCACAGTGTCAGAGTATTGTGACTGCCATTAGGTGTGGTATCATGTCATGTGTTTCCCAGAGCAACAGATAAAAGTGTATACTCAAATACTAAAATCGTCATTTCTCCACCAAACCCTATGATGTGACCACGAATAGGGTTTGGTGGAGAAGTAAAGGAGTTGAAAATGTTTCAATTTACTCATTTTATCTGAACCTCTATGTTTACATTATTCAGTTAATGTAATAAAAGTGATGAACCAAACACTATATACACTCACCAACAACATCAAGCTCCTTATTTCCAGTGACACTAGTCAATATTTATTTTTTATATTCAGGCACTTATAGACTCAGATCGCGACTACGCAGTGGAACGGAACAACATAGACTTTGTACAGCATGTGTTTCCTGACAAGACTCTGAGAGATGCTAGTGTGACTGCAGATAAACAGTTATCTGAATTTGATGTTGAAATGAGGTAATATATTGTTAATATACAAATATCACATCCTATGGAGAGCGACAGCATGTATCGTCAACCCGAGGTTGGTAATGTTCACCGAGGTGTTAGCAGAGGTGTACTTTACCATACCGAAGATCGACAATACATGCTATCGCTCTCCATAGGATGTGATATTTATTTTATTATACCGAATAGCACAATCAATTTCGTCAGCATAAAGATTTATTCAATGACAACAATAAGTGCATAAAAATTGCGGAACAGCTTCACACTTCTATTCATTACACGTTAAGTACTGGTGGAGTCCTTTTCACTGTCCAATCTTGACAGATCCTCCTCCGAAATAGTCGCATAATGCGACATTTCTCAAATAATTAAAAAAACAATTGTCAAAATGACATTACGTCAAGCGGATGACTTCACACACACAATTTAATAAGCGCTCACTGATCTAGATGTACTGTTGCCCACAAGAGATAATGTTACATGGAACAGTACAAATAGTTTCATGGCTGGTATATGGAAAATTTGTATAGGAAAGCCACATGAGGTATAATAATAGAGGTTATTTCTGTGTAATATAAAAGTATTGTTCATGTTTTGGTATACAGCTGACCCTGTATGTAACAAACAGTAAAGCTGCTCAATTCGAGATGTGCTACCTAACTTGAAGATTGCTAACAGATAGTTTTAATCAGTGCTTTAACCCATTACCTCATAAGCTATTTTTAGATCCAACCACTTTGAATTAATCTACCGAAAAGGAGCATTAATTAGAGAAAAAGAAAATTTCAGAATTTTGTAGTTTGAAACCATTGTGACAAATAGAGCATTTGCTCCTATAGGAGCAAATGCTCTATTTATCACAATGGTTTCACAAAGTGACTTTTACAGAGTCAGATTGCTAACAGATATTTTTAATCAATGCTTTAACCCTTTACTGCATGAATTTTCATATAAGAAATAATGACTTCATGAATATTAATTAGGTTCATTTGTATAATGACATAATATTATAAACAAGGAAAATGTTGGCCATAACAGAAACTGTACATTCATATTTAAATAATTTCATAAGCAAACAGAGCAGACCCTGATCAGACGGCTCCTGTAGGAGCTGTCTGATCTGGGTCTACTCTGTGTGCAGAGGCATAGAAAGGCGTATTTCTGGAGTAAAGGATTAAGACATACTAGTTTATCTGTTCAGATGTCTTCTGATCTAGGTCTACATTTTTTCTTTTTCAAAAGGCTCTTCCAAATTTAACTATTTCATACTGAATTAGCTCAACACTACCTTTAAACAATGTTTCAAAATTCTGCATTCAAAGTATTAAGTTCTTACATATTGCTAAAAAACTGTTGTCTGTGTTTCAGTATGCGACAGGATGTGTTTGATTCAGTGGTGGAATTTTCAAAGAAAGGCCTGGATGGACTCTCTGATGAAGTAAAAAGATATATTGAGAGAACCATAAAGCTAGGAAAGAGAAATGGTAAGGTTGATATGTAGATAATCTAGATATGCTGCTGCTGCTGCTGATGATGATGATGAATTGTAATTGATCATGACAATGTTAATGATAGTGGTGAAACAGTTGAACTTGCATGGAGACAAATGTTGTTATTGCATTTTGAGGGTTTGGGGTCAAGGTCACTGTTATGTAATGTAAAAAAATATTATTTATTATTAATTACAACAGATCTGTTGTGATCAAACTTGGTGTGTGGATAGCTTGCTCAGAGAAAAAGGTTTTGATCACATTTGGGGGATCTAGAGTCAATGCCACTGTTACTTAAAAATCAAAGTACTGACAGTACTGAAGGTTTCGGACCATATATATGTCGATTGTGACTATACAATACGAAAAAGCTTGGTAGGGAAGGACTGGTACCATTGATACATAGTTAGATGACCTCTAAAGCATTATTTCCTGAACTAAAATGGTGTTTAATGGAACTGTTTGTTAAAATTGACCGGTCATCTGAACATAATTGCTGTGAACTTTTCTGAAAATCCTGTCAGTCTTTAAGATATTGTTTAAAGAAATAAATTGATGACCAGTAGCACACAGTGGAGTTCCAATAGTTCAATTTGCCTGAAGTTTACTTAAATTTATATTTGAATTTAGTAAAGGGTCATTACTCTATTATTATTTGGCCGACGTTGGCGTCATATATTGTGCCTCATGCACCTATCCATGTAAATACCCCGTCAAATTTAAATGAAATCTAAGCAAGCTGTTCCAAGATATGACTTCTAACAGTCATATTTCCTATATGGCTATCTGAAAGCAACAAAGAGTCATATGTCTGCTACTAACTGGTGGATTGTAACAGTATTTGGCGTGCATCAATCACCTATCCATCTATACACTACAACCACGTTTGGATAAATTATATATGCCATGTGAATCTAAATATCATACAGTTGACAAGATCTAATTGTAACAGAATATGTTGCAGAATGTCCCCTAAACGAAACTTACAACTGTTATTGGTGAGCATAATATCTAAATTTCAACCAATAACAGGCCATTAGTGAGCACTTGGTTACATGGCAACAAACACTTTTAAAACAACTGCATATATATCCCTACTGACCAAATTTTCCGAAAAATCTAATATGTAAATTGTGACCCATTCAGAGGACACTACTCCATTACCATGGCAACCAAGTATTTCAAAACAACTTGACTGAGTTTGGGATACCCAAATACCCCTAAATGCCAATTTTCAGCAAATTTGAATATCTAAATTTTTGACCAATCAGATCTCACCATTCAGTTTCCATACCAACAAATCATTTCGAAAGGCATACCAATCAATTCTGAGTGTCAAAATATCCCGACATACCAATTTTCGGCAAAATCGAACAATATCTGAATTTGCCGAAAAATATCTAAATTTTCGACCAATCAGAGCCACCACTCAGTTACTACGGCAACCGATTCTTTAAAAAGACCTATAAATTAGTCCCGAGTGCCAAAATATACCGTAATACCAATTTTTAGCAAAATCAACCAATATATGTACTTTCGAAACACAAACCAATTGATTTGGAGTACTCAAATATCCCATGATACCAATTTTCCGCAAAAAATCGAATGATATATAACTTCGCCAAACACTATCTTAATTTCGACCAATTATAGCCAACCATTTAGTTACGGTGATTTTCAAAAAATAAAAAGTGGGATGTACATCTGCATGTATCAAGCAATATTCATATGAAGTTTCATTAGGATCGAACAATTACTTAGTCTTACTGAGAAATGCTCTGGACAAGTTCATGACGGAAGAAGAACAATTGGAAGAATCAGAATCGGAAGAAAGAATAATAAGAATAAGAAACGGAGCAAACACAATATGTCCCTCTACTTCATTTTGGGACATTATTATATACCAGGGGTGAAAATAACAGCATGCTTGTATGTTAACAGATTAATGCTGGGGAAAAAGCTTAAACACACACTACAAACAAAAAATTGTCAAGAATTATATACGTTCAGCTTATGTTATAATTAACATTATGTAACACATACAATAAAATAAGTCCACTTTATCTTTTTTATAACTACTAACTCTCTATAATTGGAGTAATTATCCTTAAATGCTTACAACCTGGTACCAAGTCTCCTAACACATTACACACATTATAAACATGGGTCTTATAGAACAGAAAAGTCTATGATCAATGTTTACGATGCTTGTCACACATTATGTAAAAATATAATTATGATCTTCTAAACTCAATATAAATACTTCTGATGCATTCAGAATACAGATTGCTTTTGAGGCTCAAGGTTATCCATATATCTCCGGAACGTTTCACTACGGTCCGTGCTCCTTCGTGCAGAAGGGTCGGTGCCGAATATTATGATTTTTTTTAGCTTTCTTCAACTTCAACTATAACTACAGTAAATTAAATTAAATAAATTAAATTATATTAAATTTATTTATTATTTTATTTTATTTATTTTTTAATTTATTTTTATTATAATAATAAATTATTAATAATAATAAAAATAATAATAAATAAATTAAATTATTAAATTTTATTTATTTATAAACTAAATTACAGTAAATTAAATAATAATTTATTTATTTTATATTTATTATTTTTTTATTTTACTTGTCATAGCGAGCGGACGAGTAGAATTCTCCAGGCTGTTACTACTTTTTATGCAATGAATATTAAATTTACGTATTTCAAATAATAAATATGGACAATATTAGCCAATAAGCTCGATGAAAGTTTTTTCTAATAAGAAAAATAATGCTTAAACTGTGGCCGATTTTAGGCTGCGAAATTCATATCCGCGGATATGAGTCATACCCGTCATATCGGGTGTTTATACGGTATCCTGCAATTTCCAGTCGTTATCTTCATTCCCATAGTTCGTGTGTAATATGTAGAGATTGACGACGTTGCGACCATTATTCATTACTGTTTTCTCCGTAACGTTGTCTGTACCAATCCGACAAATTCAAGAAATGCTTGTAGATTTCAAATAAACGCCCGACTTTTAGATGTCGATTACTTTCTGCTTCATTTTTACCGGCGCTCCGTGGTATATATTCGTACGCGACCAAATTTATCATATAACGTAGCATTTTACACGGCAAAATTATTGGTAATTGCAACAGTTGCATCCGCATTTTAATAATTGACACAAATACCAAATGAAGAATTATCGATATCGTTTATCAAATGCATTGCACTTGGAACTATATTTTTGTCAAGGGGTGTTATCAAAATCACATTTTTGGCAAAATGAAAGAAGAAATACGGGTGAAATACACCCGTAGATAACTAAATCGCTTAATCGGCGCTACGTGATAAACATTCTGTCAATGTTAAACCATTCAAAATGTCTGCATTTGGGTTAATAAACGTATGCATTCTAAGCATAAATTGATATTTCGTAGTATAACAGTGGTCTGATTGCGCATTATGGGATATGAATTTCTTTATAAATTTGCTTGAGTCATGCCCTGGGGATGCATTACTATTAGGTTTCGGAAAGTAGTCCGAAACCTAAAAACCTATCAAATAAACAGGTCAAGATCATTGAAAATTTGGTTTTCAAGTTATTAGAACATCTCTTGTTGTCAACGAAAATCAGAGATTTAAATGTTTAAAAAGATTGTTTTGGCTGCATTAATTTGACCTTTTTGTGAATCAATCTCATCCAGGATTGCACTTATCAAAGGAGAAACAGGAGAAAATCAAGGAGATTAAGAAGCGTATGAGCGATTTGTCGATTGACTTCAGCACAAACTTAAATGAGGAGAAAACAGTACTGGAGTTTACAGAGGAAGAACTGGGTAAGAGAAATCAACTGTAAATGATAGACAGAACTGAAGCTTATTTATCTAACATTAAACCTATCTCTGTTCTATATTCAGTTCAATTTTTAATACATTCTGAATAATCTTGGACATATTAGTTTTAATGAAATATGGAAGATGTAACATTGTAGCTATTTTTGATATTAAGGAAACGGATCTATTGGATTCCATTAGCAAACAGAGCAGACGCTGATCTGGGTCTACTCTGTTTGGAAATGCATGAAAAGGCGTTTCTATAAGGGAAAGGCTCAATAAATAGTCCTATAGTTTGAGTCACCACATATTTCATTCTTTCTGTCATTGGTCAGTCTATCTGTCAATCTGTTATGAATTTATTTTTCAATTATGCAATCTGCAAACCATTGAAGCAAGCTTCAAATTATTAGCTTGTCTGTTTCGAAGTATTGTGATCACTGGGTCATAGGCGTCGTCATCGGCGATGTGCAAAAACTTTAATGTAGCTCATTACTCGAAAAACTACAAGAGGTATCAACATGAAACTTCATTGTTGGTAGATCTCATTGAAGAGAAGGCACCTACATAAGAACTATAACTCTTGATTTCAAAAGATTCGAGTTATTGTCTTTTTTTTCAAAAAGTTTTAATTGAGCTGATTGCTGAAAAAGAATAAGAGGTATCAACATGAAACTTCAAAGGTTTGTAGATTCTGAAATTTTCCTTTTTTCTAGTAAATGCTTCTTTTCAGTAGATTTATTAAAAAATATTGGGTCTAAAAATAAAATATGAGGGAATGGGTTAATCATGGAGATATTTATTTTATTGTTACAGTTGGTCTCCCAGAAGATTTTCTGAAGTCTCTGGAAAGGGTAAGTCATGTTATATCCAATCATAAGTCTTGTTATATCCAATGACAGAACTGTCATACTTCACATGGTCTTGTGTTCATACGATAGATTATCATGTACAATGTAACTAAACCAAGATAAACCCTTTACTCCATAAATACGCCTTTACAAACTCCATAAATACCCCTTTGCAAACAGAGTAGACCCAGATCAGACAGCTCCTGTTGGAGCTGTCTGATCAGGGTCTGCTCTGTTTGCTTATGTTTGCTTATGAAATAATATAGATATGATTCTATAGTCCCTACTATAGCCAAATATTCCTGTGTCCATTTGCTATTATAAAAATTAATCTAATTAATGTTCATGATGTCATTATTTCCTACATGAATATTCAGGGAGTAGAGGGTTAATACTTATATTGAAACAATTAGTCATAACAATGGTTGCTAATTAACATCAAGCTATTGTACATATGAGTGACATTGAAAAAGGAATTGTCCATTGTTTGCAAACAGTGTAGACCCAGACCATTAGTCAGTTTTCAATTATTGGTTGATCTAACATTATCATGTAAACCCAGATTAGAGGTTGAATCTGTGACTCAGAAGTAGACCTGGGTCTGTTTGTAAAACTAGGTAGGAATTTCACTTTGTGTACTTTTGAAATATGTATGACTGGAGTTTTAGCTTTTCTGTTTTTCAAAGAAAAAAATATGAACTATTGTTGTAACTTTGGTGTCTGTCGTCTGGAAATTTTAACGTTGCTATTACTTCTTGACTATTTATCTTGGTTGGTCTGTCTGTCTGTGTGTTCGTGGCACATCTGTCTGTGGCACAACTTTCTGTCTGTTTGTCCGTGACATGACTGTCTGTGGCACAACTTTTGATTGCGATCAAGGCAGCTGAGCAGGGGTATTCTACATTGTATCACCTTTAGTGATAGTTCTAGTTTCATATGCAAACAGATCAGACCCTGATCAGATGGCTTCTACATGAGCTGTCTGATCTGGGTTTATTCTATTTACAGGTGTGAAAATGTGTTTATATGAGGGAAAGGGTTAATGTAGTTTGTGGATGTTTTGACTAAGTTTTCAATGTTGAGTAATAATTTTATAATCTGTCAAGCTATCAAACTTCAAAAACTTGTTCAATATCAGAGAGGCTATTCTAATCAAGGGTTGAACGTCTTGTAGTTACAATTGTAATCCTTTATCTCATGAATATTAATTAGCTGGATTTGTGTAATATCATTATGACCAAGGGAATATTTTACCATGGCAGAAATTGTAGAATCATATCTACACTTGTATATGATATCATAGGCTAATAGAGAAGACTCTGATCAGATGGCTCCTACAGCAACCATGTGATCTGTGTCTACTCTATTTACAAAGGAGTGAAAAAATGTTTATATGAAATGAAAGGTTAAATTTTTGTCTGTGTTCAGTCGGAGTCCGGGAAGTGTAAGGTGACTTTGAAGTATCCCCACTACTTTCCTTGTATGAAGAAGGCGAGAAATCCAGAGACTAGAAAGAGGTTGGAAATTGCCTTCAACTCTAGGTAAGAGGTGAACCATTTCTGAACCTGCCAATTGGAAATGGTGTCAGTGTCACTTTGTGAGACATGTGGCAGGTTTATGCAGAATGACAATATTGCAAAAGGCTCTCAGAGGCCTTACAGGAGAAGAAGACACTATCTCACAAATACAAGAGAGTTTCTCGGTACTTTCATGCTGCATTTTAGCAATTTCAGAAACTAAAGAAACAGATCTATCAAATTCCATTAGCAAACAGAGTAGACCCAGATCAGACGGCTCCTATAGGAGCCGTCTGATCTGGGTCTACTTTGTTTGCAGATGCATGAAAACAAGTTTATATGAGGGAAAGGGATATGAGACATTGGCAAACTGCTTAAGTCAAGATCAGAGGCCTCCTAGAGTTTCTTCAACCTTAACGCATTTAGATTGACAAATACCGTAACTATATGATGTAATAATTATTACAATTATTAAAGAAATTATCTTTCAAATTTAAGATTTATGTTTAATCAATCACTAATTTAATACAGCTATTGACTATTATAAACTTATTTATGAGATGGTCTGAATATAAACTTTGCAAAGCTCAAGAGAGATCCTTCCTCATTACATGCTTTAACACACACCCCGCCACCCCCACGCCCCATGGCACCATTCAGTAGAGAATAAGATTTTTTCTGTTTCAGGTGTGTGAAAGAAAATACTGCTATTTTAGAGGAACTTGTTGAACTCAGACATAAAGTAAGTAAATCAGATGTATGATATAAATGACAGAAGTTAAAAAGGAACAAAAATTTAAGAAAAGGACTTTCAGCTCTCCTGGCACAAAATACTAAGGTATTGGTGGCTTGGCCTAGTGGTTGAGCATTGAGCTGATAACCCAGGGGTTCGGGGTTCGAATCATGGCTGGACCAGCTCAAAATTTCAGAGACACTTTTCACTGTCTCCCACCCGCAAGAGGTTGCCTCCTGTCCACCCAGAGGTCAAAATGGGTATCTGTCAGGGTCACTAGCCAGTACAGCAGCTGTTTAATGGCAGCATATGTTAGCAGTGCTCAGTATTGTAGGCAAATGGCTCAATGACCAGGGGAGTAAATGTACAGTCTGCTGAGCAGTCTTTGGGACTGAAAGTAGACTATTACTAGGTACTTTTTTTTAAGGTATGCTATTGGGATGGCCTTGTATCCATAATCAACAATTACTTTAAACACAATCTCCTTGACTGCTTCTTTACTAAAAGTCATGTTTAGAGGGGATTTTACTGTATCAGTTACCTATATGAGTCATGCCTCATTCTACGTAATAAAATCGTTATAAACAATAATGTTTATATATACCAGTAGTGTGCTTTATGGTGTTGCAGCAAAAAGTGCATACCCAGACCACTCAGTTTCTTAACCCTTTCCCTCATAGCCTATTTTTAGATCCAACCACTTTGAATAAATCTACCGAAAAGGAGCATGAACTAGAGAAAAGCAAAATTTTAGAATTTTGTAGTTTGAAACCATTGTGATAAATAGAGCATTTGCTCCTATAGGCGTAGAAAGGCATATTTATGGAGGAAAGAGTTAACCCTTTACTCTATAAATATGCCTGACTATACCTTTGCAAACAGAGTAGACCCAGATCAGACAGCTCCTGTAGGAGTTGTCTGATCAGAGTCGGCTGTTTGCTTATGATATGACATATATATGATTGTGCAGTTTCTACCTTATCCAAACATTTATGTGTCCATGTGCTATTATAACAATCTAATTAATATTCATGATGTAATTATATCGTACATGTATTTTCAGTAAATGGAGTAAAGGGCTACTGTTTAGCATGCTTCTGAGATGTCTGTTATTACCTTGGTGAATATGGTTACCTTAGCACTTTCCCTGTTCTATAATTATTCCAAAATGAAACTTCAATACCTACTGAATAGTCATGGACAAAATAGTTATGATAAAATATGGAAGGTGGAACTTTATAACCATTATAGAAAGTAAAGAAACAGATCTATCTAATTCCATTAGCAAACAGAGCAGACCCTAATCAGACGTCTCCTATTGGAGCCGTCTGATCTGGGTCTCCTCAGTTTGCAAATGCTTGAAAACATGTTTATATCAGGGAAAGGGTTAGTGAATATTTTGGAACCAGATGAGATACCGAATGACACGGGCTCTGATCAAGCTCCTGACTGTTTGTTACTGACTATAAATATAGTAATATGCTCTATGCTTTTTTCTTTCACCAGAAAGCACAGTTGTTAGATTTCCCCAGCCATGCAGCATTTGTGCTGGACATGCGTATGGCTAAGAAGGCTGAGACTGTATCCACATTCCTGAAAGAGCTTGCCAACAAGTTGCAGCCCCTCAAAATGCGTGACCTCGACCTCTTCCTAGAGTACAAGAAACAAGAGGTACATAATTATGCTGAAATACTTCTGTAATTAATAAAATGCCAGATAGACCATTCAAACAGCAACAGATCACAGCTGTGTTAGAAACAGATACCTTTATGAATCAGCAATTATTAAACCCTTGCAAACAAAGTTTGAGAGGGGGTATATGTATATAGGAGTCAGTGTGTTGGTCGGTTGTTTGGTCTGTCTGTCCGTGGCACAACCTGGCACAAATCTTGTTTGATTTGCGATCAAGGCTGCTGAGCGGGGGTATTCAATCACCTTTAGTGATAGTTATAGTTTTAACTCATTGTATGTTGAAATTTCATGTAAGAAATAATGACATGAATATTTATTAGCTGAATTTGTATAATTGCATATGTACACAGGATTTTTATATTAGGTACATGTATTAAATTTGTAGAAACTGTAGAGTAAGATCTATTAAAATGTCATAAACAAATACAGCTGACTCTAATCCAATGGTTACTACACTACACAAACCATCTGATCTGGGTCTACTCTGTTTGCAAAGGCATGAAAATGAAGGAAAGTGTTAACCCTACCCCTGCTAATCCTACTTGCAAACAGTCTCGATCTTAATAACATGTAGAGTAACTTGGCAGACCATCAGGATCCAAACTGTTTGCCACACTAGGTCTCAAAACAACGAGCTCATTAGATAATGTTTAACTTTTAGCAGACTAATGGAAGATTTGTGATTACATATGCTAACAGTTATAATCCAGAACATATCCTAGCAGTTTTAATCCAGACCACACATCCAAGTTAATGTTTTGACATGTACAGTTGACTTTAATATTGAAGTGAATTAATGAAAGTATTTGTACAACAGACACTTCTGAATACTAATCTCACTATGCATTCAAAGAGTTCACCCTTTCCCTTTCCCATCCATGCAAATGGAGTAGAACCAGATCAGATGGCTCCTGTAGGAGCTGTTTGATCAGGGTCTGCTATGTTTGGCTATGAAATTATAATTCATTTGACTTTTCAATTTCTACCATTACCAAAACATCACTGTGTACATTTCATTGTAAATTCAGCAAATTAATATTCATGATGTTATTATTTGTTACATGAATATTCAACAGGTAAAGGGTTTAACCCTTTCCTCCATAAATACACCTGTCTACGCCTCTGTAATAGTCACTTTTTGGAAACCATTGTGATAAATAGAGCATTTGCTCCATAGGAGCCAATGCTCTATTTATCACAGTGGTTTCAATATTACACAATTCTAACATTTTCTTTTTCTCTAGTAGATGCTCCTTTTCGGTAGATCTTCAAAGAGGTTCGGTCTAAAAATAGCCTATGAGGGAATGGGTTAAAATGCAGCAAACCAGAGATTGAGTGCAGCAATATAATGTGTCTGAAAACAATACCTGGCATTTTCAGTATATTACATTACCAAGGTGTAGAGTTCATTGTTGGTCTTTCTTTGTCACCAGTGTGAGAAGTATGGTTACCCGTTTGACAACAAGGTGAATATGTGGGACTACCGTTACTACATGACCATGGTAGAGGAGAAGAAGTATGCTGTGGACCAGAACACACTCAAAGAGTACTTCCCTATGGAGGTGGTTACCCAGGGACTGCTTGAGATCTACCAGGTATGCAGTTGTAGAAAATTTTGTAAACAGATGTTAGTTGGAGGGGTGGGGAGAGATTGTTTCAAGAACTTTTAACTCTTCAGAGTCAAGTTGAGCTTTAATAATGTTTTGCATCTGCTTGATTTTTCTTGTAACCAGTTTCCATGGTGAAATGTTATTAAACAGTACACAAAACAAATACGCCTTTAACCCTTTCCTCCATAAATACGCCTTTCTACGCCTTTGCAAACAGAGTAGATCCAGATCAGACGGCTCCTATAGGAGCCGTCTGATCAGGGTCTGCTCTGTTTGTTTATGATATAATATAGATATGATTCTTCGTTTTCTGCCATGTAAAAAAATTCATGTGTCCAGGTGCTATTATTCAAATTATTCTAATTTGTATACATCATTATTTCTTACATGAATATTCATGGAGGAAATGGTTAAACATGACTTTTCATTGAATACCGAAGGGCCATATGGTATCAGAATTTTTCAACAGAAATTGCTTAGCTAATGGAAGAATTTGAAGTCAACACATGACTAAGCATACAATAGGTACATCAATCATAGTTCAAGAATTGATTGAATGTAGCCAGAATGACTTGATGAAATGGATTTACAAATACATGTAGTTGTGTGGTAAACATAATAGTAAGTTTCACCAAGGCTTTTGTAAAAAGAAGGCAAATTTTCATAAATTGGAAACATCTGAAATAAAAGTCTATTCACATAGCATCCCCACAATGGCTTGTGTTATTAGATGACGTGTTGAGATAACATTCATTATACAGTAAAACCTGTGTTAAGCGGCCAGTCAAGGGAAGCGGCCAAATTGACCGCTTAAGCGAGGTGACCACTTAATCGAGGGGTGGATATTTTGGGAGATTTTTCTGTTGATCAGACAAACGCAAAATATATCTACATGTACTTTAATGCCTTATCCAAAAGATTATGTATTTTATCCTTGTAAATACAGGTAAAATACAACATGTACTGTAAATTGCATGCACAAAACAAAAAATAAACATCAGGCAGAATCATTTGACACATCCGGAAATACAAACGTACATGTCTACACTTCACTCGATTCTCTAACGTGAGGAACTTACGTTTGGAAAAGGCGTGAATATTTTGTTTTGATGTTATCTCTTTTGATTCGGTAACGTTCAGACAAACTTCTCAACACCCCCATATTTGCATATTTATAACAGGTAAAGGAGTTGAAAGGATTATCAGGCCATTGATTATGATCTTGCCCTAAGGCCAAGGTCAACGCTTGGTTTTTTCGTTCACTTCCGACATAACGAAAAACACCGAAGCGGCCAATCTATGCACTTTCCCGACACAACGGAAGTTTCCGAAGCGGTCACGATATTTCGATCGGCGATTTCCGTAATGTCGGAAAGTTACGATGCGTAATCTCCATTTTGACATATGTCAACTGGCTGTGTATTGGGTTTTCACACATTTCAAACTGGCCGCCAGGCTGTCTGCTGGCCGTCTAATGGGGTCAAAATATAGGGTTTGGGGTGAAATATGGTGGCCGCTGGCCGCGGAAGGAAGGTGACTGTCTAAAACAGGTGCATTATAGACTGATTTTTGTCGGGAGGATTTCAAACTGACCGTTTAGACGAGGTGACCGTTCATTTAAGGTGACCGTTAGGTCAAGTTTTACTGTATCTTTGTTTCTTACAGGAACTGCTCGCATTAAAGTTTGAATTGGTGAAAGGGGCAGAGGTGTGGCATGAAGATGTTACTATGGTAAGAATTTGTTCCTAACCATGAATCAGTTGAGCTCTCTTAACCATTTACCGCATATAAACACTTTTTCATGTGTTTACAAAAATAGAAGATCCAGATCAGACAGCTCCAAACTTTGTTGCTTCTTTGTATGATTATACTGTCATAGAGAAAATGGCAGTCAGACCCTTATAAAATGAAAAACTAGACCATACAATGGGGCCAGATCTTGAATAACCTCTGCTTTGAAAAGAAGGCATCTTATTCATGTTTACATTATTTTGTGTTGGCAAGAGTCATCAGTATATTTCAACCGTAACTATGGATGTAAATATCTTGATCAACCAATGCATTGCTGATGTGGCAATCTACACTGTAAGATCTGGATGTGCTATCCCTGCAAAAAGATGTATACATCAAAGGAGACAATACAAAGTACTTGTATTATTAGCATGTTACTATGGGGGAGGGGTGTGGGGGGGGGGGGGGGGAGGGTGAAACAGAAACTGTTGTAACAGTTTTCATTAATGTTTGCAAGGAATTACAATAATTATATTTTCTTTTCTAAAACACAGTAAATTTCAAGCAGTAGACGCCAGGTTATTCTGCATCTACTCTGGATCTAATTCGTTTGACAGGACTATCAGGTGTTACCTAGGTGTTGTTCTATGACTGAACAATGCAATTTGTAATTTACATGGAAAAAACATCTCGGCTCTTCCTCCCCTTGTAATTAACTGGACAGCGCAATGACTGAAATACTGTTGAAGCATGTAAAACTCAATACAAACAAACAATCATAGTGAAGTTACATAGGTTTTGCACTTAGATCCTGATACATATAGTATTACATGGCTAGATCCTGATACATATAGTATTACATAACTAGATCCTGATACATATAGTATTACATGACTAGATACTGATACATATAGTATTGCATGACTAGATCCTGATACATGATATAGTATTATATGACTAGATCCTGATACATATAGTATTAAATAACTAGATACTGATACATATAGTTTATCATGACTAGATCCTGATGCATATAGTATTACATGGCTAGATCCAGATACATATAGTATTACATGACTAGATCCTGATACATATAGTATTACATGGCTAGGTTTGTTTCTTTCTGATACAGTACAGTGTGAAAGATAAAGAGTCGGATGAGCTGCTAGGGTATTTCTACTTGGATCTGTTTCCCAGAGAAGGAAAGTATGGGCACGCTGCCTGCTTTGGGCTACAGGTAACTATATTTACTCTACATGCATAGAGATATATCTTTGATCTGAGCTTTTGTAAGAATAGATGGCTGTTACCCTTTACTCCTTAAAGAGGCCATGTTTGCACCATTGCAAAAAGAGTAGACCCAGATCAGATGACCCCTATAGGAGCCGTCTAATCAGGGTCTGCTCTGTTTGCTTTTGAAATATAATAGATCTATCTCTGCAGTTTCTGCCATGCTGAAAATTCCCTTGTTCATGATACCATTATTAAATTCAGCTAATTCACATTCTTGATGTCATTATCTCTGACATGAATATTCATGGAGTAAAGAGTTAAGTATGTGTTGTGTGTATCCATTAGTGCATCAAGAGATATAAAGACATGACATGATTTCAACATTAGTTCTGTATGAATTATGAATTGAAAAAACAGTGGTCTAGGGTGATTTAACCCTTCATCCTATTATATCCCTTTTTATGCCTTTGCAAGCAGAAAAGACCCAGTTCAGGTGTGGCTCATGTAGGAGCAGTCCAATCTGGGTCTGATCAGGGTCTACACTGTTTGCTTATCGAATGATATAGATCTGATTCTGTTGTATCTGGCATGGCTAAAAACTCCCATACTCATATGTCATTATTAAAAATCATTTAATTAATGTTTATGATGTCATTATTTCTTGTATAAATTTTCATGAAGTTATTAAAGGGTTATGGTTGAACTTTAGCTAAAAGTGCTTATTTCAAAGAATAAAGGTTTGTCATATCATCTAATACTTGAAATAATATGAATATATGCATCACTATTAGCAAGAACAGGACTTCTATAATATAACATGAGCTGATCTATATATTCGGTGATAAATGTATGTATGAATATTAATAAGCTCAGATTTCATATAAATGGTGTATGAACAAATGAATATTTTACCATTGTGCAAACAGAGCAGACCCAGATCAGATGACTCCTGTAGGAGCTGTTTGGTCTTGGTCAACCCTGTTTGTTTGCAATGCATTAAGAAAGGCATACCTATGGAGTAAAGAATTAAAAGATGACATGACATTTAATCCCTTTTCATACATTTGCAAACAGAGTAGACCCAGATCAGACGGCTTCTATAGTAGCGGTCTGATCTGGGTCTGCTCTGTTTGCTCATGTAATTATCCTGATCTGATCCTACAGCGTTTGTCTAAGTCAACACTTTGCTTTTAATGTTTACCTAATGAATACTCATGAAGTGATCAATTCATTCATAAATGTTCAACAAGGAAAGCGTTAGATATAGTTGTGAATTGATAAATTGCAATCAGTTAGACTCAGACAAGATACTGTGTCTCATCAGCATCCATTTCATGGAAGAAAGAATTATCTTAAAAATTGTTGGAGATAATTCTTAATAGCAGATAACAGTGAAGTAGTTAGTTTAGAGATAATACCAGTTTCAGTCATTGTGCTATGTATTTTGATATGCAGCCAGGTTGCAGAAAGGATGACTCGCGCCTGGTCTCTGTGGCAGCAATGGTGGCCAACTTTACCAAACCAACAGCAGACAAACCGTCCCTACTGCAACATGATGAGGTAAGCTAAGCAGCAACATGTTGCATTCAATGATTTTCATTTTCTAAAGCTATACAGGTACATGTTACTTATAGTGATGTCTCATTGTTCATTAGCTGTGCAGCAAAATCTTGCGTACAGTCGTGTATCATAAATCATTAGCTGTGTAGCAATGTCTTATATTTCATAAGCTGTGCAGCTACAATTTTACATACAGTGATGTCTCAACTTCATAAGCCAATCTGTTACCTACAGTGATATCTCACAGTTCATAAGCTGTGCAGTAACATGTTACATTATATAAATATCACATCCCATGGAGGTGGATGGTACATATTGTCAACTTGAGGTAGGCAATGTCCACTGAGGTTTGGGATGTGATATTTATTTTGAATCTGGGTCAAGTCTGCCTCGGGTCAACTCAGCCTGGGTCAAGTCGGCCGGGTCAACTCGGCCTGTTTTGGGGTGAGTCAACTCACATAAGTGTTTCACAAACACACTATTGTTTGTGAATGGAAATGCTTTGAGCCAAATAACTTTGAACTTAATTTTTAGCTCGTCTGTTTCGAAGAAATCACAAGGTATTGTTGTTACTCCAGCGTCCACGTCGTCGTCATCGTCTTTGTCGTCCAAAATCTTAACATCAATGGCTTTCAGCCAACCTATCAAGCTAACAGTTGACCCAATAGTCATATAAATGGAATGATTTTCAGTCAGCCCATTTATTCTAATTTATGATATTGATGAGCATGGCTTTCAGTCAACTTGTCTGTATCAAGTTTGTTAATACAGATTATTCTAATTTGTGATATTGATGAGCATGGCTTTCAGTCAACTTGTCTGTATCAAGTTTGTTAATATAGTTTATTCTAATTTGTGATATTGATGAGCATGGCTTTCAGTCAACTTGTCTGTATCAAGTTTGTTAATACAGTTTATGCTATTTCTTGCGGATAGTGATTTTATATCTATTGTATATCTTTTGCTTATCTTTCACTGACCGGGTGGAAAATCATGTAATTCCTTCCGGCTAGCGATTTCATATATATTGTACATCTTTCATTGTCTGGATAGATAATCATGCGGATGGTTCCGGTTAGTGATTTTATCCATGTGAAGCGCTTTTGAACGCACATATCCAGTGTGAAAAGAGCGCTATATAAATGTGGTATAATAATAATAATAATAATAATAATAACATTGACCATAACTTCTTTAATTTTTCATTTACAACCTTCATTTTTTGTATGCATGTTCATCTTGACAATGCCGACAGATGAGCGTTCGCACCCGCTTGCGGTGCTCTTGTTGCAAGTTATATGCCCTTGATTATTTACAAAATGATATTGTCTCATTTCTTCATTTATATTATTTTGATCAACCTAGGCTTCTGGACCCATGGTTTTTCCAAAAATTCTTAAGACTCATCCAATCAAATTAAAGTCAGTTAATAATTGTATCAAATATACCATCTTTCATATTGTAATGAGACAGGTATTGGCCTATATATATGTATCAAGTTTCATAAAAAAAAGGGCACTTTTGCCTTGCTATAATATTGACAAGGGCATATAGTGCTAAAGCTGTCTATGTATTTATATAACTTTGTACACGTGTATATACATTTATATTCAAAAAGTGCATTTTCGTGTCTGGGCCATAGCCATGTTATGCATTGTGAATTTCAGAATAATTTGGCACAAATGATCACCCTAGTTTGAGGATGTGAGGAAGTTTTTTGTTTGAAATCAGATCTGTCAAATTCAATTTTATTTTTGTATTAATAGTGACTTGAACAGTTTTGCTATATACGTAATATAAAAAAGTGTATGTGTTTGTTCCACAGGTGGACACATATTTCCATGAGTTTGGTCATGTGATGCACCAGTTATGTACCACTGCAGATCTCGCCTTCTTCAGGTACAGTCAAAGTATCAACAGTTTGAAACATCATTTCTCAGGAACTAGTCCAGACACATTTTCTTCTATTTCCAATGTGCATAAAAAAAATTCTTGAAAATGCACAGACTTGGAAAACATGTAAACACGAATGTGTTTCTGTCCTGTCATTCAATAATTACTTTGTTTTACACATTGGTTCAAATGTTGCATGTCATGATAATCAAATACATGTAACAGTTTTCACACCTTGGGATGTCTGCATGTTGATATCTATTATTCAACTCTGTCAACTGTCGTCTTGTTTAATCTTCTTGTTAATTGGATTTAAGATTTGATTTTGGAGGTATCACTTGCTGCTGTAAGTGTGAAGTAAACTTATCTGAACAAAATGAAACCGTCCTTAAATTTCAAATTAACATTCAATTGGAAATCCCAGTCTGATTAATCCTTTACTTCATGAATAATTATGTAAGGAAAAATGAAATCATGAATATTAATCTTTTGGCCAAGGCAGAAACTGTAGAATTTCATCTACATGTATATCATAAGCCAACGGAGCAGACTCTGATCAGACGGCTCCTGTAGGAGCTGTCTGATCTGGGTCTACTCTGTTTGCAAAGGCGTAGAATGGCATATTTATGGAGTAAAAGGTTAAGCACCATCAATAAGGGGTTTCAATTGATTAGATATCATTATTTTTACACTTGTATACAAAACATAGCTAATGGAGTAATGGGTTAAGACAGCTATGTTTATTCAGTGAGTGGCCTCATGAAACAGATTTTAGTGTATCTTTTTCTTCACAGTGGTACAAATGTAGAGCGGGACTTTGTAGAGGCACCTTCACAGATGTTGGAAAACTGGTGTTGGGAGCCAGAGCCCCTGAGCAGAATGTCCAAACACTACAAGGACGGTAGCGCAATCCCCACAGAGCTACTGAATAAACTGATAGACAGTCGAAAGGCCAATGCAGGCGTGTTCAACATGCGCCAAATCCTGCTTGGTACATTTGATCAGACCATACACACTAGTGCTAAAGTAAGTGCATAGAGATTTGTTAAATCAAATGATTTCTTTACAATTAAAAAACGGATTAACGTATTAGCTCATCTGTTTTCGAAGACAAAAGTTGAGCTATTGTGATCACTAGATCGTAGGCATTGTCGTAGTTGTAGGCGTTGGCGGTGTGCAAAAACTTTAATGTAGCTGATTCATAAAAAAGTATAAGAGGTATCAGCATGAAACTTCATAGGTTGGTAGAT
Organism: Azorinus chamasolen; assembly: GCA_963576725.1. Lineage (NCBI taxonomy): Eukaryota > Metazoa > Mollusca > Bivalvia > Cardiida > Solecurtidae > Azorinus > Azorinus chamasolen. The sequence continues at coordinate 47,969,080 of OY755243.1, read as the reverse complement.
CTCTTTGAGGAGAAGTGTATGCAGTGGACAAGCACCAGATCAGATGAGCGTTGGTGCCACATGCGGCTCTTGGTTTTTTTGCCTGTGGCATATAGCATTGCCCCCAGTCATTCCATCCTTTCATTTAGTAGTCCTATTATTCCATCCTTCTGTCATTTAGGGATATTTTTCTGCCCTGCTTGCTGACAGATATTAAACTGAAACTTTGAACCTGTATATGAATTAAGTTGGACTGTCATTCCAGATGACTCATTTTTATACCCCCTTTTTTAAAAAAATGGGGATATATTGCTTTGCACATGTCAGTCGGTCGGTCAGTCTGTCTGCCTCTGTCTGTAGATAGGTAGGTAGATCAAATGGTTTCCGATCAATATATGATAAAAGGCTTGGTGTAGGATCTTCAAACTTGCTGTGGTGGTTGTTCATGACCACTATATGACCCCTACTGGTTTTGTTTTAGGTAATTAAGTTAAAAGGTCAAGGTCACCATGACCTTTATTGGTGAAATGTTTCTGATCAATAACTGCTCAAAGGTTCAGCTTAGGATCTTCAAACTTCCTGTGGTGATTAGTCATGACCAGTAAATGACCCCTATTGCTTTTGAGGTCACTAGGTCAAAGGTCAAGGTCACCATGACTGTAACCGATGAAATGGTTTCCGATCAATAACTGCTCAAGGATTTGGCTTAGGATCTTCAAACTTGCTGTAGTGATTAGTTATGACCTGTAGATTACCCTTAATGTTTTTTAGGTCACTGGGTCAAAGGTCAGGGCGTCTGGCTGTATACATGTTTTACAAACATCTCTTGTTAAAGAAATGTAGCTCTTTGACTTAGAAATATTGGTCCTTTGGATTTGGTTTTCCAGGCTTTTTCTGCAATGCTTGCAAATTTGTGTAAGATTGAATATCAATTTAATATGGACCAAATTTGACTTTTGGTTTGGTTGACCTATTTTCGAAAGTTATATTCCTTAGAAATTGCAATTTTCATACTTTTGTCATAATTTAGTTTTCTGGGCTTTTTTTGCAATGCTTACAGTATGGAGTTAAACTTATGTGTATGATTGAATAACAGGGAGTTACAGATCAACTGTTATTCTGGTTGACTAATTTTCAACACAGATCATCTATTAATTTTCACACAGTTGGTCAAGATCTTCTGCACTGATCCATAACTTATATCAGTCTATCTACTTACAATAAAAACTCGATACTATGAACACTCTCTAGGAGCTTTCAGCATGACTTTCACCTTGCATTAAGCAGCCACCTGCCTACAAAGACAAATTGTTCAACAGTAAAATTTCGATGTATCGAGATTTTACTGTATTTCATGAATTGCGGCCCTTTTATTGCTGTTCAATTTTCCTTCCTAATGATTTATCTGAATTATGGATAGTACTTATTATTTTCAGCTCCTGTGGTTCTGCTTCTTGTGGTTGCTATTGTGATTGATTGAATGTGTATATTTGACAGGAGTGATAATGATAGTGTAATGAAAGTTCATTATAGTAAATGAGTTTCATAAAAACAATTTGTAATGAACACTCATGTAAGATTCTTTTATCACATAACCCTTAAAGAGTGCCATAGAAAGTGAAACAGGCTGTAGCTACTGGCTGTTTCAGCCATTGTTTACAAACACCGTACAGTCAGCACACATGGAGTGAATCGGTCATGCAGTGCTATGATTGGCTAATGGTTAAATTAATCATGCATTGATTTGGCGTATTCTATTTAAGATTCATTATTGGTCTACTAATTTTACAAAAAAAATGCACTAGTGCACTCCCACACTGCAGGTAATGTGATAAAATATTTTACAGGAGAAATGGTCTTAAAAGATTGTGAATAAATTTGATATTAATACAAGCGTATTTAATTAAGTGAATTTATTGATCATCTCTCATATTTGTTTTTTTATCTATTTCAAAATATAGCTTTTGAAGAATGCCCCTGGTGATCTAATTTCCTATTGTTTTTCTGGTTTACAGGCAGATACAGCTGCCGTGCTGTCTGAGTTATCCGAGAAGTTGCTTGGGTTTCCGTCCAGCGAAGGCACCAACATGGCTGCTTCTTTCGGTCATCTGGCTGGTGGATATGATGCTCAGTACTATGGTTACATGGTGAGTAGTTCCAGATGATTGAGTCATCCCTGCATCAGTGTTAAGCCTTTCCCTGTTCAATATTCATGTAAGAAATTATGACATCATGAATATTTATTAGCTGAACTTTATAACATTAACTTTTTATGGAAATATTTTGCTTTATCATTATACTCAAATGCTTTATTATAATGATACCTCCTGTCGCCAATTTTGTTTTGTAGTGTTACTATCTTTAATAATCAACATTGGCTCTAGTTATATCTTATTATTTGATTGTTATTATGCAATGTTTACAACATCACATGTTTGCGTATGAAATCTGTGCAAAGCTAGGAAATTCAAGGGATAAACCACTGTTAAAAATAACAAAACTTGCACTGAGCAATGACATTTGTTTTTAACTATATATATCTTTAGTAAATATCTAACATGTGATAATAAATTAAGATTAAACTAATCATATTACAGTATCATAGAAGTCATATAATAACATTTATTACAATACAGTGTTTTTTCATCTATCAAAATCAGTGTTGCCAGTAGGGGCATTCATGTTTTTCCTGACATATCTAGTTTACCAAGCAAAGAATAAAGTATCCTCTTTTAATAAGCAAAAACATGTTTTGCTCTGTCTACCAATGGTTATTTTGCATATGTACTACATGTATTGGCAAAGTTTTTGTGTCAGGAACAGGTCATCTATTGAAGGGAGACAACTCTAACTAAATTGGTGACTTGATAATCGGAGTTATCTCCATTAAGACTTTCTACAGCAAGAAAGGTTAAACCCTTTACTCCTTAAAATACACCTTTCTATGCCTTTGTAAACAGAGTAGAGTCTTCTGATCAGGGTCTGTTCTGTTTGCTTATGATATAATAAAGACATGATTCTATAGTGCAATTTCTGCCATGGCCAAATATTCTTGTGTCCATGTGCTATTATGACAATTAATCTAATTAATATTCATGATGTCATTATTTCTTACATGTATTTTTATGAAGTAAAGGGTTAAATGAAAATCCCTACATTAAACTAATAATTTTCAATAACATCATAAGATTTTGTATATGTTATGTTCCATTATGAAGATGGTCAAATTGAACTTATATAAAAAAATATGTCCCTTTGGTACAAAATAAACCGTTTTTTGTTTTTTTTGCTTGTCCGCTCTCAAACTCAAACAAATGCAATCCAATCATTTTCAAATTTTGTCAGCATGTATATTACTATAATGTCTCAGTCAAGTTTGATAACCAGCAAGATTGTCCCAGACACTCCAGAGTTATCTGCCCTTACTTCATGAATTTCTGTTTGTCCGCTCTCTAACCAAACAAATGAAATCCAGTCCTTTCCAAATTTTGTTGTCATGTATATTGCCATAATGTCTCAGTCAAGTTCAATAACCAGCAAGATTGCCCCAGACACTCAAGAATTATCCCCCCTTACTTTATGAATTTCCGTCAAATATAATCCAACCTTTTCAAATTTGATCAGCATGTATATTGCCATAATGTCTCAGTCAAGTTCGATAGACAGCATGATTGTCTTTGACACTCAAGAATTATCTCCCCTTACTTTATGAATTTAAGTGAACTTTTGCTTGTTGCTCCCTAACTCAAACACTCGTAATCCAAGCCTTTTCGAATTTGGTCAGCATGCATATTACGATAATGTCTCACTCAAGTTCGATAAATAGGGAAATTGCACTTGACACTCCATAATTATCTCCCCTTACTTTATGCCACCTGATATGGAGTAATGGCCTTTCAACTTCCAGACATTTGACGAGTGTATATTGTGACATGTTGGCACTCTTGTTTAAACATGTTACAAGTAGAGACTATCACTTTAAAGCTGTATTCAGGCCATGTTTGTGAATTTTCCTGTGATTGAATATAAGATGAATATATATATACCACTGGGAAAATGATATGTAAGCATTATACATGTACTATAATAATATGAATATGTAAATAACTTTTGATGTTCATTGATTTATATGATTTTTTTATGTAATATACTTTAAGAATGTATTCAATATATTTTATTGTTGTTTGACAGTGGAGTGAGGTTTTCAGTATGGACATGTTTGCTTCCCGATTTAAGAAGGAGGGTGTGATGAACCCAAAGACAGGTGCAGATTACAGAACGTGCATCTTGCAGCCAGGGGGATCACTGGTAAGTTACAAGTTGCTGTACTCCTGTTTGCACTTTCAAAACTTCACTCTTTAACACTAAGTTGCAGGATGCTGTCATTGAGATTTTGTGTGTTGGAAGATGCTGTTGTTGAGGAATTTGTGTGTTGCTGGATGTAGATGTTAAGGAAGTAGTGTGTTGTAGGATGCTGGTGATGAGCAATTCTGTAAAATACTATAAATATAATGTGAAGAAAGTTATGTGTGTTGTAGAAACTGATATAATGACAGGAAGTTCTGTGTGCTGTATAATGCTGATTTAATGTCAGGAAGTTATGTGTGCTGTATGATGCTGGTTTAATGTCAGGAAGTTATGTGTTCTGTAGGATACTGATGTAATGTCAGGAGGTTATGTGTGTTGTAGAATGCTGATTGAATGTCAGGAAATAGTGTCTTGTAAAATACTAATATGTCAGGGAGTTATGTGTGCTGTAGAATGCTGATTGAATGTCAGGAAATAGTGTCTTGTAGAATACTAATACACTGGAGATCCGTTATAACGCGGACCGTTTTACCGCGGTATCCGATATAACGCGGGTGGTCTGTGTCGCCGAATTTTTTTTGTAAATACCTCATTTATAGTAATATGATTGAATATCGCAATGAAACATAAAATAAACTTAGGTAAACTTATCCGCCCGCAGCAGGCTAAAGGATAAAAACAAACACCGGTCTCTACATAAACAATTGAAGACAATCTTACGTGTGAAAAACTGACAACTGTCAACTCGTATATATGCCGCCATGAATGTAATACACACAGCTGATTACCGGCTCGTACCATGCCCTAATAGCACGGGAACCAGTAAAATCTTAACTGCATAACTTTCGTTACAAATTAATTGTGTGTATAATTGAGATGCGCATGTACTGAATTTTTTCACTGTCAAAGCCACAAAAGTTCGCACTTTAATTATGAAAAACAAACATCATTAGAAATCTAAACCCCTAACTCAGTGCGGGGTTGGAGGTTATATGCTAATACAGAAAAGGGTGTGTACCCTTTGACCAATCAAATGAAATTTAAAACCCCAACAAATCACACGCGACATCACATGTGACCTTTCATTTTCTGAAAACGGTGACAGCCATGTTTATTGTTTTACACAGCAGGTTTAATAAGATTAGGGGTTTGACAGGCCCAGAGGCAATTACATCCCATCAACAGGCTTGTATTATGAAATATACTTGGTTGCTTGAAATCATACTCGATTTAATTTGTAATTTTGTATAACCCTTTCCCTCATACGAATGTGTTTTCACGCATTTGCAAACAGAGTAGACCCAGATTAGACGGCTCCTAGAGGAGCCGTCTGATCAGGGTCTACTCTGTTTGCTAATAGAATTTGAAAGAGTTATGTGAGTGGGCGGGGAAACAAAGTAAACAAGTCAGTTTCGTTCGAAATTAGTTTATTTTAGGAAGATGGGGGTTTATGTAAGTTTATGTAAGTACCCAGATAAAAAAAACTCGTTACAACGCGGTTCCGTATATAACGCGGGTTGAATTTTATGTCCCCGGACCACCGCGTTGTAACGGGTCTCCAGTGTATGTCAGGGAGTTGTGTGTTGTAGACTGCTAATATAACGTCAGCAAGTTATGTGTCTTGTAGAATGCTGATATGTCAGGGAGTTGTGTGTTGTAGACTGCTAATATAACGTCAGCAAGTTATGTATCTTGTAGAATGCTGATATGTCAGGGAGTTGTGTGTTGTAGACTGCTAATATAACGTCAGCAAGTTATGTATCTTGTAGAATGCTGATATGTCAGGGAGTTGTGTGCTGTAGACTGCTAATATAACGTCAGCAAGTTATGTGTCTTGTAGAATGCTGATATGTCAGCGAGTTGTGTGTTGTAGACTGCTAATATAACGTCAGCAAGTTATGTGTCTTGTAGAATACTAATATGTCAGGGAGTTATGTGTGCTGTAGACTGCTAATATAACGTCAGCAAGTTATGTGTCTTGTAGAATACTAATATGTCAGCGAGTTGTGTGTTGTAGACTGCTAATATAACGTCAGCAAGTTATGTGTCTTGTAGAATACTAATATGTCAGGGAGTTATGTGTGTTGTAGACTGCTAATATAACGTCAGCAAGTTATGTGTCTTGTAGAATACTAATATGTCAGCGAGTTGTGTGTTGTAGACTGCTAATATAACGTCAGCAAGTTATGTGTCTTGTAGAATGCTGATATGTCAGCGAGTTGTGTGTTGTAGACTGCTAATATAACGTCAGCAAGTTATGTGTCTTGTAGAATACTAATATGTCAGGGAGTTATGTGTGCTGTAGACTGCTAATATAACGTCAGCAAGTTATGTGTCTTGTAGAATGCTGATATGTCAGCGAGTTGTGTGTTGTAGACTGCTAATATAACGTCAGCAAGTTATGTGTCTTGTAGAATGCTGATATGTCAGCGAGTTGTGTGTTGTAGACTGCTAATATAACGTCAGCAAGTTATGTGTCTTGTAGAATACTAATATGTCAGCGAGTTGTGTGTTGTAGACTGCTAATATAACGTCAGCAAGTTATGTGTCTTGTAGAATGCTGATATGTCAGCGAGTTGTGTGTTGTAGACTGCTAATATAACGTCAGCAAGTTATGTGTCTTGTAGAATACTAATATGTCAGGGAGTTATGTGTGCTGTAGACTGCTAATATAACGTCAGCAAGTTATGTGTCTTGTAGAATGCTGATATGTCAGCGAGTTGTGTGTTGTAGACTGCTAATATAACGTCAGCAAGTTATGTGTCTTGTAGAATGCTGATATGTCAGCGAGTTGTGTGTTGTAGACTGCTAATATAACGTCAGCAAGTTATGTGTCTTGTAGAATGCTGATATGTCAGGGAGTTATGTGTGCTGTAGACTGCTAATATAACGTCAGCAAGTTATGTGTCTTGTAGAATACTAATATGTCAGCGAGTTGTGTGTTGTAGACTGCTAATATAACGTCAGCAAGTTATGTGTCTTGTAGAATACTAATATGTCAGGGAGTTATGTGTGTTGTAGACTGCTAATATAACGTCAGCAAGTTATGTGTCTTGTAGAATACTAATATGTCAGTGAGTTGTGTGTTGTAGACTGCTAATATAACGTCAGCAAGTTATGTGTCTTGTAGAATGCTGATATGTCAGGGAGTTGTGTGTTGTAGACTGCTAATATAACGTCAGCAAGTTATGTGTCTTGTAGAATACTAATATGTCAGGGAGTTATGTGTGCTGTAGACTGCTAATATAACGTCAGCAAGTTATGTGTCTTGTAGAATGTTGATATGTCAGCGAGTTGTGTGTTGTAGACTGCTAATATAACGTCAGCAAGTTATGTGTCTTGTAGAATGCTGATATGTCAGCGAGTTGTGTGTTGTAGACTGCTAATATAACGTCAGCAAGTTATGTGTCTTGTAGAATGCTGATATGTCAGGGAGTTGTGTGTTTTAGAATGCTGATATAACGTCAGCAAGTTATGTGTCTTGTAGAATGCTGATACAGTTGAACTTTGATAACTCAAACTCGGATAACTCGAACTTCAGGATAACTCGAACAAAAAGTTCAGTCCCTGCAAAACTTACAATACAGAATTGCTCTAAAATGTATCGCTACAGGTATCTAGAAACACATATGACAGCTCAATACAGGTCTAAAGTAATGCTGAAAGCTCCTACATGAGCTTTCAGCATTACTTTAGACCTGTATTAAGGTGTGGCATTGAGAAAACGCTAAGATTAGAAATCGGATGACTCGAACTAATTCGTACGGTCCCTTGAAGTTCGAGTTATCGAAGTTCAACTGTATATGTGTTTAGTAGGATACTTATATAATTAAGGAAGTTATATGTGTATCAGGATGCTGATATCATATTATGAAGTTATGTGTGTTGCAGGATGCTGATATAATGTTAAGAAATTATGTGTGTTGTAGGATGCTGATGTTATGTTGGGGAAGTTATATGTGTGTTGTAGAAAGTTGAATATATTGTTTATGTATGTTGTAGGATGCTAAGAAAAATGTTTAGACATTCATGTGTTTTCGTAGGATGTTGATATAATGTTTATACATTTATTGGTGTTGTAGGATGCTGATGTGATGTTGAGAGACATTTATGTGTGTTGAAGGATGCAGATATAATGTTGGGACATTTATGAGTGTTGTAGGATGCTGAAATGATATTGAGACATATGTGTTTTGTTGGATGCTGATGTGATGTTGAGACATTTATGTGTGTTGAAGGATGCAGATATAATGTTGGGACATTTATGTGTGTTGTAGGATGCTGAAATAATGTTGAGACATATATGTGTGTTGTAGGATGCTGATGTGATGTTGAGGAATTTTCTTGGCCGTGAGCCGCAGCAGGAGGCATTCTTGATCAGCAAAGGTTTACAGCAGCAAGAGAGCTGTCTGTGAAGAACAGCTAACACACATCTGAAAGACATCCTTCAGCAGTGAAGAACAGCTAACACACATCTGAAAGACATCCTTCAACAGTGAAGTGCTATACACACCTGTCTTCATGGTTAACAACTTCACACAACCATGAAGATTTGGATTTTATGAATAAAGTTCATGAAAAGATATACATTGTGGTTTGTTTTAAAACTTCTCTTATCATCAGTGATGCCTGTACAGTCTAAGATTTGGAAGTTAACCGTTTACTCCATAAATACACTTTTCTACACCATTGCTAAGAGAGTAGACCCAGATATGGAGTAGACCCAGATCAGATGGTTCCTGTTGGAGCCATCTGATTGGAGTCTGCTCTGATTGCATGACATAATATAGACATGATTCTATAGTTTCTGCCATGGCCAAAATTCGTTTTATATCAATTAATAACGATGATAACTTATTTCTTACATAAATATTCATGGAGTAAAGGGTTAAAAAAACACAACCTTCTAGAAATTCTTCATTCAAAAATAACATAAACTGAATTTGTTGGACTTATCATGGTGACTATTGCTCATGAATTATGTGGCGTTGTTCTTGAATATATAATGCAAGTATATCATTTATGCAAGGATATGAATACAGTAGCATATATAGTTGTGTTAAACAGAGTATTAACATGTTTATTAATGATGATGATATATCTCTCTACTTTTGCATATTGCGTAGACACACAAACGGCACTTTGTCAAAGACAAAGCATTTAATCAGGGTTACATCTTTCGATATGCATAAGTAATACACCTTTTGATATGCATAAGTAATTTACACTGTCTGACTTGACAAGTAGAGTAGAACTTGACTAGATGCCATGTCTACAGGGTAGTTACTGATCTTTGTCTACAGTGTGTGCAAGACCCTAGAGATATTATCACTTGCAGCTTATATGTTCTCCTAGATTATATTATTTTCAGTTTCTAATGATATATAAGTTTTGCAGTTTCGTATTGTTTTTATATATGTCTGGACCAGAAAACCATATTGATATAATCTCTCACTGTTGTTGTGTGTACGTTTTTATAGGAAGACGTGATTTGTCATCAATGTATTGTAATTTTCTTTTATTTTCAAAAAAATATTTTATTAACCCTTTAATCCACATATATATATGCTTTTTATGCCTTTGCAAACAGAGTAGAACGAGGTCAGACAGGTCCTGTAGAAGACATCTGATCACGGTGTGCTCTGTCTGTCCATTGAATTATATAGATCCAATTCTGCAGTTTCTGTCATGGCCAAATATTCATGTGTTTATACACAATTATAAAATCTCAACTAGTTAATATTTCTAAGAGTTATTACTTCTTTCATAAATATTCATGGAGTAAAATCTATTGTTATGAGGGGTTTTATGTATGGTAATAAAAACATATAGATGATATCAAATGGAGAGTCTCATTGCTTGATGTGATTAAACAATTTTCAAAGACATAAAATTAGTCTTTAACCCTTTACTCCATAAAAGTGCTTTTGCAAACAAAGTATGCACAGAACAAATAAAACATTTTTTGTGATAAAGTATATATTTTAGATGTACATTTTAAATCCTTTTAGACAACAGAAGAAAAAACTAATTTACTGTCATATCCTTGGTTTCTTGACAAGACATACTAGTAATGTTTCAGAGCTCCAAAGTATTGAAGTACAGGTAAACCTCTGAAAACCGAACACCTTCGGACCGGGCAAATTGTTCGGTTTTCAGAGGTGTTCGGTTTTCAGAGATTTTTCTTAAACTGAAACCTGAAGGTGATGAATTTGATCTTCTGTAAAATCATTATTTCTTTTGATCTTATCAGAATAAGATAAAACATTTAGTTTCTACTATAGATGAGATGGGAGTATACAGTAACAAGAAAATGACCAAATTGTAATATTGTTTTATCTAATTTATACTTTGCCACATATGGATAATGTTGGTTTTAGAATAGCCTCCGAATCTTTAATCAAGTTAGCTCAATCCTACAATGTGACCTCAACCCATCAACATTTAGAAGGAGGTGCAGACATGATTGTGTTGAGTGTTTACATCAAACTGACTGATTGATTTGTAATTAGCTATCATTATTTTTCATAAGCAAAAGGCCTGTATAAAAACAAAATTTGAATGTTCCCTTAATTTCAATAAGGAGGTGTGAAAAATCATGACATTCCCTAATTAAAGTTTTCTTATGATTTCCAAAACGAACATCAGCTGAAGTATTAGCCTATACCCCTGTTGTGGTTTTCACACCTTTGCAGTTTACATTGTACAGACACAGGCAGCTGTCAAACACAGTAGGGGTCCCAAATTCCCTAGTAAAAATATCATCAAGTCAGCACCCCTAATTGGCCCTCAGGGTATGTTCGGTTTTCAGAGGTAATTTACAATGCAAATATAGGTTTATGTTCCGGAACTTGTGTTCGGTATTCGGAATTCAGAGAGTTCGGTTTTCAGAGAGATTTTCTATATAGAATATATAAGGAAAAATTCGGGACCAAAATATTTGTTCGGTATTTAGAGATTTTCGGTTTTCAGAGGTTCGGTTTTCAGAGGTTTACCTGTATTTCAGATATAGGGAGGGAAATACTGTTATGAAATGTAATGTTTAACTTACACATCCAATTGTCAGTACTGCCTCTTGATAATCTACCTCATTAAGGGGATAGTCTCAATCACTATCACAGTATAAACAGTGTCTTAATGTTTTTGCACCCATTTATAGCACTAGAAAACAAAATATCCCGGTGTGACAGCTGTCTTGGTTTACAATACCGTTTGCAAATGATAAAATGCACTTTGTCTATTGACATGCATCATGTAACATCAGTTATGGAACATGTGCCAATTCTATTTTCTAATTCCAATCCTACTAATGACTACATGTATATACAAATGACTAGCATTTTCAATCAGTTTAAATCCAGTTCAGATGCTGAGTAAGTCAGCTTTTGATTGGGGTTTTAACCCTTTCCTTCATGTATAATGCATCTGCAAACAGAGTAGACCAAGATCAGAAGGCTCATATAGGAGCTGTCTGATCTGGATCTGCTCTGTTTGCTTATGAAATTATAATAGATCTGACTCTTCGGTTTCTACCAATACCAAAACATCCTGAATGCATATGCCACTATAAAAAAAACAACTAATAAGTATTCATGACTTCATTATTTCTTGCTTGACTATGCAATAGCGAAAGGGTTAACCCTTTCCTCCATAAATATGCCTTTCTTCGCCTCTGTAAAAGTTACCTATTGAAACCATTGTAATAAATAGAGCATTTGCTCCCATAGGAGCAAATGCTCTATTTATCACAATGGTTTCAAATTACAAAATTCTAAAAAAATTCCTTTTCTCTAGTTAATGCTCCTTTTCGGTAGATTTATTCAAAGTGGTTGGGTCTAAATATAACCTGTGAGGGAATGGGTTAAGCTTTGTAATACTTAGTCAATAGTTTCTCAAATATTTGAACCAATCCATTGAAGCTTGAAATACAGAAGACAATGATGACAATTTTTATGATGGGATAACAGTTTTGTTTAGCCACTAAAACTTGTGTATGCAATGTCAGTGAAACCAGTGCCATCTCTTAGTAATATAGCATTCCATGTATTCAATAAATGTGCACAGCACATCAATTATGTAATAGTTTTATCTTCTTATCCAAACCATAAACATATCCCATTACATGATGTGGACTGTTTGCTTGTACTCGGTTCTGTTTCTTTTAAGCTTATCTGAGCTATTGTTGAGGATGGGCCACTGTGACAGTTACCATATCTCTACCAGGTTTTGTCAGAATTTAAAGTAATTCGCTCATGTTTAGGCTATTAGGCCAGTCATATTGTAGACACAACTTCACGAAGCTGTGTCACCCATATGACTGGCCCAATATCTTCAATGTCAATGGCAAGGCAGAGGTTAATACAAATGTTTATGCAATGTTTGTTTACCACCCTGCTTTGTCAGATGTGAAAATTATTTTAAGGGCATACTGACCATAATCTGAAAATATGATGCACAAATAACTCGGCCCCAGTATCTTCAAGATAAGGGTCACAACAGAGGTTGATATAATATAAGAGCAAGTATGTTTTTGTGTCATAGCTCTACTATGTTTGATCGAATTTTCAAATAAGATGTGCCGCACACGTGTATAATCTAAAGGTGGGCCTCACACATCAAGTATCTTGCATCAAAGCGTGACTCCATGATGCGAGTTATTTAAAGTTGTGCCTCACATGTATGATTAATCTAAAGGCGTGCCTCACACAATGAGTAATCTAAAGACACGTGTGTAATATTGAAGGTGTGCCTCACACATGTGTAATCTGAAGGTGTGCCTGATGTGTGTAATCTGAAGGTTTGCCTCACACAATGTGTATATAGTAGGAAGGTGTGTCTGGCCCTTTATGTGTGTAATCTTAAGGTGCACCTCACTTGTGTGTAATCAGAAAGTGTACCTCACACAATGTGTGTAATCTGAAGGTGTGTCCCACACATAATGTATATAATCTAAAGATGTGCCTCACACATGATGTTGTAATCTGAATGCATGGCTCACACATACTGTGGGCTGATATCCAAGTTCAATGCCTCAACAGAGGTTGATATCTAAATTGATAATTTTAAAATATGCTCCTTTTAATAACATTCTGAAAGTAGGAGATCCTTCGAAAGCAAAGCAGCAATGCGAAAATAGACAATTGCAGGCTCGGTTTTAATGAACCTGTTCATGGACAGTTATTAAAAGTGCAACACTACTCGCACCCTTTAACACCGGCTTAAGTGGTATTCTATTTTCAAAACTAATAATGTCGAAACTAATGATCCCGAATGACCAGAAAATATAACAACACCGCACCGAGAATGAAGTACGGGGCGCCTTTTTACGACCGCCACACAAGCACTTAACACCTACTGTTGTGGAGTACATGTACGTAAATTTGAAAGGAGATCTTTCGAAAGCAAAAAGCAGCTATGCAAAAGAGAAAACTGCAAACTCAGTTTTATTGAATCTGTTCATGGGCAGTTATTAAAGGTGCAACACTACTCACGCCCCCTAGCATTGGCTTAAGTGGTATTCTATTTTCAAAACTAATAACATCGAAACTAATGATCTAGAATGGCCCAGAAAATATAACGACACTGAGAATAAAAGTTGAGGTCACTTTACACTGCACAAGCTACATGTAGTTCGAATTTGTACATAATTTAATAAGCTTGACCAAACTCTTATGATCATAAACATCATTTCTAAATATGATTAATATTCATGGAGAAATAACGTTTCTAGAGTGTAAACAAGTTTCAAAATCTCGATGAAAAAAACATTCCTGCCGCTATATAAAGCACCACCGAGGTCACACTTGGGCTATGCTAGTTCCGTATGGCTTCCGCATGAAGAAAAACATCGAATTAATAGAAGGAGTGCAAAAAAGAGCAACCATACAAATCCCAGGATAAAAAACTTAACATAAAAAAATACTTTCAAATCGGCTAGAAAACCACTGGAAATATCAAGAACTACTACATAACTATAGGGTGCGATTGACAGTAGAACCGGAAGCTACGCAAGTCGCGACCAAGAATCGGAAGATTGGGAGATTTTGAAATTACTTTACACCAATGGTAACCACATCATGGCCATGTGTCACCTCTCATGCCCAAGCCTCTACCTTAAAGGCCAGTGCTATATTTGGAGGCAAAACTGTGCTTGTATGCTTCACTGTCGTATCCAGTCAATAACTCTGATACACTTTTGTAGATTTTAGAATAACTGTCCACATATATTCACCACATCATCGCCATGTGTTACGCCTCATACCCAAGCTTATTTCAAATATCCAGGTCAAAAATGAAAATCCAATTATACATGTATGTTTGACACCAAACATGTTGCCACCAGACAAAGTTTTATTTCACTTTTTGAAAAAAAAAATATGCAAGTTTAACCAACCAAATCTTGACAATCTTATCCCTTTCCACAATGAACATTTTTGTATGAATTGTTTGCTTCATGGATATTTATTAACCCTTTACCTCATAGGCTATTTTTTGACCCAACCTCTTTGAATAAATCTACCGGAAAGGAGCATTAATTAGAGAAAAGGAAAAGTTTAGAATTTTGAAACCATTGTGATAAATAGAGCATTTGCTCCTATAGGAGCAAATGCTCTATTTATCACAATGGTTTTATAAATGACTTTTACAGAGTCGTAGAAAGGCGTATTTATGGAGGAAAGGGTTAACTTACGGTGTTTTTGTGGTGGTTGCGCTTTGTGTGTGTCTTTTCCTGCTTGACTTTACTACTTTTTCATTTAAGGTAAATTGTTCGCTTTGACAAAAACTAGGACCATGTCTATATAATCCCATAAGCAAACTGGGCAGACCCTGATCAGACGGCTCCAACTATGAAACACATGATAGGATTCGTTCAAACGTTCACAAATGTACAACATTGATGCGTTGGTGTACTAAGTAAGGTACCCCGTTGAATTACGACTCCTTGTTGGCACAAGAGTTACAAAACACGACTGTGAAAAAGACAAAATGGAAGCGGCCATGTCATACGGATATATTTCTAGTTTAACAATAACCCCGACTCGATCCCCCACTTCTACCACCCCAACACACATACACGTTCGATGGAATCCCAGATTTTGTCTCAATGCCAAACATAACTGCTACACCCTTGTCATAACTTCGTTCAAACCTTTGTGAAACTACTTCCGAGGGCCAAGCGGGTTGAATCTGGACGAGATGTCTCGTGCTGATCTAGGCTGTTGGCAAATGACAGTCAGTTTAGGCTTTAAACATATTTGATCTAGATCAGACAGCTCCAGCAAGATCTTTTCTGTTTGCTTATGGAATGGTATAAATCGGATTCTACAGTTTCTGCAATGGCCAACTCTTTTTGTGTTCATGTGTCATGTTAAAATTTCAGCTAATGAATAAACATGATATCCATGGCGTGATGGGTTACATGTAGAAAATATTGAGTATGCTACGGACGTCGTAAATTGTATTTCACGAGACACCCGACTTTATTTTACAGACTACAGTAGAATCTTGTCTTAAGCGGTCATCAGAAGAAGGTCTGATTATGGGCCTGTAAGGCAGGTGGTAGCTTAATGCCAGTCAAAAGTAATGCAGAACACTCTAATGGGGCTTTCTGCACCATGTCCTGCAGTAAGCAACCGCCTGCTTTTTAAAATCCACAAACGGGGAACTTGTTAACATAGCATAACGTACTGTTTATTTCGATTTAAGCGTAACAACTCGTAACCATACAAACATAAAATGCATTTTCTTGTTATTGTAACAGGTGTGATGTTTACTGTTTTGGGTGAAAAACACAGTAAAGCAAGCGCAAAGAGTTTTCATTAAAATACAACTGAATGCTAACCAAAGTTACGATTACTAGTAAAACAAGAGACACCTAGACACGTGCAATGTAATTTTCAACCAACCAAACATTAAAACGTGTATGCGAGGAATTACTTTACATCATGTATCTTATTTTAATTCGACTCCGTATCATATATCAAATAACTATTCCTTTCTCAACACATATGTAAAATACGCGTACTTAAAAACATGCTATATGCTTTGGGGACACAGATAATTTCTTTAGGTCAAAGAAATATTAATATTAGGCATAAACATTGAAATTCTTCCTATGTCATTTAACCCTTCGCTTGCTATTCACGTCAATATACCTACCTGTAAATAGTAAAGACCCAGATGAGAAGCTCCTGCAGGAGCTGTCTCATCTGGGTCTGCACTATTTACAAGTTGATTGCGCAACCAGTGCACTCCACAGCAGTGATTGCACAGCGAAATACTTGTACACGGTGAAGATATATGTAATTATACAACAGGGCATGTGTAAAGAAGGAGAAATGTATTTTAAAATTCAGCAAGAGAAGGGTTAAGCGTTCTCTCACATAGACGGCTTTTTCGCACCTTAGCAAACAGCGTTGACCCAGATCAAACGGCTCCTATAGGAGCATTCTGGTAATGGTCTGTTCTATTTCCTTATGACATAATATGGATATGATACTACATTTACCTTTGCTTTGTGGCCATAATAAAAATGCAGTTGATGAATAGTCATGAGTTCATGAGACGATAAAAAAGCTACACAGTTATATGAAATCCGTCCAGGTGTTTCAGGAGGATAATACTGTCGAATAATTCATTGTATAGCTGCAGGAAAACTAGCCCCCGTTCCTGGTGACAATCTTAATTTGACAAATCACCATTGTTCGAACCTTATTGGTAGTTTGTTGCCCGGGGACCATTCCTAAAATTATATTGAAATCCGGACGTCTGTTTCCAAGAAGAACATTTTGATATTATCACCATGGACATATAAGGAAAACTAACCTCACTATAATACGGGCAAAGTCTTTAAAAATGTAATGCGATTCAGTTAGCCGACTACAATTTCGCAGACGAAAGATTCTTAGTATTTGATGGGACTTATTTTTAGAATATGTAGTTGTCATAATCAACCCTATTTAATAAAACTAGATATTGCATTACTCTTAATGTACGAGCCACAGTCTGCATTATTATTTGTTTATGGAATTGTATAATTTATGCAGTACAATCTCGATTATTCGAACACTAAAATACGTATTGTTATCGAGCTTTAAGACAGTTGACATGTTAATGTATGGTGAAAGCCATGCAGAAAACTCCTCTAGGAGCTTTCTGTATGACTTTCACCATACATTAATCAGCTACCTGCCTTAAAGGGTCTAAATTCTTCTATACAGAAAGTTCGAATAATCGAGAATATTATTCTCGATTATTCGAACTTTCTGTATAGAGGCTTAGATTTTACTATATATGATTCTACAGTTTCTGCAAAAGCAAAATATCCGGTGTCCATATATCATTATAAAAACAGTTAAATATTCATGTCATTATTTATTTACTTAAATATTCCATCTAGGTATTTTAAATATATTCAGTATATTTTTTTCTTGTTACGGACTTGCCAATTGCGTGTTCATCACAGTAATAGTAACATGTTCAAAGTGTTTTGCCTATGAGCGATTATATCCGTCTAACCTTGGTCAAAAGCGCATTGTGTTTTTGAATCAGACGATATCTGTAGATTTATATATACGTGTACGCCTTCTGTCCATTAAAGGCCAAATCATGATTAGAGGATTACATTCATACCTACCGCAATCATTTTTTCTTTATCCTTAGAGTGCAAGCGGCAAATTTGCGATACAGTTTGGATCTTGATGAAATGCCGAGTAACTCGACGTTTCACCAATACTCAGTACAGGTGATAAGTCCTCATTAACTCTGTACGCTATTTTCAAAGTGTCTGCTACAATTATCAAAATTACATTTTTTTTCAGTGTCAAACAGAGATCATCACAAATTCTCTCTGCGTGCCATATTCCTTTCCTACTTACCGGTTGTACAGATTTTTTTTGTACCGGACCACCGTATTTCTGATCTGGGATAGGGCGGTTCAATGGCGTGTAAAACCTTCCTGTGATGTGGGGTAGCCAGGGCAGACGTTCGTTTGACATTTCTCCGCCGGTGGTAGCAGAGGTCGAGTCTTCCGCCGTGGGTGGTCCACCATCCACGGGGAGGGTACAAATCTCACCGCCGTCAATAGTAACGCTTAGCGGGATAAGTAAGACCTGGTGTCGTCTGCTAAACTCACTGTCGTCTGCTCTAGTTCTCACATTTTTTATGCCCCCAAAGGCGGGCATATAGTGATCGCATTGTCCGTCCTTCCGTCTGTCCGTCTGTCCGTCTGTCCGTCTGTCCGTCTGTCCGTCCGTCCGTCCGTCTGTCCGTCTGTCCGTCTGTCCGTCCGTCTGTCCTTCCGTCCGGAATTCGTGTCCGGTCTGTAACTTCTTCATCTATCAATGGATTTAAATATAACTTGCCACAAATGTTCACCAGACAGAGACGATGTGTCGCGTTCAACTCCCAGGTCCATGGGTCAAAGGTCAAGGTCACAGGGTACAATTACTTTGTCACAAATTTCGTGTCCGGTCTGTAACTTCTTCATCTATCAATGGATTTCAATATAACTTGCCACAAATGTTCACCACACAAAGACGATGTGTCGCGTTCAACTCCCAGGTCCATGGGTCAAAGGTCAAGGTCACAGGGTACAATTACTTTGTCACAAATTTCGTGTCCGGTCTGTAACTTCTTCATCTATCAATGGATTTCAATATAACTTGCCACAAATGTTCACCACACAAAGGCGATGTGTCGCGTTCAACTCCCAGGTCCATGGGTCAAAGGTCAAGGTCACAGGGTACAATTACTTTGTCACAAATTTCGTGTCCGGTCTGTAACTTCTTCATCTATCAATGGATTTAAATATAACTTGCCACAAATGTTCACCACACAAAGACGTTGTGTCGCGTTCAACTCCCAGTTCCATGGGTCAAAGGTCAAGGTCACGGGGTACAATTACTTTGTCACAAATTTGTGTCCGGTCTGTAACTTCTTCATCTATCAATGGATTTCAATATAACTTGCCACAAATGTTCACCAGACAGAAACGATGTGTCACGTTCAACTCCCTGGTCCATGGGTCAAAGGTCAAGGTCACAGGGTACAATTACTTTGTCACAAATTTCTTTTCCGGTCTGTAACTTCTTCATCTATCACTGGATTTCAATATAACTTGTCACAAATGTTCACCACACAAAGACGTTGTGTCGCGTTCAACTCCCAGGTCCATGGGTCAAAGGTCAAGGTCACAGGGTACAATTACTTTGTCACAAATTTTGTGTTCGGTCTGTAACTTCTTTATGTATCAATGAATTTCAATATGATTTGGCACAAATGTTCATCACACAAAGATGATGTGTCGCTTTCAACTCCCTGGTCCATATGTCAAAGGTCAAGGTCACAGGGTACAATTACTTTGTCACAAATTTCGTGTCCGGTGTGTAACATCTTTATCTGTCAATGGATTTCAATATAACTTGGCACAGATGTTCACCAGACAAAGACGATGTGTCGCGTTCAGCTCCCTGGTCCATATGTCAAAGATCAAGGTCACAGGGTACAATTACTTGTTTATCTGTGAATGGATTTCAAAGGAACCTGGCACAAATTTTAACCACACAAAGGCGATGTGTCAACTCCCTGGTCTATGGGTCAAAGGTCAAGGTCACAGGGTATAATTTTTGGGGGCATTTGTCACGTGACTGTGACATCTCTTGTTTCTTAGTCAATTAGCGAATCAAACAGTTTAGAGCAAAACAAGACGCTAGATGTCTCGCATGGATACGAACTCTTTAGAAAGGCACACGAATTCCCTGTCAGCGCTCTGAGTGAAAGCCTTTGGTTTGCTCAAGGTTTTAATTATTACTTTAAGAAATGTCGTCTGCTTTACTATTAAAGGCAAAAGCAGAAACTTGACAACAATTGGACAATGTATATACCTTCTCTATTGTGAATCATGCTTGAAGTGCATTTGAACGAATTAATGTAGTGCAAGCTAAAGGGTGTTAAGTTTTAGATATTTAATTAGTCCGACAATCCCATTGAGATTGTAAATCTTTTTTTAGAGGATCTGTATTAAATGTTTGATATCAGAGACACCAGTGATATTTGATAGTGTTCTTTCTGATGGAACTGAATAGCTCTGCAAACAAAGACAACGACAAAGCCTCGTTAGTCGGTGAGTAATTAAAAATAACCTTATAGTACATTGATTCATTTAAATCTATATATTTAAACAGGTTTGACAAATTATTATTAGCCTATTACACCCCAGACCACCCATGTTTTATTGTTATATTTTCCCACTGTGCTTAATGTTTATACCTATCGGACGAGGCCATCTATCTGTTTAGACATGTGTGATTAGATTTGCAATGTTTTAACATTTTATTGGATCTAGCCTTCTTGCTGAATTCTAGCACATAAATAAAGTAAAGTCATCTGGTAAAAGAATTGTGAAGGTGCGATCACGTGACTGAGAAGGTGATGCCTACAGCAATCAATGTTTGAATAAATACTCTTCCTTAGAATATTGTTTTGTCGTTGGTTAAGCTTGTAGTTTTTGAAGCAACACTCAACCTTTCTAAGACACATGTGCGCAGACGAGATGTGATGGGAGATGGAGTGATTACTGAAGGGTTTATTGTTTTTTTCCTTGGACAGTTTGCAAATTCATCATTGACAGTTTATGATTTGATCAGTAAATTTAGTGGTCTTTAGACCATAGTTACTTTGATTTGGGACATGGAAAATGAACAGATGTAGCTATGATTACAAAAGTGATAAATGGGTCAGATATGAAATTGTTCAAATGGAAGAAGGGCGGCCTTGCACGTGAAGACACGCATCTGCTCCAATATCCGGTAAGAATTATTCTCTACGAAGCCTTACAGGTTAGCCGTTTTGACCCTTTATTCCATGAATAAGCAAGTAAGAACTAAGGACATCATGAATATTTATTGTATGATCTATACATTGACATGTGAACGCAGGTAAATTTTGTCCATGACAGAAACTGTGGAATCAGATCTATATTATGCTGTGAGTTAACACAGTAGATCCTGATCAGCCTCTGATTGGAGTCTACATTGTCTACACATGTCCATCTTTAGTACCGCTAAGCAAAATAAGTTTTACCCTTCCTTCAGAGGGACACATTCTGATGACTTTGCAAACAGAGTAAGACCAGATCAGACTGCTATATCAGCCGTCTAACCAGGGTCTGGTCTGTTTGCGGATTCTACAACTATTTTCCATCGTCAAAAATCCCTTGTTCGTGGTGCCATTATAAATTTCAGCTTATTCATATTCATACATTTACCTTATCTCACATGAATATATTCACGAGGGAAAGACGAATGACACTGAACTCATGATATAGATTCCACGTCTATCACCACAACGATTGGCTGGACAGCTTTAACCCTTAAGTACAATGATGTACACAAGACCTTTGCAAATAGTGAAGACCCAGATCAAAAGGGATCCTGAGGAAGCCCTTAGATAAGGAGCTGTAGTTTGTCATAAAAATCATTTTCTTCGGTGATAAATTTTGATATTTTTTTCTTTAATTATATTCAGAAAGGGAGAAGCTAGTTTTAATTATTCATCAGATTTAAATCCTCGTCATTTCTCGACAAGGCGAGTAGTGTATGGATAGTATTAGACTGTCTACAATGGAGGCTCATTGGGTTTTGTTGAAACTCTATTTCGCTGATTGTCTGCAAACCTGGTTAACGAATCTACAAGAATGTACAAATGCATACATGAATTGAACGTTATTTACCAGAATGTATTGCTTTCTTTCAACGTTGGCTGAAATTTCGTTAACAGAACGACGCGTAGCTGATCGCTTACTTCATGAATATTCATGTAAGAAATAGTGTATGTACGATTATCAAGTAGTTTAATACACATATACTTGCATGTTAACAAGAAAAATATTGAACCTGGTAAAAACAGTAGAATCAGACCTTATACTGCTATCAGCAAACAGAGCAGACCCTGATCCTAGAAAAGTCATCTGGCCTGGATCTACTCTATCTGCAAAGGCATCACCCCCCATAATGTGATATGATTTTTGTTTGCATTTCTCCTTTTTTTGTATAGTAAAATTATTTCATGTGACTTGATAATAATTACATGACACCGATGTATGTCACGATGTTCACGATAAACTACTAGTTTGATCAGTATTTCCACGACAAACCAAAAGTCGTTAAAAGTCGGTACTAGTAGCTCCCTTGTCTACGCTCGACATTAAAAGGATATTTCTAGGACTGGTCGGCCCGGTGTCAGGATAATGTGACTGGGTGGGGGTGGAATTGCCATGTGCCCGCGGCAGGGGCATTCTAGTGAGGCAGCACTATAACTTGTCTCAAGCGGGTGCCGTCTGCAAATAACTGAAATACTGTTAGCCAGTCGTAAAACCCAACTCATTCACTCACTTGATCAGTATTTAATGAATAAAATGTTATATCAAATGTATAGTTATGAACTATTAATTTCGATGTTATTAGTTTTCAAAATTGAATATTGCTTAAGTCGGTGCTAGGTGCGTGAGTAGTGCGTAGTACTTCTCATGAACAGACTCAATAAAAACCGAGTCTGCAATCTTCTCTCTTTGCATTGCTACTTTTGCTTTCGAAGGACCCCCACTTTTAGACCATATTGTATGTGTTTGAGTAGAAATTAAATACTACTACACCTACTGCTGTTGCTGCTATTACTACTACTACTGCTGCTTCCGCCGCCGCCGCTGCTGCTACTACTATTAATACTACTTCTATTACTTCAATAAATCATACAAAATTAATTTGATTATAGCTTGAAAAGCAGCTGCAGCATATCCCTTTTACTTGTTACTGTTTTAATTATTATGTGCGGGAATATTTTCTGAAAGAGCATTCAATCTGTAAACCAGTTGAGCAAAACTATTTAGGCGACGACGATCTGCTTTGTGATTATGTCATACAACTTCGGCGAAAATCAATACAGCTGTATTTCTTTATTCATACGTAATCATCGCTTTATTGCACTAGGTAGTAATTAACGTTACTCACAAAATCGTCAAAATGAGAAATGCCGCTTACGCCATGACACTTTCTCCACAACACCGGATTGTTACTTGTTACGGACATGTAGTAACAGCAATATAACCAGATACTAGACTCCAATAAATTATGTTTCTTTATCGACACCGTAATAACACAGGCTAACTGATGAAGAATAAAAGTCAGGGTAGATAAGGTATCACTATTAATATCACCTTTGTCTGTCACAATCGACGATTGTTGTTATACAAATCTTTTCATTATATGATTTATAATAAGCCAACAAATGTGTGTTATATTGTCATAGTTTACGTTTTGCCAAAGCAATGGCTATTGTAACAAATATTGAGCTGTAAAATAGTTATCTTCTTAAAACAAGACGTGTTTGTGAAATACTATGTCCCGATATGACATTTGACCTTGGTGTATGACCTTGACCTTAATAAGTCACCCCTGAAATTGTTCGCTTCCATAAGTTGCAAATGCATGCCAACTTTGATGTACATGTATATAATAGTATGTGCAATGGCGACAAAAAATCGTCAACATTAAAGTTGGGTCCAAACAGACAAACCAACCAACAACCAACATTCAGACAGAGCAAAAACAACATGCCCCGGGGGAGGCATAAAATGAAATAAGGTTTTGATTGTATATATCAATTCAATATAATTATATACATGTACAGTATACATATATATAGGACAACCGCTTCGAGCATTAGTATCATGGTTTTCCTACAATCATCAACATCACTATTATCTTTTATATAGTATATTTAATAATACTTATGTTTAATCTTATCAACATTATTAATGCTGCTGCCGCTGTAGTTATTATATATAACCGGTGTATGGTACATTATTTCTTTATACGTTCACTACAGTGGCGACGTAGAAAACTAAAACTCGGCTCTATTAAAGTCGTTAATGACTATATTGATATGGTAATCACGTTCATTACACTGTTGCAATGTCAAGTTAAACACACTCACATAACGCCCTTTAATAACTATTTACTCCATAGAGACGCTTTCAAACCCTATGCAAACAGAATAGACACAGACCAGACGGCTCCTGTAGGAGCCGTCTGATCAGGGTGTGCTGTTTGCTTGTGAAATAATATACATGTATATCCGATTCTACAGTTTCTGTCATTGCCAAACCATCCTGTTTTAATGTCATTATAAGTTTTAATTTAATCAATAGTCATAATGTAACCATATATTACATGAATATTCATTGAATAAAGGGTTAATATTTATACTAAGGCAATGAGTGCAGTGGAATATTGAAAATGACTTGAATATTACATCCATATAAAACGGGTCTCCACAAATTTTGATCCGGTGCAATTTTGACTACTTCTGATACGATCAAGCTTTTGAAAAACTATCGACCAAGCGTCATGAAACAAGCTTTTGAGAAGCTATTGTCAAAGTTTCTCGGAACAAACTGACCAGTTGTCAAACAGCTTGGATCCTGGTGAGAGGCGTCTTTACTCGGCGTCTTTACTCGGCGTCTCATCTAGATCCAAGGTGTTTGCAAATGCAACTCAGATTGCGGTTAGCGAGATTAGGGTTAAGACCAGCGAATGCTTGTCAAAACAATAGTAAAAGTTTGTCTTGTATTGGCTGCTTTTTCATACAGAGCATTTTTTCATATTTGTCCCTTTTATTCCATTTGTTGATAAACTCCGCTATTAATCCATGTGTGCCCTTAACTCATTCTCTCCTAGGCTATGTTTAGACCAACCTCTTTGAATGTATCTACCGAAAAGGAGCATTAATTAGAGAAAAGGAAAAAAATAGTATTTTGTAGTTTGAAACCAATGCTCTATTTATCACAATGGTTTCATAATGTGACTTTTATAGATGCGCAAAAATGCGTCACTAGGGGATAATGTGTTAAAAGGACACACGCAAACAGTGTAGACCCGAAGGATCTCTCTGATCAGGGTTTGTACTGTTTGCTGAGGCCACTGATGTCAACGGCTTATACCAGCAATAGTTCGATTGCTGGAAAATGGATAGGTTAGATCAGGGTCCATGCTTGTAAAGCTTTTAGCTCAAATCTGACCAATCAAAAGCTTGAGAACGACCTCAGACTCAACTAAAAGCTTTATAAGCATGGACCCTGGGCGAGTTTTCTTAAAATGATATGTGACGAAGTGGTTAACTGAAAGGGAACATGGAAAAATAGTTTTATTTGATTCCACCAATGACGGAGCAATCAAAGCAGTGTGCATAATTCCTGAAACTGTGCTGGGATATATTCATAGATTATGATACATTAAAATTTCTCTAAGGCCGCCACTTAAGTCTAATTCTGGATTTTAATATATGTGGTAACTTAATGCAGACAGAAAGTAATGCAGAAAGCTCCCCAAAGAACTTTCTGCATTTCTTTCATTCTGCATTAACAGCAGCCTGGTTTACGAGACGTCCACGACAATTAATGATCGGTCTTTGAGAGGTTCTGCTGTCTATAATTAAACAGTTTGAACCTGATCTTTATTGTGTTGGACGGATGTAACACATTCTCTCACATTCCCCTTGGAAGATAATATTAGCAAAATCTATAAGTTAAAGTATTGGAAGAACTCGCTCAAGTGTTGCAGTTTACAACAAAAAACACCTGCTGAAAACATGTGAACAAACTAAACTGTATAGAATGGAAATTACACCTTGGTAATAGGAGATTAAAGTTATGCAACTCAAAAGCTTCGTAAAGATAAAAGTAGTTGTGAGACGGTTTGAAAAACAGTTTTAAACATACATGAACAGCAAATTCGTTGTATATAAAGCGATGTTTAAATTGATGATTATTAAAAAATAATAATAATGTGATTTAAATACATGCGCACTGTATAAATTGATGGATAAATACTGAGCTTTATATTTGTAAAGTCCATGTTACTATATACATGTACTAATTTTGATAACATTTGCTTTGACATCATCTTTTGAGACGAAATTGAAGAACATGCACTTTTACAATTGAAACATACGACAGGTTATGCAAACGAATGTTAATAAGTGTCGAAAGGATAAACTACCGTGTTTTATATAACGGATTCAATGTCAACATACACAAATACACCGGATACATTTTAAATAAACACAGTATGTTTTCAATAAATTACACATCGGTTCATTGCTAAAGATCTAGTGTTATATAATAAATAATGAAAATGTCACTGGTTGAAATGCTGATTTTTGTGTAAACACACTGCATGTATAAGCCATTCGTTTTTAATAAACACCATATCAGTAAATGGCTAAAATACCGAATTTTAAATATAATGAAAAACGTAAAAATCACTAAAAACACAGTTTAAATGACAATGGTAAAAACACCGGTTTATTAATAAACAATCAACACAGTGTGTGTCAGCTATCAAAATATATGTACTGCATTTTAAATCCGCACCATACAAGTCACTGGATAAAATACTGCGTTTAGCAACACCACTGGTTAGCATAATGCGTTAAATAACAAGTTTTTTGGTTAAAACACGGATAATAAACATAAGCACACTATAAGTCAAACATTCCCTTTTAAAATCAACATCATATAAGTAAAATGGTTAATATATATAAACCAGTATGCCACCTTTTTAACTATGATAAGATAAAACCACCGAAACAGTCCTTCTATTTAGCATGATTTATACTCAGAAAAGCCATGCTGAAGGGTTTCAGCATCTATAGGCTGATAGAAGACAGTCTATGTATGTTCCTAATTCTTACACTTATATTCTTAGTGGACAATTTATTTATGTTCACACATTGACAGAGTTAAGATGACGTTCATTAGTTTAATTAATTTATTCTATGCACCAGAACTATCAATCGACCGAGACATCCCAGTGTAATATAAACATAAATGTATACATGTATATACAGTTTTAACAATATTTGAACGTATAATACATTACCTGGTTTAAATGATAGTTCACTTCATTTTGATATCAAACAGTAGAACTTTTAATCCTGTATATATTCAACACAAAAACACAGGTTCAAATGTCGATTGAGAAGTGTGCACATAAAATTATATCTACATAAGTGGTATGGGTAAGAAAGAACTTCACTTTGTTTTATTTTTGAAAGTTTTAATTCGGTACTTGATGAAACTCTACTGCTAATAATTGTTTAATCACCATCATATTCTAATATTCATGTAAGAAATTAATGGTATCAAGAATATTAATTAGATGAAATGTTAAATTAAAGTATGAACATGGCATAATCTGTAGAATCATATCAATATTATTCCGTAAGCAAACAGAGTAAACGCCTGATCAGACAGCTCCTATACGCAAGGACTGCCTGATCTGGATCTACTTTTGGAAAGGCGCAAAAATGCGTGAAAAGGCAAAATATTAAATATGAAATTTGTGCGCATGAGGACAAATAGTGCATTAAAAACGTATTGCTTCGTAACATGCACAAGAAGCCAACTCCGCTTACAATTTAGTGATGTACTGTTATGCGCCATACAATTTTGACATCATATTGATTTACAAGTTCCAATTAAATCTATGGATTTAATGAAACAACGAAAACACAAGCCGTAGTATTCGGTTATATTGTTCAAATATACTTTAGAAACATTGAATCACATCAGTTATATACAAATTGATTGTAACCAGAGGACACTCCAATGAAATAGGTCTAGCACTTTACAAACTGTAACTTTTGCATTGGGTGACTAAAAACAATATTTTTCGTGGTAATCTCACATTTTGAAAACATGTTTTAGTTAAAATTCTGTTTTATCTCACAAATTATTTCAGTCGTAATAACATGTTAATGACATAATAATAATTGAACCAATATCTTTTAAAGCTTTAAAAGTAATAGTGTGTATTTTGCATTGCCAGTAAAAGTGTTCGACACACTGTCAAGCGAATTAATATCAGCAACTTTGATAAAATAAATCGAAGACGTATTATGATCATAAGACCCCATACTGTGCTTGTACCAATTTTAAACACTGAGCGTTAAAAATGTTTTGAAAAACAGGCAGTGTCTCAATAATTTACGAACAACCCTCGTATTTACCTCTTCTTATATGTTGCAATTAATAGTCCAAAATGTTCAATGGCGAGTATTTCAGAGTGCATATAAAAAGAGTACATATCTATCTAATGGTTTTATTTCTCAGCCAAATCGTATCTTGTTGGTACTTACTAGAATGTAGTAAAAATGTAGAAAACCTTTCAAATTTCTGAAATACTGCTCTCCTTTACAGCTTTGATGTTGGAATTTTACCAGCGAAAGCTGTATAAGGTGAAATTGGTTTGTAGGGTCTGTAGCTTTAACCCTTTAATCCATGTTAGAAATATTAACATAATATTGCATTTATATTGGTATATTTAATCCGCGAGAACCCGCGAGATCCTATGTTTATTATGACATCCAGACCTTGGCCAGGACGTTCCTATAAGGAAGTACTTAAGTAAAACAAATTATGGTAAATTTACCGGTATTTTACTCTACTTTTGACTATAGGTGTTGTTTTCGTAGGTCACATAAAATTAATATAACTCAAATCAAAATTCTAGTATTTTTATCATAAAATACACTCATTGACCAAATGTGTCTTGAATGTAGGAGCGACGCTTATCACTGTATTATCATTATCATCATTATATTTTATTACATGGATTACCATTATTGTTGTAATGCGCATTTTCGCAGTGCTTTATATTTGCATATAACACCATGACTGCAATCTCCTTTTTATCGTTTAACCATCTTCCTCATACAGACATATGATATATATGCAAACAGAGTAGACCCAGATAAGACCATGCAGGAGCACTACTCTGTCTGCTTATGAAATAATACAGAGCTGATTATGAAACTCCTAACATATGGTAAACACTTGCCTTATTTACATACATTCCTTTCATCTCACATTAATATTCGTGAGGGTAATGAATATTTAAAGCTCCCTTTGATATTAACATCATGCTTTTCTGTGTTTATCATGGTTAGCGTTTTAGGCGTTTGGTCTTCAAGAAAATTTTCTCACAATCCTTTAAACTTTTTCGAAAGTACGGGGTATGGTTTGCTCTTTTGGTGAGACTCGTCTCATCTTTCAATCTTATAAATCAAAGTACAGGGCGACAGTTTTGATTAAATGCGACGATTTCACCTTCAAGTAAACATGCATCAAACATCCTTCTTCTCCATCGGCGCTACATGGCATTCAGTGTAGCAGTGTCGTAAACCCAAACTCTCCCATCCACCCATCAATCAGCAATCAACCCGAGGAAATTCCCTTTCAAACACTTATATAACAAAATTAAGAACTATACTTTAATTGACCAAATTCTTTAAAATAAAGGGGAAATAAGTTTAGGAACAGCGATAGTTTCTATGAACATAAAACATGAGCAGTAATGAAATGTTTAACTAAAACTTAAATTTAATATAATTGAATATTAATAAATAAGACCTGCTTATTTGTTGTTTCATAATATCACAAAGAGGTGTACCCTCCGAATCCCACCATATTCCCTGCAATAATATTGTACTGATGCATGCACAACGAAACCCTGTGTTTCGTACACTATTTTACAGTTTTAATATTTCCCTAAATGAACATTGTCTAATTATTTTCCCAGATTTCGGTACCTAGGGCAAACGCGAAATGCCAAATTCCATTCAGCCATCCAGAACAAATTAAATGCTTTACGCGAAAGGTTGCCATCAAAGCTCTCCGGTAAACCCAGTGCACTGAAATACAAACTGGAGTCAAACGGGTTATAGTCACTCGGCCAAAGAAAAACGCAGAGTTCGTCGTTTACACATTTTAAACATTTTCAAGAATAGCTCCTTTATTTCTCCACAAAACCTTATACTGTGACCACTCTTTAGAATCCTCTCGAAGAGACGATTCTAAAGAGTGGTCACAGTATAGGGTTTGGTGGAGAAATAACGATTTCGGTCTTTGAGTACGCACCTTTATCTGTAGCTCTGTCAGGAGTCAAACGGGTTATAGTCACGGGGCCAAAGAATAACACAGTTAATCGTTTACACATGAAACGAAGTTAATAAAATGTGAAAAAAGTGTTGGGTGTCTAAAAGCATGCTCTCTGACGATGAGATGAATTTGGGAGGTCTTTAGGAATGTACCGGCATGGCATGGTATGGTAGGGCGGTTTAATGTCTCTGGTCAATGCCAGGGATATTTTAACAGAGCATCCTCGGGATATTTACATAATCTCCACGATACCAGCAGAACTGAAATATGTCTACATGTTACATGCGTCAGTTATTATACGATACTACTACAGTAAACAGTTTGGTTGATAACGCCTTACGTTATGTCACAAGTACGCGAAAACTTTGCATAACAATAATCAGTCCAAACACTTTGCAATGAACCTCAATGTTAATGTTATAATAATATTTCATTGTAAAAACATATCACGATTGAGCTCTACGCTGTACAATATAAGTAGTAATTTATTTGCGTTCTTTGACGTAATATAAATAAAGCACGCATATCAATTAGCACATGCTTTGACATAATAAATGCAGATATTTTACATCTATGGCTTTCACGAAAAGCAGGATAATTATTTTATCGCAACACCATTCTTTACCATGTAGTTGTCGCCATATAAAGCCATTTTTGCTGAATCGCTATACATGTATCTGGTATCGTGATCTAATTAGAATATGTCTTGTTATGAGGCTGTTGATATTTCATGTATTAAGTTATATTAAACAATATTTCATAAGCAAACAGAGGAGACCCTGATCAGAAGGTCTCTATAGGAGCAGCCTGGTCTGGGACTCTGTTTGCAAAGACGTGAAAAGGCGTAGATATGATGGAAATGGATAAAATAATTATCCTTTTTTTTTAAATTGCACTTCACTTGTGACATGAAAATGTGGATTCATGAAGTACCAACTCTGTGAACTTCCCTTATCTTCAAAATGTTCTTCGGTCATCATTTGTCTTACAGTTGATATGAAAATTTAGGTATATTTTAACGAACACAACCATTGCCATTTTGATTCGAGGGAAGCTGTAATAGACGTGTTAGAATATCGTTTTCTTTTACAATAAATGCATGATATGTTAGTTCCAGTCATAAAGCTGAAGCATTGTTGTTTCAAACATGTTGGCAAACCAGTATTACCCGTATTACCATGGTTTGTACCAACGTTGTTTCGTACCCAGCTTTACCGGACCGTCGGTTAAAATGCGTACCTCTACTGGTATCAGTGACACCTGATCAGTGTTACAATTCTATCATATTTATCAAATAATGCAATGTGGCTATTACAAAATATGCAGTGCAACGAATAATATACCACTAAAATAAGATGAACCTGAAAAAAGTGTTGCTTTTGACAAATAATATAATCGTTATCTTACCAGGTGGTGTTCTAGTTTCAGTCGTTTTGGAAATAAAGAAACCAAGACACTCATTGACACAACTTATTGTATTACATGTACCTAATTCTTAATGTTGTTACGTGTATATTTTCTGGTCATTCGGGATAATAAGTTTCGATGTTATTAGTTTTGAGAATTGAATACCGCTTAAGCCGGTGCTAAGGACGTGAGTAGTGTTGCACTTTTCATAACTGCTCATGAACAGCCTCAATAAAACCGACTCTGCAATTTTTTTCTTTTTGCATTGCTGCTTTGCTTTCGAAGGATCTCTTACTTTCAGAACTTAATCTTTAACCCCTACCTCATATGCTGTTTGTTTTTACCTAACCTCCTTGAATAATACTACTGAAAAGGAGCATTTAATAGTAAAAACGGACTATTTTAGAATCATAGTAGAACCCCTCTAATGCGATCACTTAATTAATAAACATGTGTGTCTTTAAAGCAGGTGGTTGCTTAATTCAGGACAAAAGTAATGCAGAAAGCTCCTCTAGGAGGATTAAGCTACCACCTGCCTATACCACCCAGAATTCTACCACTTTTAGGTGGTCGCATTAGAGGGAGTTTACTGTATGTAGTTTTTAAACCATTGTCCCTATCGAGCCAATTCTCTTTTTATCATCACAATGGTTTCAAAAAAGAGACTTACAAAGGCGTCAAAAGGTGTCAATATGAGAGAATGGGTTAACGGACAAATTGTCTAATAGTTCCCACTTACATTTGCCTGCAAATTTCTCTTCAATGTTTATGCAATGAGTTATGCAAAGGTCTATGCTTTGTGGTTCCTATTTTCATTTGGTTTCGTTTTTGTTAAGATCATTGCTACGACTATCCAAAACACTCCGCTTGTCCTTGCCCTATTCCAGCTGACCGCGACTGTAGTCGCATCTGTAAACAGCTTGGGTCCATATGAAGTGCCGAGTAACTCGGTGTCTCATCAGGATTCAAACTGTTTAACATATGTCAATAGTTTCTCTTAAACTTGTGTCATAATACGTGGTCAATATTTTCTCGAAGGTTTTATCGAATCGGAGGTTTTG
The DNA here is from genome assembly GCA_963576725.1 of Azorinus chamasolen. Lineage (NCBI taxonomy): Eukaryota > Metazoa > Mollusca > Bivalvia > Cardiida > Solecurtidae > Azorinus > Azorinus chamasolen. The sequence continues at coordinate 47,936,329 of OY755243.1, read as the reverse complement.
TAGTCAAAGTTGAACAGAAGACATTTTTCAGAACGGGTAAGGGTTAATCTGTTTAATCAATTGAAATGCTGTTTCATAAGCTAGTGTGTGCAAAACAAACAACTAATTCTGAAAAAAGTGTATAACATTAAAGCACTAGGGTATGCTTGATATATGCGACACATTTGCCATCATTAATGCTAAACCTTTGCAGAAACATGTATACAGAGGTGGCAGAAATAGTTCACCATATATTAAGGCAGTAAACGTGAACGCAACTTGAACGTAGTTTGCCAATTGATGTCAAAATAGCAAAGTTGATACCGTGTGATTTGAATGCGAAGATATTCAACCTATATAACTTATGCAAATATATAAATAATGTGTCTATATTTATATGTGTCAAACTACTGCAAGAAACTGACATATTTGGATAATTCAATGGAACTACAATGTAATTAAAAGTAGCATAACTTAATTCTGCAAATATCAACTTAATAACTAAATATTGCAAATTCGTTGTGATACAGTACTCATAATGGAGCCTAATAGGCACGAACACTAATAGAACAAATTGAACACAAACTTGGTAGATTCGGCAAGTGTTATATACCCGCCTTTCATGGGAGACAGTTCTCCCAAGTATTCAAGTTATAATTTATTTTTTAGACAATATATGCGAAAAGCAGCGCAATGCACCTTACACTTTCTATTGAGCAATGTGGGTGTTATATCAGCCTTTCAATCGTCATCTCCCATTAACAGACATGGGCAATAAGGGTATTCATGTTATAATCTTAAACGTAAGTGAAATTAACGCAACACATAGAACACACATTTCGAAGACTTTTATAAAGCATGTGCAATTTTCTATAGGATGTTTCCTGCGGTTCTTCGAGCAAAACATCTGAAACAACTCACAAAACGTCAAGCCCATATCTTTATCGACAGCTATATGGAAATGTTGTAGATCTAGTAAATACAGCATAAAGATCACATCCATGAGATGTCTTGACATTAAGGTACATGTATTGTCATTATAACCGACCTGAAGAGAGATTCAAGTAGTTACCTGTGTCGTTCAGAACTACATGAATTAAAAGGTTGCCTTGCCAACGGATTGTTTACGCATGGCCGCTGTTTTCTGTTAAGCATGACACGAGGGAGTAACTCGCAGCATACGCGTGCGTGATACTTCACAATTTGCTTCCCCTAAGTACAGGTGTATACACACACCACGGTTGTGTGTATAGGAGTAAACAGTTCCCATTCTTATACCCCAATTTAAAGCAGAGCTATACGTTTTGTACACTACTCTTACCATTGCCCTTTCGAATAAGATATTTACCGGAGTTGAAGTTCTTGCACCAATCACTTACACTAACATACCAATGGCCAAAGTGTCGACTGAACAAATAAACAATAAAGTAAACAAACAATGTCATCTTTCTCAACACTAATTATGCGTTATCTTTATAATATTGCATGTTAATTAGTCGTAGTATTTTAAGTCTTAAACGTTAGTGCAAAAAGAGCCAACAGTGGCTCACAGGTCAACAGTGGCTCTTGTGATCCTTCAAAAAGGTGTTTCTAAGTCATTCAGAATCATCAACGAAATAATGCCTTAGTTGATCAAACTGACCCAGATTTTATTTGATTTCAGACGTCCATTGACAGTTGTAAGACATTAATCGATGTGTTGTTTTCTGTTCGGAATCTAAATTTGAAATAGGAAAAGCGTTTCATACTAACGAGAACAACGCTACCACTGATTATGCAACGAATGTAAGCGGTGCGAACTTCGTATATCTAATTGGCTTTAATAATCTACTTAAATTAGCATCATACGACCTATTCAGTGACACAGTGTCGTAAACCCTAACTCGCCCATCCATATCTAATAAAACGCAACCCAAACGAAACCAAACTAGTGTTTAGTTTAACCACATTTCACTATTGAAGTGCCAATGAAGCAACAAGCCCAGCGTGTATGATGTATGTGATTCTATTCGTAAACTGTTCAGTAATGCCCTTAAGATGTATTCCCGTATTCATGAAATTAATATGATTCAGGTGTTTAACTTAAGAATAAATGGAAAGTCAGTCCTTATGTAGTGGTAAATGTCTACCGAAAAAATGATAACAACTATGAGACCCCTGTCCCTGACATGCTCTCTTTAAAACGAAGCAATTAAAACCGTTCAGTACACGCAAAACCTTGTTTATTTCTCATCGTGGAGGTTCTTTGCAGTCTGGGTGGTCTTCAACTATGGGGAGCGTTGCTTGGCAACAATATGTCGAACTTGTGCGTAAGACGCAGCCCACCGGGAGTGCCGACCAATCATCGCATCTATTAACCGTTTCAGCCGGTGTCAGTTACCGTACATAGGCGGAGCGACAATACAAATGTATGGCTGTTTTCTAAGTGAACGGATCAGAGTTACATTCTGTGGAATTTACTACACTGCATCAGAAAAAATTACCTGTTAAATGAAATTTTAACATGGGGAGCTAGTGAAACTCAGCATGTAGTTGTTTTAAGGATACTTGCGGGCGGTAAAAGTGTAACAATGGTGTTAAGAAGGAATACATAGGCTATGATTGTCTTGAATAACAGTCCATGTGATAAAGGTTACTGTTAACTGATCATTACCCTTCTTCTCTCATAGGGTCCTATCATGGCCTCGGAGAGAAAGAAGCGGTCCAACAAGTACCTGGACGTGGAATTACTGACTAGACCAAGCTGGGTTAATGCTCGAATTGCCTACAGACAAGTCCGAAAGGTAAATTTTCTTAAACTTTCCTAGCATTCTTTATATACATGCTAACCAACATGTGGCGAATAGAGAGAGGCACATCGCGGGGAATATTAAATACAAAAACATTGGCTTCTTTCAAAGTGTTCTTTGCTTTTAGAGGCTGGTAACATGACTGCAAGTTTCCAACATAAGATGATAGACATGAAACAAACTTTATTGGAACAACTTTCATTGCACATAAGGGTTGTATTAGAATCTATTTAGCCAGTTTGATATTTAGGTCATGCAACCGTCATTGTAATGCATCAGTGTTGTTTAAACTTTGCTACTTCACAAACTATTGTTATCTCGTTTCAGGGCAAGGCAGATGGAAACAAATATGCGCTGTGGGTTAGAAAACAAATACAGCGTTACTTATACAGTATTGGATTCTTTATACAGTTACATTGTGGCAAAGTGCTTTTTGTTGGATTATTGTTATTATCATTGTGTTGTGTTGGCTTAAAATCTGTTAAAATCGAAACGAATGTGGAAAACTTATGGGTTGAAGGTAAGAAAGTTTCTTTCAATTACTCGTGTGAATTTACCTATTCTCGATAATTCACTTTCGTTGTATATACTCAGTTTCGAAGAATGATACTGCGCCCGTTGTGAGCCTCGCCGCCATCTTGGTTTGTGACCCAGAAAGACTGAAATTCAATCAAGGCGGTGTGTGGTCCCACTATTTTTGGAACAGAGTTGATGTTTCCGATCCTCGGTCTTCTTCTGGTGTTTCTCGCTCGCATTCTCTTAATTATATTTCAATTGACTTTAAATAATAACTTGCTAATGTTATTATCATATACTTAACATAACTTTCATTGCTGTAAAGTTTGCTAAGTTTGTGAAAACGGCCCACCAACTAATCATGTATCCTCTATCCCCAAACACCAAGTAGAAAACATGCATTAATTAAAGTTATGATTAACATTTATGTCAAGCACGATGAGTTTAATTGAATATGTGGGTCGATGATATATCATTCTTGGCAGCTTTGTTTGTATCGATAAAAAGAAGACTTTTGCAAAACTTCTGAATCGAGAGTATATAAATGACTGGTCCGGTTTGTTTGTATTATAACTTAACCGCCAAATTAGGATAGACACGTGCTAATCGCACGGACACAGTCCAGTCACGTTGCACAAATGTCAAGATGCTTATATTTGCTTTTACATAGCATATTCCTATACAATCAAACGGGTTACATTGAAAACATTTGTAAAATATTCAATATGGCGGCGAGCAGCAGATGCCGGGGTTAAATGGTCTCAATTCATTACACAATCTTTAGGAGAAAAACAGATCATATGTTTTTGTCAGTATGGGTGGCTTGAGAATTTCCAAATGGCATATGAATGATGTAGGGGTTGTGAAAAATGATTTATTGTGAGTGTGTTATTATTATGTATGCAGAGACTGGAAGGCTGTGAGATGTAAATAAAGTAAAATAGATTTAGTTGTGATACTCCGTTTGCTGTTAACCCTTTCATTGTGGCTAAACAAGTCACTAACGCCCTTTGCAAACAGTATAGAACCAGATGAGAGGGCTTCAAGAGGAACCTTCTCATCAGGGTTTGCACAGTTTGTCATGTTACACTTTTCTTAAAAACATATTCTGAATATTCTTGTTAAGCTTGACCTGTCTGAATTTTGGAATAGTCCATTTGTAAATTCAGCATTTAAATGGTTAATATTTGTACCAGAGCTAGGAATGTGGCATGTGATAGAGTACTGATTAGAAAAAAAGCAATATAGGATGCAATGTTTTTTTCTGATATTGGCACCACTGCATCAGATCTATTGTAGGCTACCCGTTTGTTGTGTCAGGTTTATTTTACACAAGAGTTGCTTTAGATCAAAAGTATTTCATTAGATCCAGTAGTGTTTACACAGTTGTTGATATGTGAAAGATGTTTTCAACTGTTATTTGTAGTGTACAGTAAAACCTCTCAATAACGACCACTAAATCATATCAAGTATTTTGTGTTAAAGGCAGGTGGATGCTTAAAGCAAGGTGAAAGTAAAACAGAACGCTCCTATAGGAGCGTTCTGTTTTACTTTCACCTTGCTTTAAGCAACCACCTGCCCAAAATACCAATTAAACACAATTTAGTGGTTGTTATAGAGAGGTTTTACTGTATATTGTTATGTTACTGGTAGACGAAATAGTTATATTGAAGGCTTCATTTACTAGAATCTATGTTATAGATTAATTTTACCACTGGTAGATATAGTCAGATATGTAATAAGGCAATTCGAATTTCATTAAATACATATATATTGTTAATAAAGAAGCAGCCAATGTCTCAGACAATAGGAGCATTAACAGAAAGCTGCTCAACCACAGTTCTTCTAATAAGGCATTTTTGTCTCAAGTTCCTTAAAATCTTTTTTTTTTAAGTTATGACATTCTTTGTAAGTATGTTACAGTAGGTGATATATACTTCTCAATTATAGATATATGGATGTATCTTATCAGTATCAATAGATAAACAGTTTTCTTTTGAAATCTTTTAACTTTAGTATATTTACTACAATAAAACCTCTCTATAATGGCCACTAAATTGTGCTTATTAGTTGGTATTAAGGGCAGGTGGTTGCTTAAAGCAAGGTGAAAGTTAAACAGAACGCTCCTATAGGAGTGTTCTCTTTTACTTTCACCTTGCTTTAAGCAGCCACCTGCCTTTAACACAAAATACTAATTTAGTGGCCATTATAGAGAGGTTTTACTGTAATTTACTATCATCTTTATACCTATATTTATAAGTTCTCCTCCATTCCTTAGAATATGATATTGCCTTGGGCTTTTGCACTCAGAAGAGGCTTTTTTTCATTACATGCCAGTTGGCACAATCTATTTTCACGTGCACTGGTTTTCTGGGTTGATGTATAAGGATTTTTTATTATTAGAAAATGTTAATATTTCTTTGATATTTGTTTTTATTTTATACAATATAATTTACTACAACTAAAATGAACAGAAGGATTAATACACATCAGCTTATAATTTCAAGGCTTATCTAACGGCCTGGAATAAAAAACAAACTTGGATGTTTACCCTGTAAGCCATTGTTTCCCCTGGGTAATTTGAAATAAGTGCTTGAACAGCATTTTTTGCTCTAGGTTCAGCAGTGTTCATTTGTACTGTACAATTAAGCCTGACAGTGATTTCTTTTGTTTGTGCAGTGGCAGGCCCTAGGAAAACACAAGCCTCTGAATTCTTCCAATTAAAACTCCCAAGTGGTGTGCATTTCCACCCTTACTGCTATTACATAACCTTTTGATTTGAACATTTAAGATTAAGCAAAGATAAACAGATTCAGTTTGCTTGCTACGGCAGAAATGCTGTTCTTACAACAAAGCAGTATTGATTTTGTTAGTTTTTTGCAGGTTGTATTGAGATCAACTGTAATAAAACCCGTGGTATTTGTTTCTCCCCAGGGTTTTCAGGTGTAGCAAAGTTTCATTTTCAAGTAATAATACCCATGTATCCAAACATTAGATTGAAATGCATTTTATTGTTTTTTAACTTTTATTGGTAACGATAAGAGAACATATATATATAAATATTTTGAAAATCTACAAAGTGCTGGTTGCACAAGTTTTATTTTTGCCTTTAATCACTTTCCTTTGGTGAGAATACAAATATGTCAATTTTGTATGCCTTCTGAAAAGGATTCCTTTACTATTTTGATTTAAAGAAAGATGTGATGAAGTTACAAGTTACTAGTTTTCTCAGTGCTGTCTATTCTGATACATGTACCTTGGATCAAGATTTAGTGTCAAAGGGTTTTACTGTATAATATTTCAGAATGATGCTGAGGCATTTACAGTTTACAATGCTTGCCTGGTGTTTCTAATTGTACTAAAAGTGTACCATGTCAGAGGTCCAAATGAGATACGTTAATTGAAACATTGTCAAGAATAGCTCCTTTATTTCTCTGCTGAACCCTATCGTGTGACCACTCTTTAGAATCGTCTTGAAGAGACATTTCTAGAAAGTGGTCTTAACATAAGGTTTGGTGGAGAAATGACAATTTTAGTATTTGAGTATGCACCTTTATCTATTTCTCTGCTCAGTTTTAAAATACAATTTCCTGGCCTTTACAAAGCCATGCTTAATAGTTCACAAGAATGTGCCTGGGGGCCTTATTAAGCCTACTTACTAATGTTAAGACTGATGTACTCTCTTTTTAATGGTCAGTTCCTGGTCAAGACAGGCAAGACCACCTTGTTGGTCAGCTCACAAGCCAGGCAATGGTCATAAAAAGCTGACAGTTATGTGTGGACATTGAGTTTTTCATGTGTTTATGATTCAGATGACCTTTGGGACATGGACACTGGAGAGTCTACTTCAGGCCAGCTGTAAATGAATTGTCTGGTCAGCAATAGTCACATAAGTTTTAATTGAAGGGAAAATATTCTTGTTCACAATGATGATGAGCATTTGCAAACTGTGTAGAACCAGATCAGATGGTTCCTTGAGCCCTTTGATCTAGATCTACATTGTTTGTCCTTTAAAAACCACTTAAAGATTATACACTTTCATACTAGAAAGCTTTAATACCAAAATACTATGACAGCACTGTGAATGGCCACTTTTATATATAAAACCCTTTTACCAGAGCTACAGATAAGTGAGCATACCCAAAAACTAAAATATTCATTTCTCCACCAAACCCCATACTGTGACCACTCTTTAGAATCATCTCTTCGAGACGATTCTAAAGAGTGGTCACAGTATAGGGTTTAGTGGAGAAATAAAGGAGCTTTTTTTGAAAATGTTTAAATTCACGCATCTTATCAGCACCTCTGCCTTTACTTTTAACCAATTAGAATGGTTACAAATTGCCTACCTGACTTGTGCCTGGAATTAATGCCTTTGCAAACAGAATATACAAAGATCAGGCAGCTCCTGTAGGATCCAATTGATCAAGGTCTGAAGTTTTGCTTATAGATCTTCAGTTTCTGCCGAGGCGAAACATTTCTGTGCTCTTATGCCGTTATAAAAATGCATCTACATGTAATTTTATTCATGATGTCAATATAAATTAACCACATGAACATTCATAGTGTAAAGGGTTAACACTTTCAATTTTAATTTTTCAAATGAGCTATTCCAAAATTCAAACAGGTCAAGCTTACCGTGAATATTCGAAGATTTTTTAAATTTTTTTTAGGAAAAGTGTAATGTGACGATCAGTGTAGACCTTGATGACAGGGCTCTCTCATCTCAGTCTACACTGCTTGCAAAGGATATTATGACATATTTCTGCACTGAAAGAATTATAGAAATATTTTGGAATTTCTATGTAATTTTGCTACAATTAAACAGGTAATGCCTGTTTCCAGTTCATAGAACTGTTGCATTTTTTTTTTATATTCAAATTGTTTGCCTTTGTTGAAATTGAAAAGAGGAATGGATGTTTTTTAGATAGATAGCCTGGGTTATCTGTGATGGACAGGTAATACTTGCAGGATATGTTGGTTTGTTTAGCTGAGCCTTAGGGTAGTTCATGCTGCTTTGTTTGATTAAGTCACCCTTCTGGAATGTATAGCCTTCCTCAAAAAGTTTTCTTTTATTATTGCCATTTTACGACTGTAACCCTGGGCGAAGTTGTGGTATTTTAACTCTTTGCACACTAGTGGAGATTCGTGATAACTTCTGCAAGGAGTTTGTGTGATGAGACACAAAGAAACTCGTCATTTCATCATGGTCTAAGTTATTCAACACTCAATGTTATTTTGAAGCGAAATATTTAACCCTTTCCTCCATAAATACGCCTTTCTACGCCTCTGTAAAAGTCCCTTTATGAAACCATTGTGATAAATAGAGCATTTGCTCCTATAGGAGCAAATGCTCTATTTATCACATTGGTTTCAAACTACAAAATTCTAAAAATTTACTTTACTCTAGTAAATGCTCCTTTTGGGTAGATTCATTCAAATAGGTTGGGTCTAAAAATAGCCTATGGAGGAGGGGGTTAAGACAAAAACTGAAGCAACGGTTTACTTCTTGCAGGCTGCAATAACAGAGGTCCAGATAAGATGCGTAAATAAAAAACATTTTCAAAAATAACTTCCTTATTTCTCCACCAAATCCTGTGTTGTGAACACTCTTTAGAATCGTCTCTCCATTTTAAAGAGTGGTCACAACATAGGGTTTTGTGGAGAAAGAATGATTTTAGAATTTGAGTATACAGCTTTATCTGTTGTTCTGAATAAGTTGACAAGCTAAGGGTTACTAGAAGGAAACTGCCTTTGTGTTTATCTCTTCGCATGCCAAGTAATTGTCGTCTGCAAACATTTTCATCGGCTACAAGTTTCATAGTAATTTTTTCTTGCACGTCTCTCCAAAGATGCAATCAAAGAGACAGGTAGTTTGGATCCTGATGAGATGTTGAATTACTCTGTGTCGCACATAGATCCAGTCTGCTTTCATAGGCAATCACAAATTTGCAACTACGGTGGAAAGTTAATACAGAAACAAGATCTGTGCAGGGCAGAGGCCAAGATAAGACGCGTAAATTAAAACATTTTCAAAAATAACTCCTTTATTTCTCCTCCAAACCACTCTTTGAGAAGATTCATGAATGTGGTCGCAACATAGGGTTTTGTGGAGAATTGACGATTTTAGAATTTGAATACGCATGTTTATCTATTGCTCTCTGGCAGAGATGGAGCTCCCCGTCATGTCTTGTCTTGGTGCAGCCTCTCTGTGTTCATGGTGGCATTTCACTTATCAGAATAGTTTCAGATTAGTGCAAAGCTGTTATCCTGCTGAGTGTGATGTTTTTGTAGAGAACCTTTAGTATGCTGTACTGTAGATAAGAGGTGAACTGATCTATTGAAATGGGTCATTTCTCAACCGAACCCTAGTTGCATGGTACTCATTAGAATTGCCCCTGAGAGTGCATACTAATGAGTACCAATAATTACAGGATTGGCAGAAATTCTTAACCCCTGTAATTCTTGAATATTCATATAAGAAATAATGGCATTATACAGTAAAACCTCTCTAAAACGACCACTAAATTGTGTTAATTAATTGGTAGTGTGGGTAGGTGGTTGCTTAAAGCAAGGTGAAAGTAAAACAGAACGCTCCTATAGGAGCGTTCTGTTTTACTTTCGCCTTGCTTTAAGCATCCACCAGCCTTTAACACAAAATACTGTATGTAATTTAGTGGTCGTTATTGAGAGGTTTTACTGTAGATATAAGAAATAATAGCATTATAAATATTAATTAGCAGCATTTTTATAGCGGCATATGAAGAAGGAGAGTTTTTGTAATGGCAAAAACTGTAGAATCATACCTAGAATATCCCATAAGCAAATGGAGCAAATCCTAATCGGAACATTCTTTCATGAACCATCTGACCTGGGACTACTTTGTTTACAAAAGTGTTAACTTTAACCCATTCCTCCATAGGCTATTTTTCGATCCAACCTCTTTGAATAAATCTACCAAAAAGGAACATTTACTAGAAAAAAGGAAAATTTTAGAATTGTGTAGTTTTGAAATCCTATGGAGCAAATGCTCTATTTATCACAATGGTTTCAACTGATGACTTTAACAGATGCGTAGAAAGGCTTATTTATGAAGGAAAGGGTTTTAAAGGTGTGTCTATGGAGTAAAGGGTTAACATGCCTCTTACATACAAGTTTGATAATTCTGAACAAGTTTACATCAGCAGATGTTCTTTACAGAGCTCCATATATAATATTCTGAGGAATTTTTTGAGAAATCTATGATAAAGGCTTTATAATTTTCTCTGCCAGATCCTATCTTGTTTTGAACTCGCCGAAGCATTCCAAATGAATATTAGCAAGACAGTTCTACTGACAAAATAATAAATTTACATAGAACAATGCTCCAAATTAAGAACAACACTCAAATTAAGAGCAATACTCTAATTAGGAATAATATTCTAATTAAGAGTAATACTCTAGTTACAATTCACTAATTAAGAACAGTACTCTATTAATCAAAAACAATATTCTAATTAAGAACAATACTCTAATTAAGAACAATACTCTAATTACAATACTCTAATTAAGAACAATACTCTAATTAACACATTATCCCCTAGTAACGCATTTTTGCGCATCTATAGAAGTCACTTTATGAAAACATTGTGATAAATAAAGCATTTGCTCCTATAGGAGCAAATGCTCTTTTCAAACTAGAAAATTCTATTTGTTTCCTTTCCTCTAGCTTATGCTCCTTTTCGGTAGATACATTCAAAGAGGTTGGGTCTAAAAATAGCCTAGGAGAGAATGAATTAAGAACAATACACTGATCAAACTCTGCTGCAATTTTTACTTACTTCAGTGATCAGGTCCTGCACTATAGGAGCCATCTGATCTGGGTACTCTGTTTGCAAAGGTGTAGAAAGGCGTATTTATGGAGCAAAGGGTTAATACAATTCAGTCATTATCAGGTGCCCTGATTAAACCTTCACTGACAATCATGAATGGATATTGCTGTCTGCCCAAACTATTGACTGCTTCATACTTGAGTAATATAACATTGTCTGAATCACTCATATTAAGAACTTTTTTGCCATTTTGCAAACTGGAACAGCTTTGATATGGTATGCCATCTGCTTTGGATCCAAGCTGTTTGCATGTGATATTAAATAGGAATAGGGTTAAAATATATTTTTCATCCATTTTGTGTCAATGTCACAATCAGAATGCAAGACAGTGTGGATATTAATAAGATTCCAAGTTATTTGTCATTTCATTTGGAACTTATAATCAGTTGTGTCAATTTTTCAAAGCATACCAAAGTTCGATCATTTCTTCTATGTTTATGTGGAATCCGTTTGATAGTCACTTGGAGTGCAATCCAAGGAATCCATTAATCAAGCTCTGTGCATGTCTTTTTAACCCTTTCAATGCTGAACTTTCAGAGTGGATGTTTAACTATAGAGTCTGCACTCGGTATGAAAGGTTTAAACTTGCTAGATTGTTTTGAATGACAAACTCTATGAACCCTCTGATATAGGTCTACACTGTTTGCAAATGCCAATTACAAGTGCATCCATGTCCCACGGGTTAAAGCGCTTTGCTTTTTTGTGTGGGTGCAAACTGACTTTAACTCTTTCGCTGCCAATGTCGCATCTGTGATTACCTGTGCAAACAGTTTGGATCCAGATGATACGCAGAGTAACTCGGCGTCTCATCAGGATCCAAACTGTTTGTTACTTGGAATTTTTTCTTGAAAAAAAAATGAAAAAAAAAATTGGAAAATTGTAGCAGATGACAAAGTTTGCAGACGACAAAATTTGGCAGCGAAAGAGTTAACCTGCTGTCAGTGGATAAATTTTTGTTTGTAACCCTTCTTCATGCATTTGGTATCTTGATTATCATTGTTTTAGGTCCAGTTATCTCATTTAATATCTTTCACAATAATTTTTATGTCAAAATAAAATGATTAATGAATCTACAATGTATATGAATACAGGTGTGTATATTATTGATCAGACATAAAATTAATCACTACCTGGTGAAGGTAATGGGTAATCTTTAATTTGATCAGATATATATCAAAGCTGTCTTTTCATGTCTTTTCAAAGATATTAATATACTGTAAAATCCCACACAAGTTTGTTATTTTGCAATTGTAAATGTATAAATATTCGGATTAGCTTGTGCAACATTCATAGGAACCTTGTCCCTATCTGACAGATGGGCGGGACATTATTTAGGACAATCTATCAGTATGAGGGAGTAAGAATGGTTTTACTCCTAGCCAGTTGGAGGTTCCAGTTGTATCCACCACATGACTAGAATGCTCCCTGACAGACTTGATAGAGAATTTAGTTGTTACCATCACACCACTAGAATGCTTCCTTATAAACCTGATGGAGATTTCATCTGTTAGCTTCAGACCACTAGAATGCTTGCTCATAAACATGATGGAGAGTGTAGCTGTTATCATCAGACCACTGGAATGCTCCATCTTAAACATGATAGAGAAATAAGACCACTGGAATGCTTCTGCAACATGATAGAGAATTTAGCTGTTACCATTAGACCACTGGAATGCTGCCTCACAAACATAATAGAGAATTTAGCTGTTACCATCAGACCACTAGAATGCTGCCTCATAAATATGATAGAGAATTTAGCTGTTACCTTCAGACCACTAGAATGCTGCCTCATAAACATGATAGAGAATTTAGCTGTTACTATCAGACCACTAGAATGCTGCCTCATAAACATAATAGAGAATTTAGCTGTTACCATCTGACCACAAAAAAACTGCCTCATAAATATGATAGAGAATTTAGCTGTTAGCTTCAGACCACTAGAATGCTGCCTCATAAACAGGATAGAGAATTTAGCTGTTACCTTCAGACCATTAGAATGCTGCCTCATAAACATAATAGAGAATTTAGCTGTTACCATCCGTCATCCGACCACTAGAATACTGCCTCATAAACATGATAGAGAATCAGACCACTAGAATGCTGCCTCATAAACATAATAGAGAATTTAGCTGTTACCATCAGACCACTAGAATACTGCCGCATAAACATGATAGAGAATCAGACCACTAGAATGCTGCCTCATAGCTGTTACCATCAGACCACTAGAATACTGCCGCATAAACATGATAGAGAAACAGACCACTAGAATGCTGCTTCATAGACCTAATGGAGACTGGCAGACACCATCAGACTGCTGAAATGCAGGAGTAGTCTTATCTGGGTCTACTCTGTTTGCAGAGGCATAGAAAGGTGTATTTACAGAATAAAGGGTTATTGTCCATTCTAACCTACTGACTTCAATGGTTATAACCAGTGCATGCATTGAGATTATGCTGGCTGCAATAACAGGTATACGGTCAGAGTGATGGCTAGGACAGGTGTTTTGAATTGTATAAGTGTCATTAACACCTGCCTGCTGATGCACAACATGCAAATGAGTCCCACTGTGGGTGGTCTGAATATTTGTTTGAGAAAACTATCAACTTAGGGGGTGTCCCTTTCCACTGGAATTCTTCCCATGGAGAATTCACCTTGTATTAGCGCTTTTTATGCTGTAAAAATAGGTCAGCGAAATAATGTTCTCTTTATGTTCTCACACAAACTCCTTCATGAGTAGTTTAATATGGGTCTGCACTATTTGCCAAAGTTTGTCGGTCTGAATATTTTGAATAATATCTGCAGTAATAAATTGATAAGGACATTATTTATTAATTTATAGAAAACCTAGTCCAGTGACTGCCTGGACATCTTGTTGGGTTCCAGACTAGTAATGAAGAAAGAAATAATGACATCATGAATATTTATTAGCTGGAATTCTATAGTGGTATTTAAACAATGATGTTTTGACCATGGCAAGCAAAGCAGATCAAGTTCAGACAGCTCTTACAGGGGCCATACAATCTGTGTCTACTCTGTTTGCAAAGGTTTCTGTATCAGTAAAGAGTTTTAGGGCCAATGCAAAAACATTATCTTTCGAAGAAATGAGAAAAGTGAATTGGTGCATTTTATGAAAGGATAAGAATGGAAATTTGTGCATTTTTAATGTTTTGATTAACACTGATAAAAATGTTTAATAAGATAATTTGAAATCCTACCTTGCATAATCTGAAGCCTCCTTAACATAGCTCTCCACAATATGGATGAACTTATAACCTTGCAAATAGTGCGGATCCATTGGAGAGGTTGAGTCAGTCATCGTCTCATCTGGATCCAAACTGTTTAACTCTTTCCCTCTTAAATGCTTTTTCAGACTTTTGCAAACAGAGTAGACCAAGATCAGGTGGCTTCTATAGAAATATTCATGATGGCATTATTTCCTACATGAATATTCAACAGGGAAAGGGCTGATGCTCTGATGAAGTTTTTTGATAAGAAAGGGTATCGAAAGTGTACAGAGTAATACTTCTTGCCAAAAAAAAAAAGATAGACCTAAACCCTTTCCATCATCAATAGAGGGTTAATACACGTTTTTTCGGGCAATAACATCTGCAGTGTCCCGAGGGACTGTTGTCGGCCCGAGCCCGAAGGGCGAGGGCAACAACATTCCCGAGGGACACTGCAGATGTTATTGCCCGAAAACAAACGTGTATTAACGCTATTCTTGCATAAAACCAATTTTCTGCTCTCCTGCATCAATTTAATTCTTCAAAATACAGGCAAAACAACGGCAGCAAAACTATACACTTCTTTGACACTTCGGCGATTTATGCTGTTTCTGGGCCACTGTTTTCTTTTCGACGTCAATTCATGATTGTATCAAATACCGTTTACACGGAATTTCATTCAATATGTCTATCACTAAAAACAGTTCATTGTCGGTGCTCCTGGAAATACTCACACCCGGCGTTCACCTAGCTTAGGTCAAAACGCTGTAGCATTCGCGTCCATTGTTTACCTTAGGCCCGTAATAGGTATAATTAAAATCGGTCAACAACAGCGCGTGAGCACGAGAATCGCCTTGTTAATACATGGTCTAGCGGGACTACAACAGCACGTTTTATGCAAGAATATGCCATTATACGCCTTCGCAAATAGACTAGACCCAGATCAGACAGCTCCTTTAAGAGCCATCTGATCAGGGTCTGCTCTGTTTGCTCATGATATAATATAATGGCATATGGACACAGGATGTTTTGGTGTTGATAGAAACTAGAGGCAGGTATATTATGATTTTATAAGCAAACAAAGC
Organism: Azorinus chamasolen; assembly: GCA_963576725.1. Lineage (NCBI taxonomy): Eukaryota > Metazoa > Mollusca > Bivalvia > Cardiida > Solecurtidae > Azorinus > Azorinus chamasolen. The sequence goes on along the minus strand of OY755243.1, from coordinate 47,920,865 downwards.
AGACCCTGATCAGATGGCTGTTACATGACATATCTAAAAGTAAAAGTAAATATTTACATACAAAAAGTAGGAAGCAAATCCAAAACCTGGACAAGTTTGAAGTATATGTATGACCTTCCCTGTTCTATTTTTACAGTTAAACCTCTCTATAATGGCCACTGAATTGTGTTGATTAGTTGGTATTTACGGCAGGTGGCTGCTTAAAGCAAGGTGAAAATAAAACAGAACGCTCCTATAGGAGCGTTCTGTTTTATTTTCACCTTGCTTTAAGTAGCCACTTGCCTTTAACACACAATATTTGATGTAATTTATTGGTCATTATAGACAGGATTCACTGTAGTTCTAATTTTCAATACCTGCTGAACATTCATGGACAAAATAGTTCTACCGGTAATGAAAAATGGAAGGTGTAACATTATAGCCATTTTAAGCTAAATAGCAGACCCTCCTATAGGAGCTGTCTGAGCGGGTCTACTCTGTTTGCAAACATGCGAAAAGGCTTTTATATAAAGTAAAGGGACATCAGTTACATGCTTGTAATGTTTTGGGCATATCAGGCTCATCTAAATGTAGGTTGAAATATTAAATAAAATTCTAATAATGAATACCTGAATAATTGAATGAAGGAGGAGTGAACATTTAACTTTGTTAATAAGAAAACAAGTTGAAGATAAAAATACTGAACAACAAATTATTCACCTTTTGAATTGTGATTACAGCTTTTTTTTATACATAATTAAAATGTCTTGTTCACACCTGTTTTGCTCTGTCAGTTATCATCATTGCCTTCATCATCATCATCATCATCTGTATATCAGCATCATCATCATCTTTACATCATTATCATCATCATCCTTGAGCTGTTCCAGCGGTAGGCAATTTTGAATTCTCGCTTAGAGGGCAGACACCTAGTCTGATAGGATCACTTTTCGTGGTATCTCTCTGTTTTTACACCACTTTGTGTGGCCATAAACTTTGGGGTTCAGTGTTATATTACTACTTTTCATCTGAGGTTTCTATTTTTCATACCCCAGTAAGTTTTTTGCAAAGTGGTAGAGATCCATTTTGCTACAGGGCTTTTGTAAAACCTTGGTTATGATAAAACTTGACTAAAATTAACTGCACCAATTTATTGCCTTCTTTTTATCAGGCTGTTCTTATTTTTAACATTCTTTGTTCTGGAAAAAAGCTGCTCTGTATTGTAGGTTTGAGATAATGACAATACATGGACTTTAGGTCATGGATTGTAGTATTACATTTCTAAATCTACACAAATCAGTTATCTTATAATTCTCGGCAAACATTTCATCTGGTAAATTTCTTGTTTGGATTTGAGTTAACACTTTCCCCCATACAAGTGCTTACTCATGTCTTTCCAAACAAATTAGATCCAGATCAGACAGCTTATTTCAGACAAAACTTTCCAGGCTTCCTGAATTTTTAAGTTTTAACTCTTTACTCCATAAATATGCCTTTTTACGTGCAGTAAAACTTCTCTATAATGACCACTAAATTGTGTTAATTAGCTGGTATTTAGGGCAGGTGGCTGCTTAAAACAAGTTGAAAGTAAAACAGAACGCTCCTATAGGAGCATTCTGTTTTACTTTCACCTTGCTTTAAGCATCCACCTGCCTTTAACACAAAACACTTGATGTAATTTAGTGGTCATTATAGAGAGGTTTTTCTGTATTTGAAAACAGAGTAGACCCAGATAAGGTGGCTCCTATAGGTGCCATCTGATCAGGGTCTGCTGTATTTGCTTCTGGAGTTATATAGATATGATTCTACTGTTTCTGCTTCTGGGTCTACTCATTTTGCAAAAGGGTTTCTATGGAATAAAGGGTTAAAAAGGAATTGTTACTGTTTGCCGAAGTTTTGTCACCACCCACCCACACAGTACATGGTTTGATAATGAAGGATACGAGATTCTTGAATATGAAATCATTTATTTAGCGAATGTTTATTCCTTTTCATTGAGTTCAGATTTGGTTCTCTTTAGTGTGACTTGTTCCTTTCTCCTTGTAGTGCAAACTCTTTTCATTTCTTAGATTGATTTTAGGTTGTAAAGGTGCAGGTCCATGTTTGATGTTACCTGCGTGAAATCACAGTGCAAATAAGATCTGCGGTCTGTATGTTCAACAGCTGCAAAACAACAGAAAAAAATATATTGGATTTGCAGTTGAGTTTGTATTATGGATGTTTTTGAAATTTCCATTTTAATATTAGATCTGTGTGGTCTGCAGCATGGGGGTCAACAGCCGCGGTAAAGCTCTGGGTTTTTGTAGTGATTGCATTCAGACTTGGCAGGTAATCAGTTTTCTCCACATAATGATGAAAGTGGCTGTTTTGTAGAGAAGTGTAGGTATACAGACTGGACTGGGACCGACTAGGTTTTAATTTAGAACAAATCATAAATTGCATAAAATTCAACATTCCTAGGTCAGAGTATACAATCTCGTTAGCAAGGTTTTTGCAAGTCTTTCGTATAGCCTTGAATTTATATGCATGATGCTACTGTTTTCGCATTTTTCTTGGCTTGTATTTGAACTTTATCATGGATAGTGAGCAAATATTCATAGATAGGAAATGCCTTCTAATACAGATTTCAAAGCAGACATTTTTTTTCAAAGATACAGATTTCAAAGCAGACATTTATTTCAAAGATTGGGTGTCAAACACAGTTTTTATCCTGATCAGACACCAAGATTCTCAACATCTAAGTGTATAACACGTTTGGTTACTCACACTGTTTGCATATGTAATTGGGGATTTACCTGAAGGTGTATAGCCTTTGCAATCAGAGTAGACCAAGATCAACCTACTCCTGTAGGAGCCGTCTGATTAGTGTCTGCTCTGTTTGCTTATGGGATAATATAGATATGATTCTGCAGTTTCTGTCATTGTTAGAATTACTTTTCCTTTATATGGCCAAAATATCCTTTGTTTATACTGCCACTGTGACAAACCAGCTACTTATTAACCCTTTCCTCCATAAATACACCTTTCTATGCCTCTGTAAAAGTCACTTTTTGAAACCATTGTGATAAATAGAGCATTTGCTCCTAAGGAGCAAATGCTCTATTTATCACAATGGTTTCAAAACTACAAACTTCTAAAAGTTTCCATTTCTCTAGTTAATGCTCCTTTTCGGTAGATTTGTTCAAAGAGGTTGGATCTAAATATAGCCTATGAAGGAATGGGTTATTAATATTCATGCAGTGAACATTTCTGACATGACTTCTCAGTATGTAAAGGTTTAAACCTTTTCCCTGTATAGTGTTCGTGTTCATGTAAGAAATAATGACGTATGATGAGTATTTATTAGCTGAATTTTTATAGTGTAAATTTTTCAAGGAACTGTTTAGCTTTGACAAAAACTGTAGAATCAGATCTATATCATGTGATAAACAAACAGAGCAGACCCTGATCAGACAGCTCCTATATGGAGTCATCTGATCTGGATCTATTCTGTTTGCAAAGGCATAGAAAGGCATGTTTATGGAGTAAAGGGTTAAAATGAAAGCTCGTAGAACAACTGAAATGTGTCAGATGTTTTGCTTATCTCTTAGTGTTCAATTTTTTTTTGTGTTGTATTTTGCAGAACGAAACTCTTAAAATAAAATTTTTAATGGAGCTGATAAAAAAGCACTTAAAATAAGGGTAAAAACCACTGATCAAAACCAGATGCTTCTGTCACACCCAACTTGAACCATCAAACACAGCAAAGACCGTATTTTTGTTTTCGCTTGTTCTTTTATTCATCCTAACCCTTAATGTGTTGGAATCGAATATATTAGACGTTTGCAAGCAGTGTAGACCCAGATGAATGTGCTCCTGAGGGAGCCCTTTGATCTGGGTCTACACTGTTTGTCATAACAATCTTTTCCATTGATAAATTTTTATACAACTTTTTATTTGATTAGTTTTCAGAAAAGGAGGAGCCAATTTTAATCATTCACCAGATTAAGGATTAAAATATAATTGCAAGTACCCTACTTTCAGTACAAAGGCAGCATGGATGAAAATTGTCCTCATATCGTGCATTGTATTATTGACACCTTATTATGAGGTGAGAATATTCTGAGGATAGTATTTTAACTTAAAAGAAGAAAATGAACTGGTTATGAGGTGTTAGAAGAACTTACAAATTGCTAAAATTACTCTATATCTTTCTCAGGCAGCTTTGAAAAGTTTTGTAGTTGTTTTATATTTTTTCTGGTTCCTTTCTAAGAAGATATAAGACGCCAATCATGGGTCTGGCTAACGTAAAAATTGTATATTTAGCTTTGATTGATGACCCAGTAAGAACACTTTTATTCAATGTGGCACCTGGGGTAGATTTCTTGCAGTCGATGTTCATGCAACTTAATGTAGAGATATAGCACTAGCACAATGGAGGAATCTCAATGGTATTTGGACCATGATAGATTTATTGTGTCAGAGAAAAATTATTCAGTCCTCACACTGTTTCCATAGTATCTCGTTCTGTTACAAAATTATTTTGATTCCATTTTCTGTCATTACATTATCAGTATATAAATATTAAACCCTTTGCTTCTTAGCCTTTTCATGCCTTTGCAAACAGAGTACCGGTAAATATAAAAGCAATGAAACTTTTTTAATCAAAATCTTTTTTCTTGATCATAACCACTCTGCAATGGCCAGTCAAAAGGTGTAAAATACCAGGTAGTGTACAGTAGGTAGTGTAATATAGAGTGAAAGTGATGTAGAATAGCAGGTAGTGTAATATAGAGTGAAAGTTATGTAAACTACCAGGTAGTGTAGGTAGTGTAATATAGAGTGAAAGTTATGTAGAATACCAGGTAGTGTAATAGAGTGAACGTTTTGTAGAAGCTTTCACACTGATTAGGATTAGCCTTTTACTCCATATGTACATCTTTTTCTTCTTTGCAAACAGAGTAGACCAAGTTCAGGTGAATCCTATTAAAGGTTTCATCAGGTTCTGTTGTGTTTGTCTAAGAAATGTTATAGATCTGATTGAGCAGTTTCTGTCATGGTCAAACTTTTCTGTGTTCATGTGCCATTAGAAAAGCCATGTATTTAATCCTTTACTCCATAAATATGACTTTCTATGCCGTTGTAAACTTCTATAGGACCTGTCTGATCAGGGTCTGTTCTGTTTGCTAATGGAATTTGACAGATCTGTTTCTTTACTTTCTAAAATGGCTACAATGATTCACTTTCTATATTTCATTTTAACTATTTTGTTAATGAATATTCAGTAGGTATTGATCTTTGGAATAAACGTAGAACAGGGAAAGGGTTAACAGGGAGCAACATTCTTTCAAACTAGATTCTTTGTGTGTGTTTTTTGGTAAATACATAATCTTCTCTCTTGGTTTTTTTTCACTGTGACATTGAAAGCCAGTTGTTTTTCGCTATCAATCTTGCGGCCTCCCAGATCTGACAGAGATTGGAGAGTACTAGTCAAAACTGTAGGGTTGAGGGTTTAAACCTTTGAATTTCTAAATACATGTATTGTTTATTGGCAGTATAAAAAATATACAAATGATTAGATTTGAATTGAATGACAACCAATGCAGACGGAACAAAAGTTTGCCTCTGGAAGCCATCTATTGTGGGTCTGCACTGTTTGCATTATTATCTGTTTAGTTGTTTTAAACATTCTAAGGATTAACACTTTGTGAATGTGTACTGGCATTTGCAGATGGTATAGAGTGTAGACCTAAAGGAGTCCTCTGATCAAGATCGCCACTGTTTGTCGTTGGAAATTTTCTTGCAGATTATATTCTGTCATACTCTTTGGACGCTTTCATTAAATCATGACGGACCATTCCACTTTGAAATTTCAGCATTCAAAGTGTTAAAACCTGGTGTACTCCTTTTGTGTTGTTAAAATGTCAGCCTTGCAAGTTTCATCTTATTTTAATTTTCCAGTTTAGCATAACTCTAATAGATTTTATTGGCAGACTGCACATATCCAGCTTCTTTTGAATGTGGCCGTTGATTTTATACAGGTTTAACCCTTTACCTGATAAAGATATCTTTTGACGCCTTTGCAAAGAGAGTAGACCCTGATCAGATGGTCCCTGTTAGATCAGAGTCTGTTCTGTTTGCATATAGAATTATGTAGATCTGATTCCACTTTGTCAAAAAAAAACTGTGATCATATACCCAGAGGTCCAGATAAGATGCGTAAATTTAAACATTTTCAAGAATAACATCTTTATTTCTCCACCAAACCCTATGTTGTGACCACTCTTTAGAATCATCTCTTCAAGACGATTCTAAAGAGTTGTCACAACATAAGGTTTGGTGCAGAAATGACGGTTTTAGTATTTGAGTATGCACCTTTATCTGTAGCTCTGGATACCATCACAAGAATTCAACTAATTAATATTCATGTTGTTTTTCTTTCTTACATAAATATTCATGAGGTTAACTCACTCTGGATTGCAAACAGTTTGGATCCAGATGAGAATGGAATAACCTGGCATCTAGTCACGAAAATAAAAAGTATTAAAATTTTGAAATAAACTTTTGAATAGAAATACAAAGTTGTTGAAAAAATGTTTGTTAAAAACCGAAGCAGGCAAAACGTTTTTTCCCCACTTCTTTTCTAAAACACAATCACAGTGTTCAGATGACTTTGAACCTAGTAAGATGTTGAGTTACACAGCATTTAATCGGAAACCAAACTTATTTAACCCATTAGATCTACTCCATGAATATTCATGAAGGAAATAATAACATCATGAACATTAATTGATTTAATTTTTATAATGATACATGAACAAAAGAATTTTTGGCCATTGCAGAAACTGTAGGATCATATCTACCGTAACCATAAGCAAACAGAGCAGACCTGGATCAGACGGCTCCTACAGAAGTCGTCTGATCTGGGTCTACTCTGTTTGAAAAGGCGTATTTATGGGGTAAAACGGTTAAAAGAGTATTATAAACTCACTCATCCTGTGGAAAAGAGAAGAATACTTTCTTATAGATCTGGCCTACCAGAGGCATCTGATGAATTGTTGAACCAGTAAAGCATTTCTCATTAATCATCGCTGATGGCAATCTAAAGCCTATAGCTCGTGAATTTGATGTTCACATTCTACAGAATGATTAAAGTTTGTGGGTCAAGGGCTATAAGTTCATTTTTTACTACAAATATTTTCATAAGTACCTGTGTAAAATACACAGGTTTTTCACAGTGAAAAATTGCATGCTCTGAAACCATAGAAGTTAAAAATGCATCAAGAATGCTGTCTACACAAGCGTGTAGAGGAGTTGAGGACAGGTGGTTTATGCAAGGGAAACTGAAGTTTTGATGAAGTGGATGCAGTTGGAATCAGGCATTACTCCACCTCTGTAGACCTAGAAAAAGTAAAGTAGAGGAAAACATGGGCAAATGATTACAATGGTTTTCTCCTGAATGTATTGACCCTTTCACTGATGAATATTCATGCAAGAAAATAATGACTTAACCCTTTCCTTCATACATATGCCTTTCTACGCCTCTGTAATAGTTACTTTTTGAAACTATTGTGATAAATAGACCATTATTTTGCTCCTATGGAGCAAATGCTCTGTTTATCACAATGGTTTCTATACTACACAATTATAACATTTTCCTTTTCTCTAGTAAATTCTCCTTTTCGGTAGATTCATTCAAAGAAGTTGGGTCTAAAAATAGCCTATGGAGGAAAGGGTTAATGAATACTATTAGCTGTAAGTTTTATATTTGCATATGTTTGGTATTGGTGGAAACTGTGGAGACAGATCTGTTATAATTGCATAAGCAAACAGAGCAGACCCTGATCAGATGGCTCCTATAGGAGCCATCTGATCAGGGTCTACTCTGTTTGCAAAGGTGTGAAAAAGCGTTTATATAAATTATAATGGATCTGACTCTACAGTTACTACCAATACAAACAATCCTGTGTACCATTGCCATCATTCGAATTTGGCTAATAAATGATGTCATTATTTTTTACATGAATTTTCAACAGGGAAAGGGTTAAATATTACCTGAATTTTTGGACCTTAAGTTACCACTGAGTGAATGGTGAAATATTTCTTTAGAAGTCATATATCTTATTTCTAAGCCTTACATTCAGTTTTTTTTATGTTTCAGAGGGTGGCAGGTTGGAAGATGAGCTGACTTACACTAAGAATACTATCGGCACGGGTAATGAAATAACAAACCAAATTGTGATACAGACTCCAAAATCAGGGAATAATGTCCTCAAGCAGGACTCGTTCTTACAGCACCGAGATGCCTTACTAAAAGCGTCGGAAATTTCTGTCAACTTCTTTGATATGTAAGTCTCAATGGATTCCCGCAGTTCTTTGTATAAGCCATGTAGATTTAACAATATACCTGATATACATGTAAACGCCTTTTTAAAACCTTTGTAAACCGAGTAGACCAAGATCAGACAAATGGTTAATTTACACATGTAGTTATTTTTGTATTCCTAGAATTTTGCCCTGATGAAGATTCATTGGTAACATCGGTATTAACCATACTGTTAGTCCACACCGACATGCCTACATGTATTTTGTTTGTTCTACTCATATTTCTTTACAAATAATTACGAATTTGAAATGTTTTGCAGATTTTCAGTACAAGCTCATTTGTTAACTCCTTGCTTGCCAGCGGGAAATTTGTGATATTCTTTACTGTTTTGATCCAGATGAGACACTGAGTAATGTGATGTCTCACTAGCATTCAAATTCTTTGACTCGCTGATCTTGTTTTTTGAAAAACAAAAGCAAAAATCTTCTCTGTGTCAGTCGCAGATGGCAATTTTTCAGATGACAGTTACTTGGTGAATAAAGATTTGATAAGTTTGGTCCTCACATTGATCTAGCATACTTGTTAATGCTATGCTTTACTTTTGATCATTTCAGTGATTGGAGATTCAGGGATGTATGTTATTTAGCAGATTTTCCAAAATTTGAGGATACCTTCCTAGATACAGTAAGTTTCTCTCAGTCTTTTTTCTGTTGTTTTGAATTATTTTGCAGCTTTTTGGGGGAAGAAATGCCATCACAAGATAGAGATTTTGATGTTAGAAATTTTTTCAAGTGAGAATTTTGAGTATGCTAATATGCGTTTTTGTGATCGCCCACCGTCCAGTCGTCTGTCCATCAACAATTGCTTTAAACGACATCTCTTCTGACACCACAATGCAGAATGTAACCAAAACTTTACATAAATGATCTTTGTATCATGCACTATCAAAATTGCTAAAATAATCTGTCATGGAAACCAAAAGAAAAACCTTTAAACATCTCCAAAACCAGTGGCTTGAATTGAATGATATATGATAGGAAAAGTCTTCTTGTGACCCTCTACCAAAAATCATGTTGATGTCTCAAAAAACATGGCTGACAGGGGTGGGGCTAGATTTCCTTATACATTGTATAACTATACAGAAAACCTTTAAAATCTTCTCCACAAAGGCAGGTAAAAAGAATGGTCAGATTTGAGCCAAAGGCTCAAATCTGACCAATCAAAAACTTGAGAACGAACTCAGACTCAACTTAAAGTTTTATAAGCATGGACCCAGTTCTCATGACATGGTCTTTTATTTCAGATGCTGGAGATGAGTCTGAGTTCGTTTTCAAGCTTTTGATTGGTCAGATTTGAGTTCTTAAGCTTTTAATTGGTCAGATTTGAGCCTTTGGCTCAAATCTGACCAGTCAAAAACTTTAGAACGAACTCAGACTCAACTAAAAGTTTTATAAGCATGGACCCAGTTCTCATGACATGGTCTTGTATTTCAGATGCTGGAGATGATTTTGCCTTGTGTGGTTATGTCCCCTCTGGATTGTTTCTGGGAAGGTTCTCAGATGCTTGGACCGGCTAGTGGCTTCAGGGTTGAGTAAGTACTCATGTCACAAATTGTTCTTGAATTAACGCTTTACTCCATGAATATTCATGTAAGAAATAATGACATCATTAATGTTAATTAGGTTATTTTTATAATGTCACATGGGCACAGAAATGTTTGGCCATGACAGAAACTGCAGAATCATATTTATGTTATTATATCATAAGCAAACAGAGCAGACCCTAATCAGATGACTCCTAAAGGAGCCATCTGATCTGGGTCTACTCTGTTTGCCAAGGCATAGAATGATGTATTTATGGAGTAAATAATTAATCTAATGTCCCCTTTCCAACAGTTTGTAAAGCTGTTCAATCTGTAGGAGCTGTATGATCAGAGTCTGCTCTGTTTGCTTATAGAATGATATAGATATCAGGCCTTTTTCTGGCAAGTGGAATAATGGCATTGCATTTTAATAATTGGAAGAAAAACAATCAGGAGTAAATCTCGATGATTTGGAAAGGACTTTTGGTCCTATTTTAACTTATTTTACATTAATTTTGTTTTAGCATTTTTTAATCAAAATTTGTTCTCTTAAGATGTGTTCCCAATTTCTGGAAAATGTTACCTGTTTTGCATTAGGAATAGGTTAATGGACCGTTGTAGATGCTAGAAAAAGACCTGCTATGCATCTGGTTCTACAGTTTTTGCCAGGGCAAAAATTTCTGTTGTTTATATCCCACTTTGAAAAATCAAGTTGATATTCATTGTTATTATTTGTTACATGAATATTCGTAAAGAAAACTCTTTACTCCATAAATATGCCTTTCTACACCATTGCAAGCGGATTAGACCCAGATAGGAAGCTCCTGTAGGACTTTGGCCTCTGTTGTATACCTCTGCCCCTGGTCAGACTGGTTGTGGTATTTAAGGAATGAAATTTGTGCAATGATTTTTAAAATTCTAGAAGTTTATTTGTAAGAAGAAAAATGTGTAAGTTTTCAAAAGGTTTTCAACAGAGAGATCCGTATTATTTGGAGCCCGACTTTTATTGTTACCCAGAGCGGGTTGTGTGGTCATCCAGTCTCCAGTTATATCTGATAGTTAACAGTATAAGATTTTGCCTTCACTCAATATCGAGGCCTGCAAATTGATATGCTTTCATTCAGGAAAACTGGGTTGTAAATGAATGTAATCTTTCTATCACAAATATGAAACTGGTATTTAATTCATACGATATAGAATTATAATGACTTCGCATAAATCTTTGTGTGTACCATACAGGTAGAGCACATTTTACAACTTGACAGAATGAAAACCAACCTGTAGAAATTTCAGTACATAGTGATGGATTCAGACATAGTCTTTCTTCCTGGTGATTTAGTCTAGATTCCGACAACGTTTCAAGATTTCAGTCCAAATTCTATCATCAACTGTTAACCCTTTAGCTGTTGAATATTCATGTAAGAAATAATGACAAAGGCTCAAATCTGACCAATCAAAAGCTTGAGAACAAACTCAGACTCAACTAAAAAGCTTTTTAAGCATGGAAACAAACGGCTCCTACAGGATCTGTCTGATTTGGGTCAAGTTTGTTTGTAAAGGCATAGAATGGTGTACCGGTACATGTACTTATGCATACTGAACCTACTGTTGATGTTTCCAAAAGAAAATATGCATAAAATAAACATTTTAAAGAATAGTTTGCTTTATTTCTCCACCACTGTTTAGAATTGTCTCGAAGATTGTGATTCTAAATAGCGGTCACAACATAAGGGTTGGTGGAGAAATGACGATTTTAGTATTTGAATATGCACCTTAATCCATTCCCTTATAGGCTATTTTTCAGACCCAACCTCTTTGAATATATCTACCAAAAAGGGGCATTTACTAGAGAAAAGAACATTTTTAGAATTGTGTAGCTTTGAAACCATTGTGCTCGTATGGAGCAAAATGCTCTATTTATAACAATGGTTTGAAAAAGTGACTTTAACAGAGTTGTGAAAAGGCGTCAGTATGAGGGAATTGGTTAATCTGGTAAACATATTTATTCTTCACTATAGTTTAATAATATACTTTTCAATAATTTACTTTTCTATATTTATTTAGGATTGAGATTAAATCTCACAAAAAAGGTGAATGAGCAAATTTCAAACACCCGCTGCCAGTATAAATGATGGACAACCAAGGTTATGTTTCTCAGCTAAAGTAAATGGCAAAGGTTTTCAGGAGAATTTAATAGAAACAGATTTATTGCAGTACAGATTCTATTGTTCTCTAGTTAAACTTTTCATCTGTTACAGTTGCAAGTTTCTTGTAAAACTTAACACACCTTTGGTGTAAATAGGTCTCTGTTGTTCTGATTGAATCTAGGTCACACATAGTTCTCTAATTGCTACAGAAGCTCTCATGGATGTTAATTTCGAAGAAAGTCACAACCCTGAGGAATGGTACCATTCTGCATGGAAGAAAACAACAAACACAATTAAAGCAAATAAATCTAAAGCAGCTTACTAGGAATCAAAAAACAATTCTTTGTCTGTCTCAAACAATGTCAGAGTGTGTAGCACAAGATGAACCATCATTCATGTAGCTTTTTTCATCAAGATAATCTGAAAAGTTTTATTTACAGCTTAGCACGAAGTTCAAGCTTATATATATTCCTACTTGCTGGTATAATTGGTTCTCTTTTAACGATTTCATCTCGCAAATGTTGTAGGGTTTTCTGTTTGGTAATATGCAGTATTTATTTTACATCTGTTTGAATAGACTGACATTACAAATCTAGTGAAGCGGTAAGAGTAAGCTCCTGTCAACTTGTGTGGCCTTGTGGGGGTAATTCACGGGACTGGTTCAATGATGATTCACATTTTTTTGTATACACACACATTCATCTTGGGCACAGTCTATACCAAGTTAAAAGGAGTAATTTTTGTCCGCACAGCCCAGATAGTAAACACACAATTTGTGTTATAAAAAGACCCACAGGGCAGCAGTTTTATTGCTTTCAACCATGAGAGTTATTGAGAAAAAGGGTGGGAAGACTTTGAACGAAATTTAGAGAGATAAAGGGCCCCTGTTAGAGCCTCAAAATCCAAAGAAAATATTGACAAGTTTTAACCTTTCCTTCATATAAACATCTTTTCATACACCTGCAAACATAATAGAGCCAGATCAGAGGCATCTTATCTGGGTCTACTGTGTTGTAAATGGACATTGATAGATCGGTTTCTTTAGTTTCTGAAATGGCTACAATGTTCCACCTTCCATATTTCATTATAACTATTTTATCCATGAATATTCAATTAGTATTGAAATTTGGAATAAATATAGAGAGTTAAATATAAGTTAAATATAGTTAAACTGCTGAGTACCAATTTCTTGAGCATTCTACAGCTTTCAACATTGAAACAAAATTTAGAACATGACCAAAATTGCGATGGCAATTTATGATTAATGCATTTCAAATGACAAAGGAAAAAATGTGATATGTAGGTCAGGAGTTGTTGTGTGTCTACACAATTTAATGCACCCCCACACTCCACTGCCTGTGTGGCAGAAAAATACAGGGTCATAATACTAGGCAGGCTAGAAATTATGCATGGTTGAATTTGCTAGATGGTCATTAAACTAGGTTTTACAAGTGCTGGTTTAAATGTGAAGTCTTGCAGCTGGTTGATACAGACACTTGTGATGGCATTGTTAACCTGCTTATGTGGGTCTTGTTAATTTTAAGACTATGAAAATCATGGATATCTGCATTCTCAGAAAATTCATATTAATTTTAAGAGTTGCATTTCTTAGAAGCATTATTTGGCTTATTGCATATAAACTTAAATTTGTTGAATAAACAGAGCAGCCTGGTCTGGGTCAACTCTGTTTTTCAATACATGTATTCTCTTTGGCTAGTGTTAAGCATAACATTAAAAGTATAATAATTTGTTTCTTTTAAAATAATCAAACAGTTGTATTATTGCATTTATTGGAGTAGTAATCATGAGATCAATAATTATTATTGTCCTCTTAGGTTTCTTTGGCCAGATTCACTTCATAGCCCATCCTTCAAATGATTCTTTGTTGTAAGGTCTACAAATCTGACCAAACTTGCTGATTGTCAAACTAGCTCACAGGCTCAGTGAAGAATTCCCCCAAAACACACAACAGTGATAAAGATGTCAGAATGGTAAAATTTGAGAGAAAAAACAATACACTACATTTTCAGCTAGAAACAAGTTGGATCGAAGTTTACTTTAAACTGCGAAATTCAAAGAAAATTTCTAGTATTGAAGAAGTAAGGTATTTAAGTTTTACCTATTTTTACCATATCAACCCAGATTCAGAGCCATTTCCTGTACAGAAAATAAAGAAACCAAAGCTTTGGGTAATAACTGACAGCACTGCGATAGCAGGCACCTAAATTTAACCCTGTTAATGCCACTGTGAGGATTTGTTAATAGAAATGTTGATTTCATGCAGAGAGAAAAACTCAACCTGCAGCCTGTTCAGAAAACAGCAGCAGAGACAACATGGAAAGCTACTTCCATGTTTTTGTCAGGTTATGCTTCCATATTGGCCTGCAGGTAGAAAGAATCTTCAGCTTACCACCGGTATGGATAGCAAGCCTCTCCGCCCCTGCTCTCCGTCATTTGACATTAGGCTCTGGCTGTTGTTTATACTTTCTATACACTAACCTAAATCCGTGCATGTCAATTTTAGGCAGGGGGCGAATATAACCCTTTTCCTGCTGCCATTCTGTTCCAGCCACGAACAATTGATGTTACGTTAATCTAGGTTTTCTTGTAACTAATGATACAAAAAGTATATGCTGTCCGAATTACAAACAGTATGAAACTTAATGAAAGGAAGAATTTTATTGCAAGAATGTTATAATTCAAGATGGTTCAGAGACCTGGTCTGGAAAGATTCCCCCAGAATAAGATTAAAATGTTTTTATTACTTCTTACTTGGTACAGAACAGATAAGCATCCACTTCTGATTCCTGGCTTGATGGGTTTCATGCTAAGCTGGGTGTAAAATTATTTCAAAATTATTTCGGGAGAAGGAATGAGTTAACCCTTTCCCTGATGAATATTCATGTAAGAAATAATGACATGATTATTAATTAGCTTCTACAGAATACAGGAGCCACCTGATCTGGGTCTACTCTGTTTGTAAAGGTGTGAAAAAGCATTTAAGTGAAGTAAATGCAAAGTAAAAGGGTTAGGTCTCTTTTTGTCCAGAAAAACTTCTTTTAGAACTCTTTTATCACAATACAATAATAGAACCTGTCTTAAGTGGACATCAAAAAGGGTTCTAATTATTGGTCTGTAAGACAGGTGGTAGCTTAATAATAATACTAATTTGAAAGGCCAATCTAGAGATGTTTTCCTGTGTTTGTTTCTTTCATTTATACTGTATAATTATGTTCTTTTCAAATTTGTTTGCGGTGATTACTTACTAACCTCTTTAAGCATTTTCATATCTTTGATATTTAGGCAGAGGTCCAAATAAGATGTGTAAATTTAGATATTTTCAAGAATAGCTCCTTTATTATATCCCACGCAATGAAGTTGCACAGGGTATATATAGTTTTTGACCTGTCCGTCCTTCATTGTTGCTTATCACTTTGATTTCTTGACCAATTTATCTCAAATTTGCATTAAAAATTGAATAAAAGCTTGGATGAGTTTGATTTTCAGAGGAATCTGTCATGGGGGCACCACTTTTTTTTCTCTGACAATGTGGCAGCTCCTATAGGAGCAAATGCTCTATTTATCACAATTGTTCAAAAATTTTCCTTTTCTCTAGTTGATGTTCCTTTTCGGTAGATTAATTCAAAGAGGTTCGATCTAAAAATAGCCTATGAGGTAATGGGTTAAATCAAACAGCTCTAGCTGTGTCAACTCTGTTTACAAATGAAGCTGTCTCTGTTTGGTAAATGGTTTATTAAGGATTTACAGGAGATCCATTATTTAGTGTATCATGAAATTACTTATTGCGTACAATATCTCGCTATTTTGGATGAGGATATAGGGACAAGTTTACAACTTATATTTGGGTCTACGGGTAAAACGTTTGATTCTGCACACTTTTTTTCTACATCAAACAGAGGTCCAGATGAGATGCGTAAATTTTAACATTTTTAAGAATGGTTCTTTTATTTCTCCACCAAACCCATTACTGTGACCACTCTTTAGAATCATCTCAAAGAGACGATTCTATAGAGTGGTCACAGTATAGCCAGGGTTTGGTGGAGAAATGACGATTTTAGTATTTGGGTACACACATTTATCTGTAGCTCTGATCAAAGCTATTTTGTCTACTCCTAAAACTATGTTTTCTACCCCAAAGCTGTTTTTCTACCCCAAGGCTATTTTCTATACAAAAGTATGTTGTGTCACTTTCTGGTAGCACTCATGGTTTAGGGTAGGCAGAATGTTGGCATTCTTCAGCTGATAGGCTGGTTATTGAGAGGGTGTTTGGCAGGATCTGGCAGCCATGATTACCGTACACAGGCCAGTTCAGGGTGGTCTGTAAGTACGCTCAGAAAAAACAAACTTGTCCAGATTGTATCTTGACAATTCTAGCTTTAACTAGCTTGTCTTCCGAAAGTATTAACCCTTTCCCTGTTGAATATTCATGTAAAAAAAAAATGACATCATGAATATCCATTAGCTGAATTTTTATAATGTAAACTTTTCAACCCTTTCCTCCAAAAATAAGCCTTTCTACGCCTCTGTAAAAGTCACTTTATGAAACCATTGTGATAAATAGAGCATTTACTCCTATAGGAGCAAATGCTTTATTTATCACAAGGTTTCAAACTACAAAATTCTAAAATTTTCCTTTTCTCTAGTAAATGCTCCTTTTGGGTAGATTAATTCGAAGAGGTTGGGTCTAAAAATAGCCTATGGAGGAAAGGGTTAAGATAAAAAAAAATTGCTTTGACACAAGCTGTGGAATTGGACAAAAACTGTAGTATAATGTCATACATTAAGCAAACTGAGCAGACCCTGATCTGGGTCTACCCTCTTTGCAAAGGCATGTAAATGTGTTCATGCGAGGGAAAAGGTTAAATTTGTTTTGTAACTTTTTCAAGAAATTCCGTTGCAAGGTCAAGCAGCTTTTAGCACAAGCAGTCCCAGAGCCCAGTGTTTCTACAGTAGAATTAATGCTAGTCTTTGATTGGCTGCCCTCCAAGTGACCACACAGTCTCCATAGTTATGGTCCATTAAAATAAGGGCCCATAAAATCGTATCCAGTGTAGTGGGGCTACTCTGATCTGAGAAGACCACCCACCAGAATGGACTTTATTATTGTACATTACAGGACAGTAAAGATTCTGAGGGCTTTAAAACTTATGATCATCTCACTAAAGTTCAGTCAAAAGTTTACATTGCTGGTGGTCAGTATAAACCTTTACTTAATTAATATTCTTGTGAGAAATAATGACATCATGAATATTAATTAGAGCTGTCTGATCTGGGTCTACTCAAAGGCATTGAAAGGTGTATTTAACCCTTTCCCTCATACAAACGTGTTTTCACGCATTTGCAAACAGAGTAGACCCAGATCAGACGGCTCCTAGAGGAGCCGTCTGATCAGGGTCTACTCTGTTTGCCATTAGAATTTGATAGATCTGTTTCTTTACTTTCTAAAATGTCTACAATGTTCCACCTTCAAGAATTCTTTATAACTATTTTGTTAATGAATATTCAGTAGGTACTGAAAATTGGCCTAAATATAGAACAGGGAACCAGGGTTAAGGAAGAAAGGGTTAAGGCATGTAAATGAGATGGTTTTTGATTGCTGTTTTGGGTGTCTTTTGATCTACTTTTCAAACAGATTGGTTGTTTTTTCCACCTTGCAAACAGTTGGGTGTGTTTTTTTGTCCACTTTGCAAGTAATTCAATTCCATTCCTTATTGCTTAAAGCATACATGGGTATGTTTAGAGCAAGGTCAAATAAATAAACATAAATTAACAATTAAACTTGCAAACAGATGGGTGGTTTTTTATCTACCTTGCAAATATGTGGGGTTTCTTTTGTATACCTTCCAAACTGGTGGGGTTGTTTTTATTTACCTAGAGTAAACTGGTGGGATAGTTTAATCTACCTTGTAAACTGGTGGGGTGGTTTTTGTATGTCTTGTATACAGGTTGGTTGCTTTTTGTCCACCTTGCAACTGGTGGGGTGGTTTTATCTACCTTGTAAACCAGTGGGGTTGCTTTTATTTACCTAGAGTAAACTGATAGGTTGGTTTTATCTACCTTGTAAACTGGTGGGGTGGTTTTTGTATGCCTTGTATACAGGTTGGTTGCTTTTTGTCCACCTTGCAACTGGATGGGATGGTTTTTGACTACATTACAAACACATGGGGTGGTTTTTGTCCACCTTCCAAACAGGTGGTGAGGTTTTTTTCTGGATTGTTTTTGTCCTATTCTCCCCTAGACCACCCAGGGATGGTACACCCTTGCAGATTTCTACCACACTGAAGCTTTATGAAGAGAGAATAAAACTGTAATTGTTAGTATCATTACACAATTACATGCAAGTTAATAATTAGGTTGGTAAGTGAGTCCACATGTGTACAACAAAGTAAAGCTTGAGGCTGAGGCTTCACCCTTTCTTTTATATAAATGCTTTAATTGCTTTGCAAACAGAGTAGTCCAAGATCAGACGGCTCCTATAGGAGCCGTCTGATCAGGGTCTGCTCTGTTTACTCATGAAATTATAATAGATCTGACTCTACAGTTTCTACCAGTACCAACACATCCTGTCTACATATACATGTACAGCTAATAAATATGTTTGTTTCATTCTAACATTGAGATAGATGCTTGGAACCAAGCAAACATGCTTTTAGAATTTCTTGAGTTTTGAGTTAGAGTATTGGTTCAAAACTTGAGTAAAACTTTGATACTTGTTTCAGTGATATTGTTCTGAAATGGTCATCAATGAATCCCCTGGAGCTTGTGGAGAAGATGAAGGACCAGTTTAGTGACGGGCCAGCCATGGAGGAGGTGCTGTTACGCTCTGGGATATCCACAGGATACATCGAAAAGCCCTGTGTGGATCCCAACAATCCCGACTGCCCTCTCACAGCCCCGAACAAGAATTCCAGTCAGGTAGGATTTGAAACTCTTCTCATGGCTTAGACTGCAGTGAATTTCCTACTTTCAGAGTAGTTAACCTTTTACTCCATGAATATTAGTGTAAGAAATAATGGCATCATGAGTATTATTAATTAGGTTAATTGTTATAAAAAGCACAGCAGAAACTAAAATCATATCTACTTTATATCATAAGCAAACAGAGCAGACCCTGATTATGCGGTTCCTGCAGGAGCCATCTGATCTGGGTCTACTGTGTTTGCAAATACATAGAAAGGGGTATTTATGGAGTGAAGAGTTAATATTCATTCACAGAAAATTGAACAACTATGAGCTGAAACTAACGGATATCCAAAGCATAATTTTCATCTCTTTGCTCACAAAAGTTTTACTTACAAAGATTGTCCACTGTGTAATGGCTAGAGTATCTTTTCATTTTTGTGATGGTCAGACTGAGTTGATGGTGATAGATTACTTAACCCTGTACTTCATATGAATATTCATGTAAGAAATAATGATCATATGAATATTCATGTAAGAAATAATGATGTCATGAATATGAATTATATTCATTTTGATAACGGCATATGAACACAGGAAATGTCGGCCATGGCAGAAACTACAGTCATATCTATATCATATGCAAACAGAGAAGATCCTGATCTGAGTCTACTCTGTTTGCAAAGGTGTACAAAGGCTTATTTATGGAGTAAAAGGGTTAATTTTTTATCTGGATCCAAACTGTTTGGAAGAGCATCATGAATTTGTAGACTGCTTCAAAAAGTTTGGCACTAAGAAACAGTGCAAAGTACTTGGCAGTGTGGGGTATGGTGGGTTTGCTGTGTTTTGGATGCCAGCACAAGAGTGTCCTGGGAGCCGGCTGTCAGTCATAATGATCACACTAGCAGAAGCTGGAGTACAGCCGTGACTGAAGACTATAACCGCTCTCATCACCTTGCGGCAAAAACACATAACTCACACTTACTTCTCTACACGTTAGTGTTTTTTGTAACAGAGTGATGCTAGCAATTAATATTAGGTAACTAGAGCTATGTGGTAGTCATTTGTGTCATTCTGTGCCTGGTATATAGATCTGCCTACTTGTGTCCTGTGGATCTTAAACCACCGGCACAGTCTTCACTTCCATCATTGAAATACGGATAACCTTTACAAATAGTATGGATCCAGATGAGATGTTGTGTAACTCAGCATCTCATCAGGATCCAAAGTTTGCGACTCCGAGTATGTGTTTGACAAGAAATAGGAAGGGAAATGGGCTCTGAGGATTGAAGAGGATGATGCCGATTGCCCACTATGTTAACTCTTTTCCTTATGAATATTTATGCATGAATTGATCATTTCATGAATATTCATTATCTTAGTTTTTATAAGGTAAAAAATTATAAAAGGAAATGTTGTCTGTAAAAAATTATAAAAGGAAAGTAACTAATATTTATGATGTCATATTTCTTACATGAATATTCATAGTGTAAAGGTAACAGAACAGGTAATTGGCACATTTATCTTTTAACCTATTCCCTCATAGGCTATTTTCAGACCCAACCACTTTTGATTAAATCTACCGAAAAGGAGCAGTTACTAGAAAAAAGTATACTTTTAGAAAAATGTAGTTATGAAACCATTGTGATAAATAGAGCATTTGCTCCTGTGGAGCAAATGCTCTATTTATCACACTAGTTTCAAAAAGTTACTTTTTCAGAGATGTCAAAAGGTGTCAATATGCGGGAATAGGTTAACCTATCACAGATAGAAATACCTTTTTATGCATTTGCAAATAGTAGACCCAGATCAGGTGGCTCCTGTAGGATTGTTCAGATCAGAATCTGCTCTGTTTGCTTATGAAAGAATATAGATATGATTCTATAGTTTGTGCCTTGTTAAAAAATTGACTTGTTTATGATGCCATATAAAAATTCAGCTACGGTTATTAATATTTTCATAATGAATATTCATGCAGTAAAGGGTTAGAATTATATTGTAGAAAAGCGGGAGAGTTTCAAGCTCTGGAAAATAATGTTTTATTGAATTTTATTCCATATATTGGATATATGATAATGTGGAGATCATATTAGATAAAACAAAAAGGGAGTAACAGTTGTGGACATTTTCCATTTATAATTGCTGTTACTTTTAATTGGGATAAGTATGGTTTGTCAAATGAAATGCAAGCCGTGCAGTTGTGTATCCCAAAAAGTTGACTGTATAAATATTTATCCATTTCTCCATTGAGAGAGAGGAAGCGTTTCATATGCTTGGCATTTATAACATCAACAACCATGTGTGGTCTCCTCAGTAAAAAGTACAGACAAATTTGCCTGCAGCTAGTGTTGATTTAGAAAAGATTTTGAAATTGAAAAATAGAAGATAACATCAGTCATTTTAACCAAGAAAATGAAAGAAGTGTTGTCTGCTTGCTAGCTTAATATTGTCTGAATTTTAGACAAAAGGTTTTATTCAGGATCTGTTAGCAACAAAGTTTGTGTTTCTTGGGTCAAATTTACAGTAATTGGTGGATCAGTTACAGAGATTCATTTGCACCAAAAACCTCTTGGTTCACCTGCAGCATTGTAAAGGTCTAACCTAGATTGAAAATCACACAATTAATAAAACATTGCATAAAATCTTGCTGATAGCCGTAAATGCTTTTTTAAATGTTTTTTTGTCAACTGAATGATTTCAGTTAAACGGTGATCTGATCTAGGGAGCTGTAATTATTATTGGCTCCTGTGAGCTGAGTGCACTGATAGCGCGCTATTGTAATTTATTCGTCACCTGTCATCGGCTCTAGGCATCACAACTCCTTCAAGCTTCTCTCAAAGTATCAGCAACTCTTTGCATGCTAAATAAGAGACTTCTGATACACTTGATATCTGCTTCAATTCTCAAAGTTATTTCTTCCTTTTCTCCACTTAAACTAAACAAGAATATTCAATTAGTTTGGATCCAGATATGTTGAGTAATTCAGCTTCTCATCTGGATCCAATCTGTTTGCATAGATTATCGCAAATTCGCTACTACCATAAAAAAAATGAATTAAAAATTTGTAGCATGCTAAGCAAGTACCAGTTGCAAAATTGTTGTCTGCTTAATCTTTCAAAGTACAGTAAAAATCCATGTAAACCATATAAAACCATATAAATTTAGATACTTTTAGGCAGGTGGCTGCTTAATGCAGGGTGAAAGTCGTACAAAAAACTCCTATAAGAGCAAAAAAGAGTTTATAAGAGTTAACCTTTTACTCCATAAATAAACTGTTAATGCCTTTTCAAACAGAGGAGACCCAGACCAGACAATTCCTAAAGGATCCTTCTCATCAGGGATCTTTTCTGTTTGCTTATGGAATTATATAAAACTGATTCCACAGGTTCTGCTATGGCCAAAATATCATATGTTCATGTGCCATTTAAAAAAATCATGTAATTAATATACATGATGTTTTTATTTCTTACATTAATATTCATGGAGTAAAGGGTTAATAATGAAATTATCATTATATGTCTTCCGCCTCAACTTAATACCTTTTGTCATTGACCTTTACAACAAGCCCAACTTCATTTATCAGGTAGTCATGAATGAAAACTAAGAGTAAGATGAACACCCCCTCCCCCCCTCCCCCCCCTTACACACACACGCGCGCACACACAGACACACACATACACAGACACACACACCTAGCTACGTCACCATCACGATTGTTACAAATGTTGAAAGCAGTTCACATTTGAAGATGCCAGAAGGCTGTTGGCATACATGTGCTTGCTATTGGAAATGTTTGTTGGTTGTTATTGCTGTGAGTTTAGGTGCAAATCAAGTATGTTCTACCAGAAATTGGAACATGCTGGCTCATTCAGTCAGATTGATCACCTACAGCAACCTCATAATCTGCTTGTAAAACCTCCTGGATTTTCAGAATGGAACTTACTATTTCTGAAACTGGGCCAGGCTATTAGTGTGTAAAGTTGGCTTGGCTGGCAGTTGAATTAACCCATTCCCGCATATTGACGCCTTTTGACGCCTCTGTAAAAGTCACTTTTTAACACCATTGTAATAAATAGAGCAATTGCTCCATAGGAGCAAATGCTCTATTTATCACAATGGTTTCAAGTCTACTCAAATCTAAACTTTATCTTTTTTCTAGTAAATGCTCCTTATCGGTAGATATTTTCAAAGTGGTTGGGTCTAAAAATAGCCTAAGTGGGAATGGGTTAAGAACTGTGAAGTCATGCTGTCATCTTGTATAATGCACTTCAGAATAGGATTTGTTTTGTTGTTGTTGTAAAAAATAGTATGTCTGACAGTCTTGCTTTAGATAAATATGCAGAGCAACAGATAAAGGTGCGTACTCAGATAATAAAGTCCTCATTTCTCCACAAAACCCTATGTTTAGACCACTCTTTAGAATAGTCTCGATATGGTTTGGTGGAGAATAATAGGAGTTATTCTTGAAAATGTTTTAAATTATGCATTTTATCTGGACCTCTATGGTTTGGTAAGCACCCAGCGAACTACATTAAAACCCCTCTAAACTGGACATTAAATTTAGTATAATCATCGGTCTAGATTTCCACCCTGCAATAAGCAGCCATCTGCCTAAAAGTATCAAAATTCTTCTCTACTAGAATTTTTCTTCCATTTCTTGTCATACATACAGTCAGAATATCTGAAAGTTTGGATCCTGATGAGAGGGGATCTTATCTTGATATAAATTGTTTACATAGGTTATCGCAAATTTGCTGCTAGCATGCAAAGAATTATTGTTGTAAGTCTAGAGATTTGGGAATAAGACTCTGAATAAAGAAACAAAAAACCTCCCTTTGAAATACAAAAATAATAGCACAGCTTTTTATTTTATATTGAATTTCTAAACAAAACTGAAAGATGCTCTACTACAGGCATTAGCCCATTACAGCAAAGAGTCCCACAAGCAAGTTAACCCTTTCCTCCATAAATATTCATGTAAGAAATAATGATGTAATGAATATTAATTTGATTTTTATGTTTTATAATAGCACATGGACACAGGAAGTTTTGGTCATGGCAGAAACAGTAGAATTGTACCTATATTATATCATAAGCAAACAGAGCAGACCCTGATCAGACGATTCCTGTAGGAGCCATCTGATCTGGGTCTACTCTGTTTTCATAAAAATGCGTATTTAACTATTTACTATTTATGGAGTAAAGGGATAAACTAAATAATGCAAGTTAAGTTTATTCATATTTCTTTGTCTTTATTTTTCAGATTCCTGACTTTGGAGCAGAGGTTACAAATGGTTGCCATGGTTTTGCCACCAACTACATGCACTGGCATGAAGACTTCATTGTTGGTGGAATCAGGAAGAATCAGAGTGGCCATATTGTGCGAGCTGAAGCCCTACAGTCCATCTTCCTCCTGAAAGGGGAAGCAACGATGTATGAGTACTGGAAGGACCATCACCGGACCCATCACCTGGACTGGACTCTGGAGTCAGCAAGGATGGTGTTAGAGGCCTGGCACAGAAAGTTCACTGAGGTCAGTACCTGGAAGAATGTTATCAATAAACTATCAAGACAAGTTTATGTGGTCAGATGGGAGGTCAGCTAAGTTTGGCATGTCTGGTGCCAATCAGACATACTAGATACAATTTTATGTAAACATTTGGACAGTAAGGTTTCAGGTACAATGTATACAGTGTGTACGTTTGTGTGAGGCTTCATGAAAATAAGAAAATCAGAGGTACAGATAAGATGCATAAATTTAAACATGTTCAAGAATAACTCCTTTATTTTTCCACCAAACCCTATACTGTGACCACTCTTTAGAATCGTCTCAAAGAGACGATTCTAAAGAGTGGTCACAGTACAGGGTTTGGTGGAGAAATAACGGTTTTAGTATTTGGGTACGCACCTTTATCTGTAGCTCTGGAAATACTCAACCAACTTATATTTATGCTAGATGGAAAGATTAATTTTTAATGTAAGTGTCAATATAGCTGAAATAATGCTGAAGATACCATATTTATTCTTCAGAAAATGTTAAAAATGGTAATGTAATTGGAAATTTGGTGATTACCATTGCATTAAATGAATTTACCCCTAGCATGCAAAGAGTTAACAATTTATATAGTGTGCAACCAGCTGATTGTAGAATAGGAAACTAACATGTCTCTTTGTTCTCTGACAGGAGATGAACAGCTTCACCAACAGCACACACCCTGATGACATCTACGGGTTCTCTATGACATCACTAATGGACATCATCAAGGAGTTCTCTGACATCAGTATTCCCAGGGTGGCCATTGGTTACATCCTCATGGTATGATGATTCATTTAAATTGAATTTTATTGAATTATGAAGCAAATTGTTTTTATGCCATAACAGCTTCATTAGGCTCCTGTTTTGTAATTAATGCTTTATTGTAAAACTGTTGACATTAGAAATTATTAATTAAATGAATTTGACTATATAATGTTTTGTCACTCAGATTGGTATTGTTTTTCTTTTCAGTTGTTTTATGCATGTATTTCACTACTACGTTGGAACAACACTGTCCAGTCTCAGAGTGGTATTGGGCTTGCTGGCGTGCTACTGGTGGCTCTCTCAGTGGCCGCTGGGCTAGGCATCTGCTCCGTCCTTGGGATCAGCTTCAATGCCTCTACCACCCAGGTAAGTCCAGCCAATGGGTGTTTTATTCTGTGTCCATGCTTATAAAACTTTTAGTTGAGTCTGAGTTCGTTCTCAAGTTTTTAATTGGTCAGAATTGAGCCTCTGGCTCAAATCTGACCATTCAAAAGCTTGAGAACTCAAATCTGACCAATCAAAAGCTTGAGAATGAACTCAGATTCAACTAAAAAGCTTTATAAGCATGGACCCAAATCTTTACAAATATTGGACTGATATATTACAGTGAAAAAAATGTTTAAACCATTTTCTTCATACAAATAAAAATGAATTTATGATATTCATGATAGCATTATTTCTTCCATTCTTATATTCTTGGTGGGTCTATGAAGGGTGAAATAAAATATCTAGCTTTTTAATTTTTCTGAGGAAGGTGATAGTGGTTGCAGACACATTTAAATTTTTCAATGGAATAAAAACTGAAACACATTTGAAATTTGACATTCATATCACTGCATATTATTTATAACACTTAGAGGTAATATGAATGCATGCTTTCATGGTCATGTTTCATTTCAGCTCGCCTCACTTGAGTTTATGTATGCTTCTATAGGATGAATTTATGCAGATGCTAACATACTCATTATATAAACCTGTTTCCATCAGTAGTCCATAAGAATTACAGTTAAACACCTCTAAACCAGACATTAAATTTAGTATAAATATCGGTCATGAAGACCAAACGCAGCTTAATGCAGGGTTAAAAGTTATGTAGAAAGCTCCTTTTGGAGCTTTCTGCATTACTTTCACCCTGCATTAAGCAGCCACCTGCCTAAAAGTATCTAAATTCTTCTCAACTAGAATTCAGTTTAGAGGGGTTTTACTGTATAGGATTTATTATACATTGTACATTCATTTTTTTTTTTACATCATTTCGGGGTTCATGCACCCGGTCACATGTTACATGTATTTCAACTACACCTAGTCACCCTGGTAAAACTTCCAAAACTCTTGCAGTTGATTTAGCATTTAGTCAAGCCTGCTTAAGCCCAATTAATTGGGTTTGTCAAACATCCATGCCTCTCACAGGAAGTTACATATAAGGAACAAACAGTTCAAGTACTGTTCTGTTTTCCTTGTGTGCATTTGGATGTGGGTGGTCGGTGATGAACGTCAAGTTTAAAACAAACAACAGTAATCGCTGTAAGCAACTCCTCAAGAAAGAGCATAAATGAATAAGCTAGCTGTACATTAACCCTTTGAGTGCAGGAAACAAGTGTACTGGCATTTAAAAACAGTGTAGACCCAGATCAGACAGCTTCCATATCAGAGGGTTCTCATTGGAGCCCTCAGACCAGGGTCTGTCCTGTTTGCATTCAAAATTCTCTTGCAGATGGTACCCTTTCATACAGAATGGACCTTATAGGTATTCAATGATGGACCATTCCACTTTGAAAATTTAGCATTTAAAGGGTTTTTACATGATTGATAGTGTTGCAGATGCTATTTTATGACCCCCTTTGGGTTAAACGCTTCTTCATGCATCTCCTTTATAAGTTTATATTACATTATCTGAATGAAATTTTATTGTGTTTAACATTAGCATTCTGTTATGATGACGGAAAGGGTTGCCTTGAACCTCTGATTTTACTGACAAAAGTTAACTGGTTTCACACCAGCTGAGAATGCATCAAAACCTGTGCCAATAGTTTGAATCCAGATAAGACATTGAATAAATCTCGGTCTCATCAGGATCAAAACTGTTTGATACTCAGATATTTAACCTATTCCCACATAAGCTATTTTTAGATCCAACCTCTTTGAATTAATCTATTGAAAAGAAGCATTAACTAGAGAAAAGGAAAATGTTAGAATTGTGTAGTATTGAAACCATTGTCACAATTTATCACAATGGTTTCAAGAAGTGACTATTACAGAGGTGTAGAAAGGTGTATTTATGGTGGAAATGTTTAACCCTTTACTACATAGATATTGAACTCAGTCATATTTTGCTCTGGTTGCTTATGATTATAATACAGATATGATTTTACTGTTTCTACCATGGCAAAAATTTCCTGTGTATATGTACTTTTATAAAAAATTAGTCTACGGTAATCAAAGTTCATGATACCCTTATTTCTTACATGAATATTCATGGAGTAAAGGGTTAAGATGCTTATAAATTTCTTTGTCTGCAAAAATCTCTCTGAAAATCTGAATGTACCAGTATATTTTTCTTCTGTATCTTTAACAAAAAAAAAAATGAGGGAACCACAGAGTTTCGTACAGTTTGGATCCAGATGAGACCAAGCATCTCAGATCAAATACACTCCAGCATGCTCAGAGTTTACCACAGTTTTGTTAAGATATAAATACAGACCTGTTTGAAGTCACAGGATGGATTTATCAAAGTAAATTTTGTCAGAGTAAATGATGGGGTTTACCAAGCTAACAAACAAGACCTTGTTTTCATCTTCAATAACGTGAGGTTAATAATTAACAATTTTGACATTGCTGGTCATTGTGATCAAAGGCCACAAGAGGAAACTCAGTCCGGACATTTGTCTTCTTATTTCAGGGTCATCAAGTCACTTAGTATACTCCAGTTGGCCTAATCACCATATACATGTTTACACTTAATACTTACATTTGTTGTCCCAGAATGAATATTACAAGCTGCATGCAATTAGACCATAATTTCCTATGAGTTAAGTCTCTTTAAATAAATAGCTTGTGTCACCACGAGGGGACGGAGAAACTGATCACCCTTGTTGATTGTAACACAATTTGGGCACTGGGGAAATGTTATTTAATGTTATTGTAAATTATGGCTCATCAGTGCAGAGACCTAGATAATATGCATAAATTAAAACATTTTCAAGAATAGCCCCTTTATTTCTCCACCAAATCACTCTTTACAGTCGTATCTAAGAGGTTTTATTGGCCGATATGGTTATACTGTACAACTTTGTTAAAAATTCCTTTCACAGTTTTACTATGTACATGTACATCATATCCATACCATTTTACCATAATTATGCTATGTATTTGCAAACTAACTCTACACTCTTCCCTGGTTTGTAAAGCTAAATGCATTGTAATTCAATATGGCACCATGTGTTAACTTTGAATTAAACTAATATGGTAGCAAATACACTGTTTGCAAAGGCATTAAAAAAAGTATACATGGAATAAAAGGTTAACCCTTTACTCCATAAATATGCCTTTTTACGCCTCTGGTATAGTCACTTCTTGAAATCATTGTTATAAATATGCTCTATTTATCACAATGGTTTCAATACTACACAATTCTAACATTTTCCTTTTCTCTAGTAAATGCTCCCTTTGGGTAGATTCATTCAAAGAGGTTGAGTCTAAAAATAGCCTATATGGGAATGAATGGGTTAAAGGCTTCATTTCAAGTACAATATGTTCAATACTGAACATTTCTCTATTACAGCTTGAATATGTAACAATTAGATTATCAAATTAACATTTAACCAATGTTGTCAAAAAAGGCAATTAATTTGTTATCTGCAGCTTCCAATGAAGCTCTCAGTATCATTATACTGCCTTGAAAATAGCTATTGCTTAAAACTAAAGAGTGTGTTTATTATTTTCAGATAATTCCTTTCCTGGCACTAGGGCTTGGGGTGGATGATATGTTCCTGATCGCCCATGCCTATGCAGAAAGCGCCAATAATGAGAACATACCCTACAAGGTAAGCTTAGCCCCAATAACTTTACTGGATAAATGTCCATACCCTTTACTTCATGAATATTCAGGCAAGAAATAGTGACATCATGAATATTAATTCACTGAATTTTTGTAATAGCACTATGAACAAAAGAGTTTTTTATCTTGGCAGAATCATATCTATATCAAAAGCAAACAGAGCAGACCCTCCTACAGGAGTCATTTGATCTGGGTCTACTCTGTTTGAAAAGGCATCAAAAGGCATATATATATATATGGAGTAAAGGGTTAAAATTAACTAATATGTATACAAGTAATTCTTGTATTAACCCTTTTCCTGTTTAATATTCATGTAAGAAATAATGACATCATAAATATTTATTAACTGAATTTTAGTGTAACTTTTTCAAGGTATTTTTTGCTTTGACAAAAACTGTAGAATCAGATGTATATCATGTCAAAAGCAAACAGAGCAGACCTTGATCAGATTGCTCTTAAAGGACTCATCTGATCTGAGTCTACTCTGTTTGCAATTGTGTGAAAAGGCGTTTATATGAAGGAACAGATTAAAATAAAAAAAAGAAGACGTTTTGTTGACATTGCAATAGACAATCAGATCTGTAACATTGAAGCAAACAGAAGAGGAATATGAAATGATATAGATATGATTCTGCAGTTTCTGCCATGACCACAAATTCTCTTGTTCATATACTATTAACCCATTCCCACTTAGGCTATTTTAGACCTAACCTCTTTGATTAAATCTACCAAAAAGGAGCATTAACTGGAGAAAAGGAAATTTTCAGAATTGTGTAGTTTTGAAACCATTGTGATAAATAGAGCATTTGCTCCTGTGGAGCAAATGCTCTATTTATCATAATGGTTTCATAAAATGACTTTTACAGAGGCGTCAAAAGGCGTCAATATGCGGGAATGGGTTAAAACACAAAAACATCTAAAGAGTATTCATGGTGTCATCATTTCATGCAGTCAAAAAATAATGATGCTTTCATCTTTTCAAATCC
Source organism: Azorinus chamasolen (assembly GCA_963576725.1). NCBI lineage: Eukaryota > Metazoa > Mollusca > Bivalvia > Cardiida > Solecurtidae > Azorinus > Azorinus chamasolen. The sequence goes on along the minus strand of OY755243.1, from coordinate 47,890,587 downwards.
TGATGAGAGGCAGAGTTACCCAGTGCCTCATTTTGATCCCAATTGTGAGCTAAGGTTATCAAAATGTGGAAAGAGTTGATCTTTAGCAAGCTTTGGTCAAAACCTTCATAGCCATAGCAAACAGTTTAGATCCAGATCAGATGTCAAGTAACTCTGTATTTCATCAGGATCCAAAGTGTTTAACACGCTCATTGTGTTTTTGAAAATAAATATTTGGTAAATCGATTGTGAAACTGCCAGAGACGACATTTTGTACATTTTTCCACAGCAGGCTAAAGATTAAGAATATATAGTTTTGATATGAACCAGGTCTGTCTGGGTACAAACCCCTTGAGCAGAGCAGCACGTTTGTATGCTGTCATTACATTATGTCCATTAAATGTTTCCAAATGTTTCCACGCTAATTAGAATTTATAACAATCTTTATAAACAGATTTGAACCAGATAAGAAATACAGCATTCAGCTTCTCATCAGAAATTCATATCATTTGACTTTTTGCTTTTTATCTTGGAAAAGAATTGGAAAATGTTTGTTTAGAAAACTGAAGCAGATTACAGTTGGGCAGAGAAACTTTAAACTACCTTTCAGGCTTTTCCATAATAACCATCATTGTGTCCAAACTCCATTCAAAATTAGCTCTTTGTAAACATAGACAAATTATCGACAGATCTTGCCTCCCCTCAAGCTCCATTTTTGACGAGCTATATCCCACCTTTCCCCCCTTTTCCCCTTTTTGATCCTCAGGTTTTGTACCGTGTTTATTTAGCTGAGCTAGTGAAGCAAAAAACCTGGTATTTTTATGTGGATATATGGCGGTGTTCGGTTGGCTGTAGTTACCCAGTTAGATGATATAAATCAGGCGTGTGTGTGGTCCCCACTCTGCTCGACATACTTTACGGCTTTATTCATGAAAATCATTTGAAGGCTTAGCCAAATCAGTTATGTCGGTAACAGCAAATTTCAAATTACCAACTTAGAGTACACTTAATTAGCGATAAGATAGATTAACTTTTTTTTTCAAAAGAAGAAAGAACTTCTTGAGTTTGTTTGGTCACGTTATTACTGATTTTCTATTCTCAGTAGAATTGAAATTACCTCAATGAAACCTCTCTTTAACACCCACTCCAAAGAGATCCAATTCTAATGTTTAAGAAGGTGGTTACTTAACCCTTTCCTCCATAAATACGCCTTTCTACGCCGCTGTAAAAGTCACTTTTTGGAACCATTGTGATAAATAGAGCATTTGCTCCTATAGGAGCAAATGCTCTGTTTATCACACTGGTTTCAAACTACAAAATTCTAAAAAAAAAATCCTTTTCTCTAGTAAATGCTCCTTTTGGGTAGATATATTCAAAATGGTTTGATCTAAAAATAGCCTATGGAGGAAAGGGTTAAAACTCATATTGGACAGCTTACTTGTCCTACATACAGACCTGTTATTACTTGTCCTACATACAGACCTGTTATTGCTTTATGAACATTTAGGTTTGACTGGTTTTGCTTCTGTTTGAGATGTTTTCAGAAAATTTGTCAGACAATATGCTGGAGTATGAAAAATTACTTAAACTCTTTTGCATGAGATTAGCCGAAATCATCTTCCTGATATCATCCCTCATCATCATGTCATCTCATCATTCATCGGCGCTATATGACCTATTCTGTGTCGCAGTGCCGTAAAACACAACTCACTCACTCAACTCTTTTGCAAACTGTTTGGATCCAGATGAGACGCAGAGTAACTTAATGTCCTATCAGGATTTAACCCTTTCCTCCATGATTATTTAAGTAAGAAAATAATGATGTCATGAATATTAATTAGATTGATTTGTTATTAGAGCACTTGGACACAGCTTTATTTGGCCATGGTTGAAACTGTAGAATCATATCTTTATTATAAGTGAACAGAGCTGACCCTGATCAGACGGCTCCTATAGGAGTCGTCTGATCTGGGTCTACTCTGTTTGCAAATGCATAACAAGGTGTATTTATGGAGTAAAGGGTTTAGGAGAAAGACTGTTAACATTGATGTTTAATACTTATCATGCTGGTCATGACCTGGCTCTCTCCAACAAACAGCTTGGATCCAGATCAGATGCTGACAGTTTCTCAGAAGCTTGAAGCAATTGGAAGTATATTAAAATTGACACATATTGGAGTGTAAACAGACATTTTTGCAGCATGGTCCTGGTTTATTATCACAAAAAAATGGTTTTCAAAGAACAGCCAGCTACAGCTGAATTATCAGAGGAATCTTCTCTGCTGGTGTGTAGGCAGGTCTTTGTCATTCTCGCAGGCTTACAAAATGTACCTTTACTGAACAGGATTTGAAATGGCAAGCACTACAGACCCTTAACCCTTTCCTCCATGAATATTTATGTAAAGAATAATGATGTAAAAAAAATTAATTAGATTAATTCTTTATAATTGAACATTGACAGGAATTTTTGGCCGTGGCAGAAACTGTAGTTATGAACAGGGTCTTCAATGTTTGCTAACCCTAATATAAGCATTTATCATCTTCAGTTGGTAAACATGTTTTTTGTTATACATTTATTTACTCCATGAGTTTTAACCCATTCCCTCATATTAACGACTTTTGACGACTCAGTAAAAGTCACTTTGTGAAACCATTGTGATAAATAGAGCATTTGCTCCTATAGTTTCAAACTACAAAATTCTAAAATATTCCTTTTCTTTAGTTAATGCTCCTTTTCTGTAGATTTAATCAAAGAGGTTGAGCCTAAAAATAGCCTATGAGGTAATGGGTTAATACATTTTTAAAACTGGGTAATAACCCTTTATTCTATGAATATTCCTATATGTATAAGAAATAATGACATCATGAATATTAATTAGACTCCTATTTCTAATGGCATATGACCACAGGAAATGTCGGTGATGGCAGAAACTGTAGAATCTTATCTATGTTATTTCATCAGAAAACAGAGCAGACCCTGATCTGTGTCTACTCTGTTTGCAAAGGCATAGAAAGGGGTATATGGAGGAAATTTTTGGCATGGTAAAATCTAGTCTCAGATCTATATTATTCCAGAAGCAAACAGAGCAGACCCTGATCATACAGCTGCTGTCAGAGCCATGTGGATCTTGGTCTACTCTGTTTGTAAACGTGTTAAAAAGGTGTATTCATCGAATAAATTGTTAAGAGTCTGATGCATCCAGGTGTTGTTGGAATTTGTGTGGGATATTTGGTGCCATGTGGGTCTGGAGCCATGATGATAATCTTGTAGTTAAGGTTGGCACCAAGGTTTTTTCTGTCAATGATGGGGCATTGGTGTGTCAGATGTGACATGAGACTTATTGAGACAGACTTATTTCACCCCACCTACAATAAATTCCTGGCTGTCATGATGAGGTATCGGGTCTGGTTATTTGTTACCAGTGCCAACATGGTCTACTGCCTGATCCAAACTTGTGTGTCCTTACTCACTCAATATCTTTTTTGATTAATTCTTACAGTCTGCTTTGTTTAGTCACATCCTACACTCTTTAATATCAAATATGTCTGCTTTTGTTCCATGGAAGTTTTTTCTTCAAACTTGTATGTCCTTACTCACTCAATATCTTTTTTGATTAATTCTTAGTCTGCTTTGTTTAGTCACATCCTACACTCTTTAATATCAAATATGTCTGCTTTTGTTCCATGGAAGTTTTTTCTTTACAATTATATTGGCTTGTACATTAGAGTTGAAATAGTCATTTACAATATGGTGACTGTTTCTGTGTTTCTGTACCAAGTTTTGTTTAGGTTTTATTTTCAACATGATGGGACCATGAAAATTCTGGGATATTACTTTATCAATTCTTTTCACAACATAATGTCAGTTTGTAAACAGAATGGATTCTGATGAGATAGCATCTCATTTGGATCCACACTTTTTACAAAGTTTATCAGAATTGTTCTATAATGTTGAAGGTGTTAAAGTTAAAAGCCATTTTTAGATAAGCTGGGAAGATCGACATCAGTCCAATTTCCCATGCTTGTTTGTCATCAGATAATAGAATATTACTTCAATTAGAATTAGCCAAATTGAGTGCAATTCATGTTTCAGCCAAGAGGAGTTGAATAAATGCTGTCATTGTCAGCTTCTGTCAGACAGACATTTAGGGGGTTTTGAGGGAGTTTTATTTCCTTCTGACCCCTAACTTGGCTATAAATGGCGGGGCTTGTGCCATAATGGCTGGAAGGGAGATAAAACTGAACATGCAAGACAATGCACTGTTTTGTGTGTTTATTTGTTTGAACTGCTCAGGATAACAGCTTGTCTTTGTAATTCTGGAGATGCACATTGCTGGGTAAATAGCTTTTCACTCTCACAACTCTATTTTCACCCCAGTCAGCTCAAAAGATTGTGCTAATTTAACCAACCAATTCTCATAAAACAAACTATTCATCTTAAATTATTCATACAAAAAAGTTTAAAGTTGAATACCCGTGTGTTAGCTGTGTTGGTTTTCCTCTCTTTGCATGAATGTTCAAAGAAAATGTTGGAACAATCTAAAGGGTCAAGAAAATCATACATTACTGTAATTAACTCATTCCCTCATAGGCTATTTTAAGATCCAACCTCTTTGAATGAATCAACCAAAAAGGAGCATTAACTAGAGAAAAGGAATTTTTTTTAGAATTTTGTAGCTCTGAAACCATTGTGATAAATAGAGCATTTGCTCCTTAGGAGCAAATGCTCTATTTATCACAATGGTTTCAAAAAATGACTTTTACAGAGGCGTAAAAATGTGTATTTATGGAGGAAAGGGTTAACTTGATTATTTTACCAAAAGTTTTGCAAAAAGAGAAGGAGCAGTTTGATATGGGTCTCCACTATTTGTTACTCCATTAGGTTTATTTAACCCTTTCCCTGTTCTATATTTATTCCCAATTCCAGTAACCACTGAATATTCATGGACAAATTAGTCATGCTGAAATATGGAAGGTGGAACAATGTAGCCATTTTAGCAATTAAATAAACAGATCTATCAAATTTCGCTAGCAAACAATGAAGACCTATAGGAGCCATCTGATCTGGGCCAACTCTTTTTGCATATGCTTAGTACCATCAGAGGAAGAGGCCTATAGTTTTTGGGTTGAATCAGATCACTATGTCTAGAGTTATCTGCCCATGATTTATGAAAATGCCATATTCAACAAAAGATCATCTTCAGGGCCCTCTCTGACTTAGCCAGTTTTATAGTTATGTTTCAGGCAACATAATATGACCTTCATATTTGTATTTGAATGAAAAAATCATTGGAAAATATTAGAATACCCCCTATTTACCATGTACAGTAAAACCTCTCTATAACGGACACTCAATTGTGTTGATTAGTTAGTATTTAGGGCAGATGGCTGCTTAAAACAAGGTGAAAGTAAAACAGAACACTCCTACAGGAGCATTCTGTTTTACTTTCACCTTGCTTTAAGCAGCCACCTGCCTTTAACACAAATTGCTTTATGTAATTTAGTGGCCGTTATAGTGATGTTTTACTGTATTTAGACAGACAAACTTGGGCAATTGATGTAGACCCAGATCAAACTGCTCTTGAAGGGGTCTACACAATTTGCTGTCATGCCAATCTTATTTTAAGTTATCATATGGTGCCAAATTGAATAATTGTTGAACTTTACAAACCAGTGCAGAATTGTGATTTGATGTCCAAATACTTACAGTAACTTTGGTAAGAAATAAATGTGTCAATTCTGGCTGCATGTGCAATTAACCCTTTATTACATAGATATGCCTTTAAAAACCTTGCAAACAGAGTCTGCTTTGTTTAATTATGGAGTGATATAAATCCGACTCTACATTTTCTGCCATGGCCAAATTCCATTCTTCATAATTTTATGCCACTATAAAAAATGAGTTAATTAATATTCGTAGTAATTATTTCTGACATGAATATTCATGAAGTTAAGGGTTGACTGAGGCTGTGCCTGTAAAATCCTGCAGAACTCACATGTCTTTCAACAGCAACAGAGGAACTGCAGAGCACTGCCTCTGACTGAAGTATTCTTCATACAGCTGCACAAATCTTCCCTCAATCCTGGTGCAGTATGTTTGATAACCTTCATAGCAGCACTCAAGGGACTGCTAGCATCTAGATCTTCTAGCCAAGAAATGGCAGTGAACAAGTCATCGACTGTGATTTTTTAGTAGATTAAGAAATCCTGGTTGATTTTAACCCTTTACTCCTTAAATATGCCTTTCTACACCTTTGCAAACAGAGTAGGCCCAGATCAGGATCTGATCAGATCAGATCTGATATAGATATGATTCTACTGTTTCTGCCATGGCTAAAAATTCACGTATCCAGCCATTTGCTTAAATTAAAAATCAATATTCATGATGTCATTATTAGCATAACCCATTACTCCATGAATATTCATGTCAGAAATAATAACTATGAATATTCATCAGCTGATTTTTATAATGGCATCTTGAACAAGGAATTTTTTAACATGACAGAAACTGGAAATAGATTTTTTTTATTTCATAAGCAAACAGAGCAGACCCTCACCATACACTCCTGTAAGAGACATCTGATCTGGGTCTTCTCTGTTTGCAAAGGTGCCCAAAGGCATATCTACGGAATAAAAGGTTAAATTAGAGCTGACTGTGATTATGAAGCATCAGATACTCACTTTTGAAAGGACGGTCTGTGAAAACCTGTCTGTTCGTTTTGAGAAGTCTGTGACCTTTTCCTCCTGTGCTGCAGAAGAAAATTAATTGATAAACAAGATTCGCATGATAAATTGGGGAGATATGCACTTGATGATTGCAATCAATTTGTTTATAATTTACATCCATTTTCTACTTGGCATAAGTAATGGTTTTACCATATGAAAATGTGACCGCCCATGTTGAATATAACATGTGTTATCATATTCCATGATTTATAAGTAGCAAGGAGCCGGTGATAAGGAGAATGGGCCTTGTTCTTCCAGTTTGTTTCTAAATGAAATCTGGCGGAATGCTTGGCTTTAGTCTGCTCCACCCTGAAATTATTTTAGAGACTTACTGGACATTTCGATCAATTCTGCCATTACTAATGGAATCTAGACATACTTTTCTTTTGATGCATTATGGATAGAAAATGAAAAATTGTTTATACAATTAATGGAAATGTCAAGATGTAACCCTTTCCCTCATATAAATGTGTTTTCACGCATTTGCAAACAGAGTAGACCCAGATCAGACGGCTCCTAGAGGAGCCGTCTGATCAGGGTCTACTCTGTTTGCTAATAGAATTTGATAGATCTGTTTCTTTGCTTTCTAAAATGTCTTCAATGTTCTACCTTCCATATTTCTTTATAACTATTTTGTTAATGAATATTCAGTAGGTATCGAAATTTGGCCTAAATACAGAACAGGGAAAGGGTTAAGATGCAAAGTTAATTATCTTTACTCCATCAATATTCATGTAAGAGATAAAGGCATCATGAATATTGATTAGATTAGTTGTTATAATGGCACATGAACACAGAAACTTTTGGCCATGGCAGAAACTGTAAAATCATATCTATAATATATCATAAGCAAACAGAGCAGACCCTGATCAGATGGCTCCTATAGGAGCCATCTGATCTGGGTCTACTCTGTTTGCAGAGGCATATTTATGGAGTAAAAGGTTAACTCATTAAGAAGCTTTGCATATTGTATAGTATGATGGAGATACAACGTAAGAAATTTAATCCTTCACCTGAGAAATATTCATGTAAAAAATAAAACCTGTATGAAATACCAATTAGCCAACAGGTTTTAACAGAATTATTAACCCTTTACTCCATAAATACGCCTTTCTATGCCTTTACAAACAGATTGGACACAGATCTCGTATGATTCTACAGTTTCTGCCATTGCCAAAAAGTCCCGTGTCCGTGTGCCATTATAACAAATTAATGATTTGAGTCTACTCTTTTTGCATACTCGTAAAAAGACATTTATATGAAGGAAAATGTTAAATGATATTTGTAGATTAACCCATTGCCTAATGAATATTCATGTAAGAAATAATGGCTATGAGTATTAACTAGCTGAATGTGGATACTATCATTATGGATTAGCGAATGTTTAACTGTGGCAGAGACTGTAGGATCAGATTTACATTATTTCATAAGCATGCATGAGCGGACCCTAATTAGATAGCTATGTGATCTGTAGGAGCTGTCTGATCAGGGTCTACATTGTTTGCAAGTGCATAGAAATGCGTCTGTGTCAGTTAGAGGGTTAAAGGAGAAAGTGTTGGATTGGGCCACCCACGTGGATCTGTTTTATGGGAGGCAGATTTTTTTTGTACTGTCTTATCACAACTGTTTGTTGGTTTTGTCTCATAACAATCTATCAAAGATCCAGTATTAATGACACAGGTTAGGCCATAAACATCTTGATTTAACCCTTTGAAAGACAGAGCAACAGATAAATGTGCATACTCAGATACTAAAATCATCATTTCTCCACCAAACCCTATGTTGTGACCACTCTTTAGAATCGTCTCTTTGAGACGATTCTAAAGAGTGGTCACAACATAGGGTTTAGTGGAGAAATAAAGGAGTTATTCTTAAAAATGTTTTAATTTACGCATCTTATCTTGATCTCTTGAAAGAGGGAAATGGGTGTACATGTACTAGCATTTGCAAACAGCACAGAACCAGATCAGTGGGCTTCTGGAGCCTTCCCTGTTTGTCAATCAAAATCCTGTAGCAAATTTAACCCTTTACCTGTTGAATATTCATGTAAGAATAATGACATCATACAGATTTATTAGCTGAATTTTAATAATGGCATATGTACACAGGGTGTTTTGGTATTGGTAGAAACTATAATCTATAATAGTTTTATAAGCAAACAGAGCAGATTCTGATCTCCTACAGGAGCCATTTGATCTGGGTCTACACTGTTTGTAAAAGCATAATAAATTGTTTATATGAAGGAAAGAGTTCAGCATTTTGTAATGCATGGGCTGTATTATCAAACACTGATAGACCATATTACATATTACATTTAACCCTTTACTTCACACATACACTTTTCTGTGCCTTTGCAAACAGAGTAGACCCAGATCAGACAGCTCCTGAAGGATCTGTCTGATCTGGATTTGCTCTGTTTGCTTACAACGTAATACAGATCAAATTCTATACATTCTGTCTTGGTTTGATATTTGTGTGTTTTAAAAATACAGCCAATTAATATGCATGATGTTATTACTATTTACATGAATATTCATGGTCAATGCTTTTACTCCATGAATATTCATGTAAGATTTAATGACATCATGAATAGTAATAACATATATTTTTATAATGGCTTAGCCCAATTTTGGCAATGGCAGAAACATTAGAATCAGATCTATAGTATTCCATAAGCAAACAGAGCACACCCTTATCAGACAGCTACAACATGAGCCATCTGATCTAGGTCTACTCTGTTTGCAAAAGTGTAAAAAGGCATGCATATGTAATACAGGGTAATGACAACCTCCAAGCAATTAAAATACCTGATTCTGTACTATGCACAAGATTCTGTAAAATACAGACCGATATAATATGTTTTGTTTCTTCTGTAAAGTGATGTTGTGAGAATGTTTTTCTTTTCTAGATTTGTTACATCGCAACCCATAGTTGTTGATAAGGCTAATTTGGGGGACAATTTTATTTTTGAAGAAATTTACTCTCCTTATCTATTCTTTTAGGATTTTCATTATTTTTGTAAAGTATTTGAGTACACTAATATCTTGTTGTTTTCCAGGAGCAGACCGCCGAGTGTCTGAAGAGGACAGGAACCACAGTGCTCCTGACGTCTGTAAGCAACATGCTTGCATTCTTCTCTGCCATCATCATACCAATCCCGGCTCTCCGTGTCTTCTCCTTACAGGTAGGTGCTATCACAAGGACCTAACTAGCAGCTCGTTATGACAAATAGTTTTATTAACTTGTCTGAAATATGAGCTTTTGTCACAACTCCCATGTCCACGTTTTCTTTGTCTTCCGGAAACTTCAAAGTTGGCTGTAACTTCTTTACTTATCATCCAAATTTCATGAAACTTCACACACTTGTTTACCATCACAAGGGCTTTAATCTGACCAAGGGCCATAATTATGTAAGGCTTTTTACAAAATTAAGCCCCTTTATGGACCTTAAACTGTTGTGACAGATGAGCATTGGCACCCACATGCAGTGCTATTGTTACATTTCCAAACAGTTTTAACCCATTACCTCATAGGCTATTTTTAGATACAACCTCTTTGAATAAATCTACTGAAAAGGAGCATTAACTAGAGAAAAGGATTTTTTTTAGAATTTTGTAGTTTGAAACCATTGTGATTAACAATAGAGCATTCAATTTTGCTCCTATAGGAGCAAATGCTCTATTTATCACAATGGTTTTACAGAGTTGTCAAAATTCTTCAATATGAGGGAAAGGGTTAATGCAGATTAGATGCTAAGTAGTGTGTCTTCTGACTGTCAAATTCTGACTGTCAAACTTTTAATTTGTAGAGAGCAAAAATATAACTTTTGTTTAACCCTTTCCCTGTTCTACATTTATTCCAAATATCAATACCTACTGAATATTCATTAACAAAATAGTTATAAAGAAATATGGAAGGTGGAACATTGTAGCCATTTTAGAAAGTAAAGGAACAGATCTTTCAAATTCCATTAGCAAACAGAGCAGACCCTGATCAGATGGCTCCTCTAGGAGCCATCTGATCTGGTTCTACTCTGTTTGCAGATGCGTGAAAACATGTTTATATGGGGGACAGGGTTAAAACTATTTGAAGTTGTGCTTCTTTAATGAGTTTTTGTCTAAATGCATGCACATGTATGTATTGTAATGTATGAATCTAATCGCTGCATACTGTTTGTTGTATGTTATTCATTATTATTCTTTTTATTTACATGAGCTGTTTGTGGTTTTTTCCACAAAGCTTAACCCATTCCCGCATATTGACGCCTTTTGACGCTTCTGTAAAAATCACTTTATGAAACCATTGTGATAAATAGAGCATTTGCTCCACAGGAGCAAATGCTCTATTTATCACAATGGTTTCAAAACTACACAATTCTGAAAAATTCCTTTTCTCTAGTTAATGCTCCTTTTTGGTAGATTCAATCAAAGAGGTTAGGTCTAAAAATAGCCTATGCGAGAATGGGTTAAAAAAGAGACAAACTGAAAAAATTGTATGCAGACTTTTTTTCTGTCATAATGGGACTGATATGAAATATGGTGTGAATATTAATTTTGGTTTAAAATGTTGCATTATTGTGTGAAAGTTCATGCAGTAATTAAAAAAAAGGTATGACAATATTTAAATGCAAATTTTGGTCCATAAAAGTACTGTTGCTGTTCTTACACCAAGATAATGTTTAACATGGATCCAAATCAGATTATTTTGGCATGTTGATGATGAAATCCTGGGTGGTCGTTTCATGGTTGACAAATGCCAACTTAACTAAAAGTGACTGCGACATTGTCTTGTATCTGCACGGGTGTCTGACTTTGCCGAAATTTCCCTGTTAATGTGTGCTTTCAGTTTGAAACTGGTTTAAAATCATTTTCTGTAATTTGAAATTTTACATTAACACAATGAATTTAATTTTTAAAGCACAAGTGAAGAATTTCTCACATACTTGTCAAAATTGTAAAAACTTCAGAAGTTTTACGATGCATAGCTTTATCGAGTGTATTCTAGATTTTTAGCAACATCTTGAGTTTACTGCAAGCTTTAACAGGCACTGGGTGTGAAACAAGATTGAATGTAGAACTTGAACATGGGTGATTATTATAAATTTGAATTAAATTTAAAAAAAAAAGACATTTCAAGTTGTTTAGTATGCTGTTTTGTGTTTAACACTAAAGCGCTATGAATATTTATACATGCCTTCGTAAAGATTTATTAACCCTTTACTCCATGAATACGCCTTTCTATGCCTGTGCAAACAGAGTCGACCCAGATTAGACGGCTGCTATAGGAGCAGTCTGATCAGGGTCTGCTCTGTTTGAGAAAATGTAGAGATGGACAGTGTATGTTGCAATAGGTTTATTGCTCAGCACAGACTTGTTGAAGCTAGGCAAGGTATGTTAATGTTACGGATGAGAGACCACTCACAAAACAGACCACCAGGGTTGCTTGTTGTATGAATGGCCCGATTATGTATTGTTACACCAGTTGAGCTGCCAGAAGAAAGTCCACAACCATTTTAAACCTTTCAATGCTGAACTAACATAGTGAAATAACCCATTACTGTAACTGTAAGCTCACTGATAGAGTCCATTTGGTATTAAAGTCTTCAATGTGTAAGTAGATTCTGCATGACAAACTGTGCAGACCCTGATCAGAGGACTCCTCCAGGAGGTCTCCTCCAAGATCGAAACTATATTGACATTCTGATTGTTGATTTTGCGAAAAAAAAACAATTGAGAAACTTTGCGTTATGAATTTGTAGCAAGTTATGAATTTGTAGCAAGCGACAGATTTTTAAGATTAGAACTACTTAACTAGCAAAGAGTTGATATGATTTATCTTTTATCAGGATGCAATTTGAATGCACAGAATTAACTAATTGAAACAAATCAAAGTGTTTGGTTATAAAAGATTTAAACTGTAGATGGTCCTTTTGACTTTTGGGAATTTTTAAGTATGGCATAAACTGTAGAAGATGATCTGTATTATTTCATAAGCAAACAGAGCAGACCCTGATCAGACTGCTCATACAGGAGCTATCTGATCTGGATCTACTCTGCACAGGTAAAGGGTGATGAACTCTTTGCATGCTGAATTATTGTCATCAGCTTCAATTCTCAAAAACAATTTTTTTTCTCAAAAATACACAGGTGATTTGGGTATTGATAGAAACTGTAGAGTCAGATCTATTATAATTTCATAAGCAAACAATGCAGAGCCTGATCACATAGCTCCTAAAGGAGCCATCTGATCTTGGTCCACTCTGTTTGCAAAGGCATGAAAAGACATTAATCCGTTACTCCATAAATACGCCTTTCTACACCTTTGCAAACGGAGTAGACCCAAATCAGACGGCTCCTATAAGAATAGTCTGATCAGGGTCTGCTCTGTTTGCTAATGATATAATATAGATATAATTCTACATTTAATATTCATGAAGTCAATACATTTATTTCTTACATAAATATTCATGAAGTAAAGGGTTAACCCTTTCCTCCATAGATACGCCTTTCTACACCTCTGTAATAGTCACTTCTTGAAACCATTGTGATAAATAGGAGCAAATGCTCTATTTATCACAATGGTTTCAAACTACAAAATTCTAAACTTTTCCTTTTCTTTAGTTAATGCTCCTTTTCGGTAGATTCATTGAAAGAGGTTGGATCTAAAAATAGGAAAGGGTTAATATAAAGGAAATGGTTAACTCTTCAAACTTTTCACAGCTGATTGTAAGGGTTTACAGTTGGTTTGTTAGAGAGAAATAAAAAAATAAATTGAGATATAGCTGCTATCAAACTTGTTGAAAATCTCGCTGATGATGGTAAAGCAATTTCATGTAATTATCCAACTGTATAAACACTGGGAGGGAATGAGTCAAAATCTCATGGTGTTTCCTACCAGGAGAGATCTTCAATCAAAGGAGGCCACTAAAAGCCTTGGCTTGTTATCGAGGTCTAGTAAAGATTAGAAGATCATGCTGAAAAAACGCAGACCAGATATTACATAAAACAAATAGAAATGAATTTTGGGGAATTTGTAATTTTATGATTTACTAGTGATGGAATTTAATTTAAAAAACATTAAGAGACGGGCAATGAAAAGCTTCACGGTGTTTGCTGAAATTGCCATTTTATTGAATCAGAAAGTTAATTAGGTTTGCATAAAATCAGCTTTTTTTTGTTCACCGGAAGGTATTTTCCTAACGGCTCTGCCCAAGGTGCTTTTAGAATTAATTCATAATAACATGTTTAATTTGTAGAAATGCTGTGGTATTCTGAGAGAGGAATCCATGTTTATTTAGGGCGCTTATTGCATTTAGCAGATGAAAATTGCATTGCAGCAAAGTGGGAGGCGCTGCCATATGCTAACACTTAAACTAACTGATGGTCCTACGATGGACTGTTCTCCTGTCAGTCCAACAGAAGGGTTTATTTGATTGCTATGTGAAAGAAATACACTCTAAATCTGAAATATTCAAGTAGATAGGCAAGAAACGTATCAAAGAAAATGTACAAATGTGAGGTAGTCTTGTTTAGACCCCACACAGAGCAAACAAGTTTTTGTAAATTAACATATGTTAAACCTCACTTCTCCAAACCTTTAATAAAGAACAATTGTGAATTTATTAGGCAGGTGGCCACTTAATGCAAGGTAAATGTCATACAGAAAGCTTCCAGAGGACCTTTTTGCAAGGCTTTCACCCTTCATTGAGCTTCCACCAGTCCTAAAGATTTTTACTATTATTTATTTCAGTGATTAGCAAGATTTAAATGTATAATGCATGGAAACATTGACTCACTCATTCTGCAAACCCTTCACCTTATTCAAATGCTTTATCACTCCTTTCCGAACAGAGTAGGCCCAGATCAGACAGCTCCTGTAGGAGCCTTCTGTTTACATATAGTTTAACCCTTTCCTCCATAAATAAACCTTTCTACCCCTCTGTAATAACCACTTCTTGAAACTATTGTGATAAATAGAGCATTTGCTCCTATAGGAGCAAATGCTCTATTTATCACAATGGTTTCAATACTACATAATTCTAACATTTTCCTTTTCTCTACTTAATGCTCCTTTTGGGTAGATTCATTCAAAGAGGTTGGGTCTTAAAGTAGCCTATGGAGGAAAGGGTTAATAATAAAGGTCTTATTCTACAGTTTCTGCCATGGTCAAAATATCCTGTATTCATGTACTTTTTTAAAACTTCAGCCTATAAATATTCATGATGTCATTGTTTTTTACATTAATATTCATATGGCAAAATGCTAATAATGTACATTTTACATTGTTCCAGGCAGCCATTCTGATGTTTTTCAACCTGATCACTGTGCTGTTGGTGTTTCCTGCTGTTTGCAGTTTGGACCTAATTCGGAAAAAGAACAAGCGAGTTGATGTATTCTGCTGTTTTGAAAGGTTTGTAAAAACAGAACTTTGTAATGACACTATTCAGATACATTGAAGTGAAAGACTTTTATTCATCGTACTTTTCACTTTCTAAGGCGGTCTTCAACAATACAGTTTTTGTTTTATGCTTCTCCTGTGATAATGACAATGTTATAAGTGTTATCCCTGTCAGTGTTTATATATTTGTGCGAATAGTAGAACCCCTCTAAAGCGACCACTATGCAAATAAACATGGGTGCCTTTATATGATACCTTACTGCAGGACAAAAGTAATGCAAAAAATTCCTTGAAGAGCTTCTGCATAACTTTCATCCTGCATTAAGCTATCACCTGCCTATACAACACTAAATTAGATCTTTTTTTGGTTGCATTAAAGGAGTTCATCATATGCTGTTTCATGGCTTGATCATAAATTTGTTATGCATGTTGGAATATCAAAATAATTTGGCACAAAAAATCCCCATATACATTTTGTATCATTAGATTGTATCACTTGCAAGACCTATGTTGTTAAGTGAGAGTTCAAGATCACAGTTCTAAGAGTCATCATAGTCCTGTGGAAACATTTCTAGTTTTTTTTATTCAAAATACTTATTTTATGGATATTGCTAGATACCAAAACAATAAGAGTTTGTTCACCTTTTCAGCTTTCTGGATAACAACACTGTGATAGAGTTGAAACCTCACATAAGTGTAGAAGAGCATGAAATTGAGCGTGACAGTAGCCCTCCACCATGTTACAGCCCTCCCCCAGCCTACACACCCCGCTATAGCGATCTGCTGGCACGGGACACAATCGCACAGTCCATGCCCGAAGGTGGACCTGTCCAGACAACATTGGCAGAGTCTGAGGGTCAGTTTGTCACGAGATGTGGCTCACCCATCCCTGGGGTCTCCCCACAACTTGCAGGTAAATTGACATACATGTAGATAAAATGTGTTAATTAACCCTTTTACTCATGAATATTTATGTCTCAATGTATCGCTTCATAAATATTTAGTAACTGATTTTTTGTAATGTCACATTAACCCTTTCCCTCATGTAACTGCCTTTTCACGCATTTGCAAACAGAGTAGCCCCAGATCCTATAGGATCCGTCTGATCAGGGTCTGGTCTGTTTGCTTATGGAATTTTTATAGATCTGATTTTACTGTTTCCACCATGGTGAAAAAAATCCTATTTCCATGTTCCAGTTTACTGATTCTGTCCATGAAATATTAATGAGATGATTAACCCTTTCCCTCATAGGCTAATTTTAGATCCAACCTCTTTGAATAAATCTACCGAAAAGGAGCATTAACTAGAGAAAAGGACAATTTTAGAATTTTGTTGTTATGAAACCATTGTGAATAATAGAGCATTTGCTCCTATAGGAGCAAATGCTCTATTTATCACAATTGTTTCAAAAAATGACTTTTACAGAGGCGTAGAAAGACGTATTTATGGAGGAAATGGTTAAATCTTAAATAAATGTTAAACAGGGAAATGCTTAAGGACCACAGTCAGACCTCTTTTTAGCGGCCACATTAGAGGAGTAAAAGCAGTGCCAAATTGACTTGTTTGACTTTACTTACTAGTTGAGAGGGAAGCTTGGGTGTCCAAATACTCATAGGAAATACAGTATTTGTATTTGTCCAAATACTCACAGTAAATACCGTATTTATATTTGTCCAAATACTCATAGTAAATTACTGTATTTGTATTTTTTCTTCAGGTTTTGATTCAGCAGCAAATTCTCGACAGTGTTTAACTGATGGTGTTAGAGTGACATGTAGAGAAAAACTTGCACAGGTTCAGAAGGAATGCTTGAACCTGTCATTGACTAGTGTTGCCAAGAAACATTATGGTCCTTTCTTGGAAAGGACCCCAGTAAAAGTTTTTGCCAGTATATTTTTTCTTGTGATTCTTATAATAAGTGCATGGGGCACTGCCCAAGTGAAAGACGGGTTGGACCTGACAGACTTGGTGCCAAGGGAGACAAGTGAATACAATTTCCTGGAGCGTCAGTCAAAATATTTTGGATTTTATAATATTTACATTGTGACAAAGGAGTTTGATTACCCAAACAATCAGAGACTGTTGAGAGAATTTCATCGAGCCTTTCAAAGTGTGGATAAAATCATTCGTAGACAGGATGGTTCCCTAACAACATTTTGGCTGGATGAATTTCGATCCTGGCTTGTTGGTATGTAAAGAAACAATTATATGACCAGTATTTGAATCCTCTTTTTCTCAAGATTACTAATATGTTCTCAGTGTTAGATGTAACAAATGCAGATTCCTTTCATTAAATCTATTTGTATACATTTGTATACATTTGCAAACAGAGCAAACCCAGATTAGACGGCTCCTATAGAAGCCGTCTGATCAGGGTCTGCTCTGTTTGCTAACAGAATTTGAAATATCTGTTTCTTTACTTTCTAAAATGGCTGCAATGTTCCACCTTCCATATTTCTTCATAACTATTTCTTCCATAAATATTCAGTAGGTATTGAAATTTGGAATAAACATAGAACAGGGAAAGAGTTAACAGCACAATAAGTATCTAATGAAATTTGATGAGCTAATTCTCATGATCTCTTACTTTTCCCCACAGGTTTGCAGAATGCATTTGATAGTGATCTTGCAAATGGCACATTTCATAAAAACTTAGATCGCTGGTACAACAATGCCTCCGATGATGCCCGTTTAGCATACAAACTCCTTGCTCAGACTGGCAACATTGACAACTCTGTAGACAAGAACCAGATCAAGACAGCTCGCCTGGTCAGTGCAGATGGGATCATCAACCCAGCAGCTTTCTACAACTACCTCACGGTGTGGATATCAAATGATGCCCTCGCCTACTCCTACACCATGGGTCAAATACGGCCCGAGACAAAGTCCTGGCCCCATGACCCTTTTGATTACGATATGATAAGTAAGTAACTCTTCCAGAGTCCAAGATAGTATGCATAAATTAAAATATTTTCAAGAATAGCACCTTTATTTCTCCACCAAACCCTATTTTATTACCATTCTTTATAATTGTGAGATCAGTAATTTTATTATCTACAGCTTTGATAATATTATGGCTCCAGGTGGGTAAAAGTACTGGTATTTTAGTATTTTGATAATTGAGACATTGCTGTACAGTAACATCTCTCTATAACGGCCACTAAAATGAGTTAATTAGCTGGTATTTAGGGCAGGTGGCTGCTTAAAGGAAGGTGAAAGTAAAACAGAACGCTCCTATAGGAGCGTTTTGTTTTACTTTCACCTTGCTTTAAGCAACCACCTGCCTTTAACACAACATACTTCATGTAATTTAGTTGCCGTTATAGATAGGTTTTACTGTAATTCGTTTTCTAATCATAAATTAGCTCAGAGTTGCATGGGGATCCAAATTGACCCTGTGACTTTATTTTAAAGAGGAGATAATAAGTTAACATCTGTCTGACAATCTGTATTTCAGAAAGAAAATGGAAAAAATGAACTTTTAGAATTGTAGATGCAAGTTTCTTAACCCATTCCCTCAAAGGAGGGTATTTTTAAACCTAACCTCTTTGCATAAATCTACTGAATAGGAACATTTATTAAAAAAAGGAAAACTTAAGGATTGTGTAGTTTTGAAACCATTGTGATAAAAAGAGCATTTGCTCCTGTGGAGCAAATGCTCTATTTATCACAATGATTTTCAAAAGTGAATTTTACAGAGGCGTCAATATGAGGGAATTGGTTCATACTGAAAGAGTTTAATTAGTTTATAAAATAAATTGCAGATGACGATATATGTAAAATAGTGCAGACCATGAATAGATGTTCTCCAATATAGCTACAGGCCTGAAGCTTTCTCTTTGACCTAATTCGTGTCTCTTGTAATTCTTTCAGTTCCAAAGGCCAAGAACATCATCTATGCACAGATTCCTTTTTACGTGACCAACTTGGCCAACTCTGAAGAGATCCTGAGTATTGTACTTCAGATTCGCTCGATCTGTGATGACTTTTCGGACCGGGGACTGCCGAACTATCCTAGTGGGATCCCTTTCACGTACTGGGAGCAGTACATAAAGCTCCGTTTCTACCTCATGATGGCTCTCATGTGTATCCTCTTGGTCACGTTTGTTGTCCTCTCTCTTGTTCTGATGAATCCCTGGCTGGCAGCCATTATTGTAAGTACTTAGACCTTTCCCTGTTTAATATTCATGTAAGAAATACTAACAGCTTGGATATTTATTAGTTTTATAATGTAAACTTTTCAAGGAAAAATTATGCTTTGACTAAAATTGTAGAATCAGATCTTTATAATGTAAAAAGCAAACAGAGCAGACCCTGATCAGATGGCTCCTATAGGAGCCATCTGATCTGGGTCTATTCTGTTTGCAAAAGTGTGAAAATGGGTTTATATGAGGGAAAGGTTAAACGCCTTGTTTCTTCAAATATAGCCCAAAATAAAAACATGTTTTCATTCTACTTCACATTTAATATATAAGTTGTAGGTTATGATCAAAGACTTGTAAAGATTATGTGTTACTTGGATAACTCCAAACCTGATGTTCTTAATTTTAGTATAATACAAAATCAAATACCTATTCAACATTAGAAATTCATTTTCATAAAAAGTTAGAAGTAAATTTCAAAGGGGTGTATTTTCAAAAATTAATGTACAGTATTTCTGTCTGAAAACTGCTGGTAAAGGAAAATCTTCTGCTGTTGAAGTATCAGGAAGTGTAAGCACACATGTTAGCGATTGTCATTGCTATGCAAGGGCAAAAACAGAAGTTATGTGGCATTTGGCTTTTGGACAATCTAATAATTGCATGATGTTTTGATAGGTGACTTGGGTTATTTCCACAGGAGTAAAAACTGCTGTGCCTCCGGTCTAGCCCAAGTGTTTATTTCCTCTGCCAGCTTTATCCCTCTAGCGAATCTGAGGAATCCCTCTTGTTGAATTCGAAAGAATTTATGTCGGCTTTATGACTGATTGCAGAATGAAGCTGCATAAAACCCTGCAAAGAAAATCTGGTTGTACTGTAAAATTTAATTAAAATTTTTATTCATTGTTGATTGAATCTCTGGCAAAGTTTTTTACGATTTGTTGTCACTTACATTTACGATGCAAGTAAAGAAGATTTGCAGTTTTCTGATAATTGCTTTTTCAGCTGCAGAGCTATTACTTTAACAGATCTCTTGCGTTAGTCTATGAAACATATATGATGACTTGTAGCCAACCCTTTACCCGACATCATTGCCATTCAGACTAATCCAAGACCCAGGATTTAGAAATCTTGGCCAAATTGGTTTTAGTAGCAAAGCTTGAAATATCGTTGCTTTTTTTTTTTTTTTTTTTAAATCGATTTTGTCTGATTTCAATAGGATCTTGAATATATTTATGGAGAATATTCATAGTAAAAAATGTCTGAAGCGGGTCATATGGTTGTTGTTTCATTTTTTCGTTAGTAAGATATCTGGTAAATAAATCTAGGAAAGTGTAAACATTATCCATTTACTCCATGGATACGCCTTTTAACGCTTTGGAAACAAAGTAGACCCAGATCAGATGGCTCCTGTAGGAGCTGTCTAATCAGGATCTGCTTTGTTGGCTTATGAAATAATGAACATTTGATTCTACAGTTTCTGCCATGACTAAACATTTCTCTGCTCATATGCCATGATAAAAATTTCATCCAATTACTATTCACTATTTCTTGTATGAATATTTGGTACCAATTATACACCCATATCTGTGATAAAAATGCCTTGCCTTGATTTTCTTGGTATTAATTAATCCATTCCCTCATAGGCTATTTTTAGATCCAACCTTTTTTAATTAATCTACCGAAAAGGAATATATACTAGCGAAAAGGAAAGTTTTAGCATTCTGTAGTTTTGAGACCATTGTGATAAATATTTATCACAATGGTTTCAAAAACTGACTTTTACAGAGGCGTCAAAAGGCATCGGCGTGAGGGAAAGGTTCAAAAGGCATCAATATGAGGGAATAGATTCATTCTAAGGTGGATATTGATGTTGTAAGGGAGTGTTTAGTCAGATGAAATGCTGAGCAACTTGATGTCTCGTCAGCATAAATACAATTTTAAACTTTTTAGTGCATGTTTGAAGGAATTGAAACAAAAAAAATACAAAAAAAATGCAAAAAGCCGAGCAGCTGAAAATTTTCACAGACATTTGCTTGTTTGTGTAGCTAAGACTGATCCTGTAAAACATATGGGACAACGTTTGATCTGATGAGATACTGAGTTACCTTCATTCTTAACCTTAAGAAAAATTGAAGAACGCCTACTTTGAAATCTGAAAGGGAAAACATTTTTCTGTGAATGAAAATTAGCTGATCAAGCTAATGTTTAAATTACTGTTGCTGTTACTGACAATTTGTGCTTGTTTCATTGTAGGTTGTGGTTCTCACGATGATCTTGATCGAGCTGTTTGGTTTTATGGGCATTATGGGCTTGAAGCTCAGTGCTATTCCGGCGGTCATACTCATAGTCACTGTCGGCATCGGCGTGGAGTTCACCGTACATGTGGCAGTGGTAAGTCATTGCTAGCTTGCCTTTCAGTCTGGAAGATAAATCTCTTCTTTTGATCGGACATCTTTTTTTTAATGTTTATCTTCAAATTTTCCTTTCCCTCATATAAACACTTTTTAACATCTTTGCAAACAGAGTAGACCCAGATCAGATGACTCCTGTAAGAGCAGTCTGATCAGAGTCTGTTCTATTTTCTTATGAAATCATAATAGATCTGTGTCTATAGTTTCTACTAATACCAAATAATCCTGTGTACATATCCCATAAAAATTCAGCTATTAAATATTCATGATGTCATTATTTCTTTACCCTTTATTCTATGAATATTCATAAAAGAAATGATTACATTGTGACTATTTATTAGCTGAGTTTTATAATGACACATGAAATCCAGATTTTTTTCTTCTCCAAAACAGACACTGTAAAATCAGATGTATATTGACCCTTTACTCCATAAAAACACCTTTCTACGCCTTTGCAAACAGAGTATACCCAGATCAGACGGGTTAAGCGTCATTGACAATTATGAAATAAGTAAATTTTATAAGCTCACAGAAACCACAAACCCAGTAGCTGATATTTTCGCAATTGTCTAGCTGAAAAAATATATTTTGTGAAGTAAATTGATGGAATGAATCAAGTGTAAATGATAATGGTTGTTTTCTTGTTTCAGGGTTTTGTGACAACTGTTGGGTCGCGCAATGCTCGTATGATTACCTCCCTTGAGCATACTTTTTCTCCGGTGGTCCACGGTGCTGTGTCCACTTTCATGGGCATCATCATGCTAGCAGGCGCAGAATTTGACTTCATCGTCAGGTAAGAAGCTGCTGATGAACCCTTTAACCCACTCCCTCATACTGACACCTTTTGATGCTTCTGTAAAATTCAGTTCTAGAAACCATTGTGATAAATAGAGCATTGGCTCAACAGGAGCAAATGCTCTATTTATCACAATTGTTTCAAAACTACACAATTCTAAAAAATTTCCCTTTCTCAAGTAAATGCTCCTTTTTTCTGCTTTAACAAAAACTGTACAATCAGACATGTATTATAAATCAATAAGCAAACAGAGCAGACCCTGATCAGAGTATCCTAAAGGAGCCATCTGATCTGGGTTTCTTCTGTTTGCAAAGGTATGAAAAAGCATTCATATGAGGGAAATGGTTAAGTCCACATTAGAAGAGGAGTTGCCCAATCTCTCATCTAAAGTGCAGTACATAAGTCTACAATGTAGACGTTTGTCATATGCTATACTTTTTATGTGACACTTGATGTGGGTCTACATTGTTTATTTAGCACCGGAAGACATCTTTCCTTGAGGTATTGCTAATATTTTATAGCTGGGCTTCCTAGTCTGTAACCCTTTACTCCATAAATACGCCTTTTTACACCTTTGCAAACAGAGTAGACCAAGATGGCTCCTGTAGGAGCTGTCCGATCATGGTCTGCTCTGTTTGCCTATGATAATGATATAAATATGATTCTAAAGTTTCTGCCATGGCAAAAACTTCCTATGTCCATGTGCTATGAAAACAATGAAGTCATTATTTCTTACATGAATATTCATAGAGTGAAGGGTTAAATCTTATTTCGAAGAACAACTCTGAAGGACCTTGTGGCTGACTTCACGGTTTTCATATTAAAGAGTTAAAGTTTGTTTCAAAACAAGTTTTGGCCCATTTCACCAATGACTGAATCTTTCAAAAGATTTTCTGGGATTTTTTTTTAACAAGAATTATAATGAAATATTTAATGAAGACATAATTAGTTTTTAATCCAACAGTTTTTCCAAGCAATATTGTCCAACCTAGCTGTCTATTTTGTGTGTCTGTGTACCCCTCTGGGCTGTAGATGTTATCCTACTGACCCTGGCTTGATTTATTTGTTCATGGTCCCTGCCAGGTGTGTTGACCAGGTGTTTATGTTCACCTCTCACTGGTGACATCACAACACCATTGGTCCACACTAATGCTGGCAGATCTTTTCACCTACTACTTCATGATGCTGGTGTGTTGCCACTTCCCAACCTGTTCAAGTCCTGTGAATGATTCAAATATTTATTTTTATCAATTCAAATTTTCATATGTAGGGGTGAATCTGCAAATATCTTTATGTTGACATCATGATAATAACAGCTTTGGCCTTGGCAAAAACTGTAGTATCAGATCTGTATTGTTTCATTAGCAAACAGAGCAGACCCTGTTAAGATGGCTCCTACAGGAGCTATCTGATCTTAAGATCCTGTTTGCAAAGGAGTGAAAAGGTTTTTATAACTTTAAACAAACATTGCAGACCCATATCAGGGTCTAATGTATTTTCACACATCCCTTTTATAAATACATAATAAATGGGTAAAGGGCCAAAGAAAGGGGGGGGGGGGGGTCCTAACACAGGAGAAACCTGCCTATAGTAACCATATACTGAATAGAAATGGAGGGCAATAATGCTTGACGGTTGCATGATGCAGGACAAAAGTAATGCAGAAAGCTCCTAGTGGAGCTTTCTGCATAACTTTCATCCTGCATTAAGCTACCACCTGCCTTATAACCTTATAAATTAGACCTAATTTTAATGATCTCTGTAGACAAGTTTTAACTGTGTCACTATTCCATTGATCACAGTTTTTAACTCTTTCCCTCATATAAATGTGTTTTTTCACGCATTTGCAAACAGAGTAGACCCAGATGAGACAGCTTCTATAGGAGCCTATATGCACCATCTGATCAGGGTCTGCTCCATTTGCTTATGGAAATTCATAGATCTGATTATGCGGTTTTCACAACAGTGAAAAGATCCATTTCCATGTTCCATTTTATTGATTCTGTTCATGAATATTCCTGAGGTAAAAAGATCTTGAATAAATCTTAAACAGGGAAAGGGTTAACAAAGACTCTTGTAAAATTATATCAAAACCAGTACTTGGTATTTACTTTACCTGCTAGGAGGATTCTCATCCCTTTATTTGTTTACACTGACGGACCATTGAAATAAATTTTCAATTAGCCACAATTCTCTCCAAACCTTTCAGCTAATAAAGCCCTCTAAAAATCTACCTTGATGGTATGTTGGTGAAACCCTTAGTCTAATGAACAATTGTCATCTGCAAAAACGGGTTTTTGGTGTAATTCTTAAAGTAGATCTTTCTTCCAATTCTTTTCTAAAACACAATGGATATCATATACTTTGGATTCTGAATTCATGCCGAGTTTTTCAGGATCAGATTTGGATAAATAATGATCAGATGTTACCCAACCTCCTGTAGCATGCTAAGACTTAGTTTGACAAGTTTTATCATTGAATATTTTTTGTATATTGAACCCACTGGTGGTAGAGAGCTCTTATTGTAGGCTGCACACAGTCAGTCTTGGTTAACCCTTTCCCTCATATAAACGTGTTTTTGAAAACAGAGTAGACCCAGATCAGACGGCTCCTATAGGAGCTGTCTGATTAGGGTCTGCTCTGGTTGCTAACAGAATTTGAAATACAATGTATCTGTTTCTTTACTTTCTAAAATGGCTACAATGTTCCAACTTCCATATTTCATTATAACTATTTTGCCCATGAATATTCAGTAGGTATTGAACTTTGAAATAAACATAGAACAGGGAAACATAAATATGTCTTTAACTTTCCCTGTTGCATATTCATGTAAAAATAATGGCATCATGAATATTAATTAGAATAATGTTTATAATGGCATATGGACACAGGACATAAATTTTGGCTCAGACATAAACTGTAGAATCAAATCTATTTTATACCATAAGCAAACAGAGCAGAAACTGATCGGACAGTTCCTATTGGATCTGTCTGATCTGGGTTTACTCTGTTTGCAAATGCATGAAAAAGCATTTATATTACTCTGTGAATATTCATGTAAGGAATATTGACATCTGAATATTAACCCTTTCCTCCATAAATACATCTTTCTACGGCTCTGTAAAAGTCACCTGTTGAAACCATTGTGAGCAAATGCTCTATTTATCACAATGGTTTCAGACTACAAAATTCTAAAAAAAAAATCCTTTTCTCTAGTTAATGCTCCTTTTTTGTAGATTTATTCAAAGTGGTTGGATCTAAAAATAGCCTATGGAGGAATGGGTTAATTAGATTATTTTTATAATAGCACACAGACACAGGACTTTGGCATTGGAAGAAACTGTAAACAGGCCATATCTACATGTATATTGTATCATAAGCAAACAGAGTAGATACTTATTAGATGGCTCCTACAGGAGCCATCTGATCTAGGTCTACTCTATCTGCAAACGCTTGAAAAGGCATGTATAAAGGAAAGGGTTAAAACTTTCACTAGCCTACAAAGAGTTTACAAACCTTCACTAGCATACAAAGAGTTAAGAAACTTTCACTAGCCTACAAAGAGTTTACAAACCTTCACTAGCATACAAAGAGTTAAGAAACTTTCACAACAATACAAAGAGTTAAGAAATGTTCATTAGAATACAGAGAAACTTTCACAAGAATATAAAGGGTTTAGAAACTTTTACTAGAATACAAAGAGTTAAGAAATGTTCATTAGAATACAGAAAAACTTTCACAAGAATATAAAGGGTTTAGAAACTTTTACTAGAATACAAAGAGTTAAGAAATGTTCATTAGAATACAGAGAAACTTTCACAAGAATATAAAGGGTTTAGAAACTTTTACTAGAATACAAAGAGTTAAGAAATGTTCATTAGAATACAGAGAAACTTTCACAAGAATATAAAGGGTTTAGAAACTTTTACTAGAATACAAAGATTTAAGAAATTTTCATTAGAATACAGAGAAACTTTCACAAGAATATAAAGGGTTTAGAAACTTTTACTAGAATACAAAGAGTTAAGAAATTTTCACTAGCATACAAACAGTTAACCCTTTTCCTCAGGAACATTTATGCATGAATTAACCATTAACTTAATTTAATAAGGTTTAGACAAACACTGCATGACCGGGTCTGTATAGTTTCATAGCAAACAGTAGACCCAGATCAGATGGCTCCTGTAGGAGCCATCTTATCTGGATCTACTCTGATTGCAAAGGAGTTAAAAAGCTTTATGTGAGGCCAGGGAAAGGGTTAAGTAGCTTTCACTAGTATGCAAATTGTTAAGACACCTCTTGGATTTACAATGATCACCAGAGCTGTTGGATGTTTAAGTTTGAAGCAGACAACAGTTTTAATCATTAACCCTTTCCCTGTTGAATATATTATATAAGAAATGATGACATGAATGTTTTTTATAATAGCATAATTATGTACACAAGAAAAACTGTGGAGTCAGATCTATTATGATTTCATAAACAAACAGAGCCTTTAGGTTATGTTTACTCTGTTTGCAAATGTGTAAAAAAGCATTTATATAGAGGAAAGGGTTAAACCAATGTATCTTAGATCAGATTCTACAATTTCTGTCATGGCTAAAATAAATTAATGTTCATATTTCATTTTAATAATCTTCAGCTGATAAATATTCATGGTGTCAATATTTCTAACATGCACAGGGCTACAGATAAAGGTGTTTACCCAAATACTAAAATCATAATTTCTTCACCAAACCCCATGCTGTGACTACTCTTTAGAATCGTCTCTTTGAGACGATTTTAAAGAGTGGTCATAGTATAGGGTTTGGTGGAGAAATAAAGGAGCTGTACTTGAAAATGTTTAAATACCCATCTTATCTGGACCTCTGCATGAATATTCATCAGGTAATGGGTTAATCACAACAAAGACCGACCATTCCCTGTTGGCAAATTGTTATCTCTTTAACATGTTGACCACATATATTTGTCAGGTGTACTTTACAAAGAACATCTTCCTTATTATAAATTTAATCGGTATGTATATATATTGTTTGGATCCTGATGAGATACCAAGATATTCTTGCTTTGATCTGGATCAAAACTCTTTGAAAGGTGAACACAAACTTGATCCTATCATGTGAAAGATTTATTGGTGGTTTTAGGAGTGTAGGCAGCTAGCGGGGACAGGACCACCCAGGAGAGGAGGCATTCTTAACACACAAAACCTTTAGATGACCAAAAACATTGCGCTCTTCCAAAAAATTTGTCTGTTTGAATTTTAATATGATTTGGGAATATTCTTTACTCATGATGATAACATAGATGTTATTTGTCAGAAATGGTAGGAAATAGAGAATCTTTGCTAAAGTGAAAACTGATTAAATAAAGCGAGGGAGATTACTGGTAGTATGTTAGATTGAAGGTATTGGCCACTTCTTATACAGGCCACCATTGTACAGCTACCTATATATGAGGGGTACAACAAGGGGGAGAAACTCCGTGCTTAGTACAATGTAATGTTACGGAGAATTAGGGTTTCTTTAACCCTTTCCCTGTTCTCTATTTATTCCAAATGTCAATACCTACTGAATATTCATGGACAAAATAGTTATAATGAAATATGGAAAATGGAGCATTGTAGCCATTGAAACAGATCTATCAAAATCCATTAGCAAACAGAGCAGACCCTAATCAGACGGCTTCTATAAATTATAAATACATGTATATTTTCCTTGAATAATCAGTAGGTATTGAAATTTGGGACTAAATATAGAACAGAGAAAGAGTTAATCAATACGCCTTTTTATGCCTTTGCAAACAGAGTAGAGCCAGATCAGATACCACCTACAAGAACTGGCTAATCAGGGTCTGCCGTGTTTTCTTATGAAATAATACAGATCTGATTCTACAGTCTGTCACGGCAAACATTTCCTGTATTCATGTGCCATTAATAAGAATCAGCTAATTAATGTACATAATGAGTTTATTTCTTACATGAATATTCATTGTATAAAGGGTGACAGTCAGTTCTGACCTGCTTATGATAATTAGCCTATAATCAACAGGTGCTTAATATCACACAGTGTATTATTTATGAATTAGTAATGAGCTTGTTGTTCATGTCTTTGTTGGTGATCGAGATTCAAGTGAATGATACTTTTGACTGTACAGTAAAACCTCTCTATAGCGGCCACTAAATTACATCCAATATTTTGTGTTAAAGGCAGGTGGCTGCTGAAAGCAAGGTAGAAGTAAAACAGAATGCTCCTATAGGAACTGTTATAAAAAATAATCTAATTTAAATTCACGATGTCATTTTTCCCAAACAGATATTCATGGAAGAAAGTGTTAATCTGAAGACTGGCAGTAGAGATACATTAACTATGTAATAGAGCTACTTGTTGTTTCCTTCTTTCTACTGTTTTGTGTTTTACATTACTGAGGTGAAGATTTTCTTGGATTTTCTCTACCACTGACAACCTGTACTTGAGTGAGAAAAACAGAGCCCTAAACAATGGCACCCATTATTAGGTGTAGCGGAATTCTTGAAATGCTCCAGAAATTCCGGCATTCAGCAGGAAGGATGCCTACAGTAAAAGCTCGCTCACCTCTACTTCTTCCTTTGTAAGACTGCAAGTGTTCTCTTGGTATTGAAAATAGCTAGATAAGATTGTTCTCACTCTGAAAATAGATATGAGTTTCAAACTGTTTTCACCAAGATCAGATGCAGTGTTCTTGGGTGTCTATGATGGATCTATGCCGGCGGCACATGTCTTAATGTTCAGTTATACAAAAGCAATTCCAAGTTTTGGCAAGCTGTCTGATAGCACACTTAATCTTTTGAATGCTAAGTATGTTGCGTTTGAAAAATTGTCGCCTTTTTCAGTTCTTAAAGTACCTTTTCCTTCTTTTCAAAAGAGAGTATTGAAATGTTAAAATAGTTGTGATCTGATGGTGGCACTGATATTGGCACTCTCTCTCAGGATCTAAACTATTTTTCAAAGATTGACACAAGCTTTGCCACTATTATTGAGAGAGTTAACCTCATTGAGACTCTTTGCCTTAGGTTTAGGTATTTTTCTCGCTACCTTTCTTTAAAGTGACCTTTCTGAAATTCTATTATTATACCAAATAGAAAATATCTTTTAACAATTTTGCTCTATAAACAGTAGAACATTATTCAACAGTCCACTGTGTATGGATCCAGATATCAAAACACTTGGTAGTTACATAGTCACAGTCTTACAATGTACATGTAGATTCTATTTCCTTCTTGGTAAAAATAGGCTGTTTACATTGATAAAAGAAGTGCTTTAGTTCATACAATTGTCAAAAAATATTCATTGAATTCTAGTAAAGGGCTACAAAACCTGCAATGGGTTGTGTTAACCCTTTCCCTCATATAAACGCCTTTTCACATATTTGCAAATAGAGAAGACCCAGATCAGATGGCTCCTATAGGAGCTGTCTGATCAGGGTCTGCTCTGTTTGCTAATGGAATTTGATAGATCTGTTTCTATAGTTTCTAAAATGGCTACAATGTTCCACCTTCCATACTTCATTAATTTTTTAACTATTTTGTTCATGAATATGCAATTTAGAATAAACGTAGAACAGGGAAAGGGGTAACCTTTAATCTTTTACTCCATAAATACGCTTTTCTACACCTTTGCAAACAGAGTAGACTCAGATCAGATGGCTTCTATAGGAGTCATCTATCAGGGTCTGCTGTTTGCTTATGAAATAATGTAGATATGATTCTACAGTTTCTGTCATGATTTAAATCTCTTATGTAAGAATTAATGTAATTAATATGTACCATGTAAATATTTCTTACATGAATATTCATGGAGTAAAGTGTTAATCCTGTTACTGTACCTGAGGAATATTCATGCAAGAAATAATGACATCTTACAATCATATCAATTAGATAATCTTTAGCTTGTCTGTTTCAAAGAAAAGTCGAGCTAATGTGATCACTGGGTCATAGGCATTGTCGATGTCATCATTGGTGTGCAAAAACTTTAATGTAGCTCATTACTCCAAAAGTATAAGAGGTATCAACATGAAACTTCATAGGTTAGTAGATCTCATTGAGGGGAAGGCCCTTTTAAAATTTTTTGAAAAAGCACTAAATCAGATGAGCGTTGGCACCTCACGTGACTCTTGTTTTATAATGGCATATGAACAAAGGAAATTTTGACTGTGGCAGAAACTAGAAATTGGATCTATTAGAAATATTATTTCTTAAACAGAGCAGACCCTGATTAGGTGGCTCCTAAAGGAGCCGTCTTATCTGAGTCTGATCTGTCTGATGCATTCAAGGTCCTACCTTTGGAGTAAAGCCTAAAATGTGTAGGATCAGTTAAAAAGGTGGCATTATCAACTGAAGGGCTAAAAACAATGTCAGGATCTATTATACAATACTGGATAATTCAACATCTGACCAGGGCTCAAATTATTCTTTACATTTATAAACATTTTTATCTGAGAAGAAATTGAAATTTTGCAGACAGCATGATTTTATATTAGGTAGCCAGTGCTTTTGCAGGTTAACCCTTTCCTCCATAAATATGCATTTCTACGCCTCTGTAAAAATCACCTGTTGAAACCATTGTGATAAATAGAGCATTTGCTCCTATAGGAGCAAAATTAATGCTCTATTTATCACAATGGTTTCAAACTACAAAAATTTAAAAAAAAAATCCTTTTCTCTAGTTAATGCTCCTTTTCAGTAGATTTATTCAAAGTGGTTGGATCTAAAAATAGCCTATGGGGGGAATGGGTTAATTCGCATTGTGACCGACTCATGGTAGCTCAATTATACTGGCTTAACTCTTCATCTGCTTAAATGTTTACATCGGCAACATTGTTGTCTGCTTAACATTTTCAAATTATGCTTTTCTTTTAATTTCTTCATAAACATAATACATGGAATGTCAGACTGTTTGTATGTTTTGAGACCCAGGGTATCTCCGTGTCTAATGAAGATTCAAACTATTGGCAAAGGTCATCTGGAATTTGTACATAGGTTGGGAAAAATACAACACAGTAATAAAAAGCTTTTTTTTGTAAAGTCGGGTCATGAGTTTGTATAGAATGATGTTGAAGTACGCCTGTTGATCCACGGACCACCCAGGGAACAATAAGGGGGCCCTAAAGGGGAGCAGAATATGAATTAATGATTGCCGACATTTCTTTTCAAGTAGCAGATCCAATAAAGATTACATGCGAAAAAGCAATTTAGCTGTAGTGCCTTCAAGATTGTCCTCCAAATGGGCTGGTGTATGTTAAACCTTTTAACAATTACCCACTAGATGATTATATTAATCTGATGTTTTATGCAGGGGAGTAAACTTGTATTTGTTTCATTATGGATGTCAGCGTTCCTTCTTTTACCTTTTTGCACTCCAAGTAATTATCGGCTTCAATAATTGTTGTCTGGTGCAATGTGTTTCCCCACTAATCCTGTCCCTCATATAAACACCTTCTCACTCATTTGCAAACAGAGAAGACCCAGATCAGACGGCTCCTGTAGGAGCCGTCTGATCAGGGTCTGCTCTGTTTGCTTTTGACAAGATATAGATCTGATTCTACTTTTTTGTTAAAGCAAAAATTTCACTTGAAAACTTGACTTGATGAACATTCAGCCAATAAATATTCATGATGTCATTTTTTCGTACATGAATATTGAAAAGTGAAAGGGTAGATATGGCCCGAGTATCCAATGGTTAGGATGCTTGTGAGTTGCTGAGTAACTTAGTGACTTATCTAGATACTACCTGTTTGCATTGTACAATAAATAACAAATTTGGTGCTAGCATGAAAAGAGTTAAGAATCAAAATTGAAATTTGAAACAGTTTAAACCAATGCTGAGTGTAACAAAAATTAATATTCTTCATGATTTGCTAAATGTAAAAGAGCTGTTTACTCTTTACTGTAAGCTGTACCTGATAGATCTTCATAGGAGACTCCACCCATTTTGAATATTAATTAATTTATTCTTGTATTAACCTTTTCTCCATGAATATTCATAAAAGACATAGTGACATCATGAATATTGATAAAATGATTTTTAATTATTGATCATGAACACAGGAAATTTGGCCTTGGAAGAAACTGTAGAATCATATCTATACGTTTTCACTGGCAAACAGCACAGACTACAGGAGCCGTCTGATCTGGGCCTACTCTGTTTGTCAAGTTGTTAAAAGGCATATTTATGGTGTAAAGGGTTAAATATCTAAAATAAGGAATTTATTGCCATGGCAATAGAGAATCATATCTGTAACAAGAAGTTCAGATAAGATGCGTAAATTTAAAAGCTGCTTTATTTCTCCACCAAACCCTATACTGTGACCTTTCTTTAGAATTGTCTCTTCGAGACGATTCTAAAGAATGGTCACAGTATAGGGTTTGGTGGAGAAATGACAATTTTAGTATTTGGGTATGCACTGTTATCTGTAGCTCTGTGTAACATATTTACAAGCAAACAGAGCAGACCCCTACTGGAGACATATCAGCATTTCCATTTAACTCATAAAAATAACCCATAAAATTTTGTTTTAAGTGAGTTTGTCCAACTGAGTATTTTAATCATTCTAATATTCAATAGGATACATTCTGTAAGAATTGTTTTTGCATGGAAACTATGATACAAACAGTGTAGACATTGATCAGGATCTACTCTATTTGCCCATGTTTCAATTAATAGGCACGGCTATCAGGTAAAGATGTTTCATCTGGATCTAAACTGTCTACATAGGTAATCACAGAGTTGCCCATTGGCAGTGAATGGGTGTACTAATTTAGAATGTGGTTTTGATGTTGCAAGATGTACTTTCGAAAATTTGCGAATTATCTAGGATTCTATTTGTGCACATTTGTGCCTGTAGGTGTGGGAGGGGACATCAACCTTTGTTTTAAAATCAATGTCAGACAGTGCAAATATTCTATTAGCTCTGTACTCTTTACTTGGTAGCAATGCTTTTTCACGCCTCCTGAAGGAGCCATCTAATCCAAGTCTGCACTGTTTGCTTATGGCATTATATAGATCTGATTCTACTATGAATCTTGGTTATGCCAAAGTTTCTTGTGTTCATACACAAATATGAAAATTTCAGCAAAAAAAGGTTCATAGCATTATTATTTCTTACATTAATTATTATCAGGTTAAGTGCCAATCATAAAATTTGCTCAATCATTACTACATTCGAAAGTTATTGTTCTTAAGTGAGAGCAAAACTTCGCAGTGCTAAGGCCAGATTTCTAAGACTGATGTGGATACATATTGAGTCATAAATAATACAAGTGGAGAAATCTGTCAGTACAGATTGAGCACACAATGAAAATTGTTTCATCAGAATGAAGGCTTTTTGATTAACTCCTGGCGGGTAGAGCCTTGTCATCTGCAAAAACCGATGCCTGCTTCCACATTTTAGATTTTGATGAAATAAAAACTGACTGCATCTCAGTGTAGATCTTGATTGTGTGCAATGGTTTTCAAGAAACTACAGCTAGCATGGAAAGACTTTAACCCTGTTGCATATTTATATAAAAGATAATGACATAATGAATATTATTTAATGGAACTTTCATAATGGCAAAATTACGAACACAGGATATTTTTGCTAAGGCAGAAAATGTAGAATCAGATCTATGTTATATCATAAGCAATCAGAGCAGGGTCTACTCTGCAAATTCATGAAAATGCTTTTATATGAGGGAAAGGT
This sequence comes from Azorinus chamasolen, assembly GCA_963576725.1. Classification (NCBI taxonomy): domain Eukaryota; kingdom Metazoa; phylum Mollusca; class Bivalvia; order Cardiida; family Solecurtidae; genus Azorinus; species Azorinus chamasolen. The sequence goes on along the minus strand of OY755243.1, from coordinate 47,856,421 downwards.
AAAATATGTTTCCTGTTTAGTATTTGGTGAGGAGAGGTTTTCAAATTAAATGTTTAATGATAAAAAATGGGAACTTTATTTGACAAATTATATCTGCGATAGATTCAAGAGCATGATTTATTATGATTTCTGTCATTAAATTTATGACGAGCAACAATAAAAGTTAATTGAATTTTTGTTTTACTGCACTGGAAGAAATCTTTGCGTAACTGGTGAATGTAACTATTCTTAGTTTTTCCACTTCTCGGAGAATGTATAAGGCAATGTTTTATCATACCCCGTCTGCAGGGGCCTACAGTGGGGATTCACAGGTCTTTTTAACCCTTTCCCTGTTCAATTTTCTTGTAAGAAATATTGACATCATGAATATTTATTAGCTGAATTTTGATAATGTAAAATTTTCAAGGGAATTCTTTCCTAAACAAAAACTCTGGAATCTGATCTATATCATACTATAAGCAAACAGAACATACTCTAATGAGGTAGCTCCTACAGTGCATAGGCGTTAAAAAGTCATTATACGAGGGAAAGGGTTAACTGTTTCAACAATGAAATTTCAGAGTGGAATAGCCCATCAGTATTTAACTATAGAGTCCACTCAATATGAAAAACTTAAATTTTGAATGACAAACCTTGCAGACCCTGATCAGAGGGCTCTTCTTGGGGTCCTCTTATCTGGTTCTACACTGTTTGCAAAATGACAGTGGATGTGTGTCCCACACTCAAAAGAGTTATTTACATGCTAATTAATTGTAATCTGTAAAAGTTGTGGCCTGCTACTCTTTGCAAAGTTAACACTTTCCTTCATATAAATCACTTTTAACACATTTGCAAACAGAGTAAACCCAGATTAGACAGCACCTGCAGGAGCCATCTGATCAGGGTCTGTTCTGTTTGCTTTTGAAATTATACTAGACCTGACTACAGTTTCTACCAATACCAAAATACAGGGACAGGGTTAAGTTCTCCCACTTTCTTCGTAAAGAGTACAAAGTGGTATCTGGTGTTATATACCATTATAATAATTCAGGTAGAGATAGTAAATATTTATGGTGTCAATATTTCTGATATGAATATTCATTAGGTAAATTCCATTGAATACTTACAGCCATCTTCTCTAGATGATAACAGTGACTTGTATGGGTTTTTGGTGGGGGTTTTTCTGCAAACAATTATGATTTTCAATTACTATATGCATAGTGGCTTTTAAAAAAAAAAGTTAAAATATTCTTCAGTTTTTAAAAGAATAGGGAGGCTTTAAAAGTAACATGAGAGGGTCAGTTTGGACACTGATGAAAGACTTCTTTACTCAGTGTCAGATGTGAATCCAAACCGTTTGCAAAGGTTATCATGAATCTACACAGTTAACTATTCATAGCTAATAGTCAGTGCTGGGAGCTGTGACTTGGAAGGGAATTGTTTATGGGAGATAGAGCATCTGACGGGGGAGAAGAATTTATGTGATTACAGTTCTGTGAGGTCCATTATACCAGGCAGATGTATGCACTACTTATTCCCACTCAAGGAAAGATGATGAGCACCGAGCTCTCGCTGAAAAGTCCACCATTGCAGTCTGTTAACAAAACTTTATCCTCTTTTCTGTCAATGGTTCTGAATTAAGTCTTAAGTACAAATTTAGTTCTCTGGCTTGCCTCATGCGTATGTAATACAAAAAATCTTAAAGCTGTTTTAATCATGGTCGTGAGACATGCAAAAAACTGTATGATTACGATGATGAATTATGTTAATTGAAAGTCAATTTTGACAGGATTAACAGATGTGTAGACAGTAGTGCACTGTAAAGCCCTTAAGAAAACGAAGGGGATTTCATCTTGGGGGGTACTAAAGAGAGTCCTCGGAAAATTGATTAACCCATTCAGTGTTCATCAGAAACTATCATGAATTGTTTGGATTTTAACCCTTTCACTGTAGGTAACAAGTTACCCTTAACCCATTACCTCATAGGCTATTTTTAGATACAACCTCTTTGAATAAATCTACCGAAAAGGAGCATTAACTAGGGAAACGGAAAAATTTAGAATTTTGTAGTTTGAAACCATGGTAATAAATAGAGCATTTGCTCCTATAGAAGCAAATGCTCTATTTATCACAATGGTTTCACAAAGTGACTTCTACAGAGTCGTCAAAAGTCGTCATATCAGGGAATGGGTTAAACAGTGTACACTCAGATGAGAGGGCTCCTTGGCTCAATCATTAAACAATAATGGACCATATCAGCATTCAGACAGTTAATGCAGTTGTCTCTCAAAATTTTATTAATCCTTTCCTCCATAAGTACGCCTTTGCAAACAGAATAGACCCAGATTAGATGACTCCTGTAGGAGCCATCTGATCTGAATCTGTCCTGTTTGCTTATGATATAATATAGATATGATTCTACAGTTTTTGCTATGGCCACATTTTTCTGTGTTCATGCACAATTATAACAATAACATTTACTCTTATTAATATTCCTGATGTCATTATTTCTTTAGTGAATATTCATGGAGTAAAGGGTTAAGCCTGTCATTCTAAAGATATGATTTTTTTTAGTAAATCTTGATAAGTGTGTATCACCAGAAGTCTAGAACCATTGCATAATTATGATCTTGTCCTACAATGATTTGATGATTTTCTGGCATACAATGATTTCCTATGTCAATTTTGGGCAGTTCAGCATACTATATAAATGAGCTTAAAACATTGTTTTAACCCTTAACCTGATAGGAGCACTTTTACAGAGTTGACCCAGATCAGACGGCACCTGTAGGGAAAGTCTGACCAGGGTCTGCTCTGTTTGCTGATTCTGTAGTTTCTGCCATTGCCAAAAAAATCCTCTATTCATACAACGTTATAAAGAACACCAGCTAATACATATTAACATTTTCCTTCATATAAATGCCTTTTCATGCATTTGCAAACAGAGTAGACCCAGATCAGATGGCTCCTAGGGTCTGTTCTGTTTGCTTATGGTATACTATAGATCTGATTCTACAGTGTTTGCCTGGGCCAAACATCCAGTCTAAATATGCCATCATAACCATTCAGCTAATAAATATTTGTGATGTCATTATTTCTTACCAGAATATTGAACAGGGAAACGGTTAACCCTTTCCCTGTTCTATATTTATTACAAATTCCAATACCTACTGAATATTCATGGACAAACTAGTTATAAAGAAATATGGAAGGTGGAACATTGTAGACATTTTAGAAAGCAAAGAAACAGATCTATCAAATTATATTAGCAAACAGAGTAGACCCTGATCAGACGGCTCCTCTAGGAGCCGTCTGATCCGGGTCTACTCTGTTTGCAAATGCGTGAAACCCCGTTCATATTAAGGAAAGGGTTAAAGATGTCATTATGTTGTACATAAATATTCATGAGGGAAAGAACTAATCCTTTACAATGCACAGAATAGTCACATGACATTGTTCTCATAATTTTATCTATATCACAATAACAAAGTGAGAGACAATAAAAATTGTAGCTTTTCTCCATTACAATCTTTCTAGCTTCAAACATGTGGCCCGCCCTTACACCTCTTGCAAGCCTCTGCTGCCCTGGTTTTATGGTTGCAGCTGTAGTTTTTGCGGAGGGTAGACATAGGGACTGGGGAAGCATGTGTTGAGCAGGTACACGTCTAGTTGGTGGGATGATTTATTTAGACAGTGAATGAGCAGGGAAGGTAGATAGAGAGGCTAGATAGTTCTCTGATAAAAAACCAGATAACAGTGCCGTGCCTCCGCTACTGTAAAGTCAGAGTGCTGGAGAGGGAAAAAAATAGTCCATGTTCTTATTGGCTGCCATACTGGAAAATTTCAGTGGTGGTCTGTTGACTTGAACAGTTAAAAAGCTGTGATGAGGGTCAGTATAAATAGATTTATTGGCTAAAGGGAGATAATTAGATAAAATTTGTGTTGAAACACTTTGGCTGGTTTAAACAGGATGGTCACCCTTGATACCAATCTACATTAGCTATCAAGATCTTTTTTCTTGCAAATGTTTTTAGAATAAACGTTAAAGAATAGATTATTTGGAGTGGTAAGTTGCAAGTGACAGAAATAAACAGACAGAGAAACAACTACTTAATATGATGAAGTATGACAGAGAGGGAGAGAGGGGAAGAGTTGTAGATTCCTCAAAATACCACAAGTACAATTCAGTTAACTCTTTGCTCCATAAATAGGCCTTTCTACACCTTTGCAAACAGAGTAGACCCAGATCAGATGGCTCCTTTACCAATTCACCACTTCTGTTAAAACAGAAACAAATGGCTCTGTAGAGGAATTTTTCTTTCCATCATTGTAACAGGTTATCACAAACAATTCTGTCAGAATGGAGAGGCTTGGCATCAGCACAAGATTGTACTCAGTTGTCACTCATTCAGATACTGAACAAATTAATCAGGGGAGATTACTGGGGAATGTTATGGGAGGTCTGTTGCTTCTGTTTGACAAAGCTAAAAATAAACAATTCCATTCGGACAAAAATCATTTGACAGATTGTCAGTTGGTATTCAGTTGACTGCGGTAGTTGGAATCCTTCAGCATCAGCCTGTGTTAGTGATGTAGGCAGCAAAATGGTGCTTGTCAGGGCTCATCTTCCACTGGGATTAAATTTGTTACTTACATACATTGTTCAGAAGTTGTTAGATTGGCCTCTTGAAGAATGTTTGTAAGACATTGTGATTTTTTACTCCTTGAATACCTGAAACGATGTGCACTGGCATTTGCAAACAGTGTAGAACCAGATCAGAAGGCTCCAGATGGAGCTCTCTCATCAAGGTCTGCACTATCTGTCATTCAAAATCCTCTCGAAAATTATACCCTTTCATATTGAATTGACTGTATGATTAGCCCTTTTCACGCATTTGTAAACAGAGTAGACTCAGATCAGATGGCTCCTGTAAGAGCCGTCTGATCAGAGTCTGCTCTGTTTGCTAGTAAAATAATATAGATATGATTCTACATTTTCTACTATGGCCAAAACTCCCTGTGTCCATATTCCATAATAAAAATTAATCTAATAATATTCATTATGTCATTATTTCTTACATGAATATTCATGCAATATATGAGAGAAATGAAAATAATTGCTCAGCTAGGTGGCAGGGCTGGTGTATGTACTTTTTTTTCATCTTTTAAGCTATGTGTCGGTCTGGTTGATCTGAATTCCAAGCTGCCATGTTATTACTTGTTGGACATGAACGAGAAAGATTTTTAGGCTAACTTTGTACTGGCAGGTTGGGTATAGACCACCAACAAAATCGATGTACGATACAGTATGAGTAAACATGATATGGTATTATACATGAACTGATATCACCTTTTCCATGTAAGAAATACAGATGTCATGGATATTTATTAGCTGATTTTGTTTGTTGAATTTATTGGTATTGGTAAAAACTGTAGAGTCAGACATATAATTTCATTAGCAAACAGAACAAACCCTGATCAGAGGTCTCCTATAGGAGCCATCTGATCTAGATATACTCTGTTTGTGAAGGCATGAAAAGGCATTTGTATGAAGGAAAGGGTTAAACAATGGTAAGCCCAAGATTGTAACTTGTTTTAGTTAAGACACAAACTAAAATTACTTTGATATAAACTAACATTTTGAAGTGAGATAAATGCTAAACATACTCTAAATTACTGAAAAAGATTAAAAAGCACTTGGTACTAGTAATAGTCAGCTTATTTCAATGGAGTTTCCTATCATTAGTTTATTGTGTTGTTTCAGATATTTCTTCATGGTGCTAACAGCTCTGGTAGTCATTGGGATGCTGAACGGCTTGCTGCTGTTGCCCGTCATTCTTTCCATATTCGGACCACCAGCAGAAGTTCGGCCAAAAGATAATGCGGATAGAATGCCAACACCATCACCAGAATCATCACCAAGATTGAAAAAGCGTAATTTACCTGTACGGGCCACACGGTCCAGTAGAAAAATTAAGTATCCTCGAAGAATACCATCAGATTTGTCGCTGACAACAATTACAGAAGAGCCATCACAGTACTCTTCGACAGAGATTGTTGTGCAGCCAGAAGTGATTGTTGAAACTTCAGTGCCACATGGTGATGGCACAGTGACTCAGACACAAACACATAAAGACAGTAGTTCTTTTAAAAACATGCGGACTGGCACTCCGCCAGGGTCTACAGGGGCCACACCACAGACCCATCAGGTGACACGGGTAAAAGCCACGGCCACAGTCAAAGTGGAGGTGCACACGCCACTGCCAGGTAGGGTTTTAGTGATGTCAGCAGATCAGATGATGTAGTTTAGCAAATACATTCTGTTGCAATATTGTTTGATATTAATTCCAGTATAGAATACATTACAGAAATACAATCCTTTTAATGCTTCGAATGCAGGACACACACTTACTGACGTTTTTCAACAGTGTAGACCGAGAACAGAGGGCTTCAACAGGAGTCCTCTGATCAGGGTCTATGCTGTTAATTATTCATCAATCCTCTCCCAAAGTATACCCTTTCATACTGAGTGGACTCGTATCATTAAACAATGATGGACCATTCCATTTTGAAAATTCAAAGGGTTAAAGAAGAGAGCACAACAAAAACCGAAGTATAGCATTAGTTATATAATATATATGTTCCATTGTTTGTTTTAACTCGTTTTATGCTAGTGGTGGATTCTCCAGCCATATATGAGGAATGCAAACAGTTTAGATCCAGATCAGGCCACATAAAGCATGGGACCCTCACTTAGATATAAACTATTTTATACTCAGGCTGAACTTCTGTAAACAAAAAATCAGAAAGAAAATTACGTTGCAGACGACAGTTGAGCAGCAGACAACAATTTAACAGGTGACAAAATTACTTAGCAAGCAAAGAGTTAACACTTTGAATATGAGAAACAACTATTCTACATACCGTATACACACAGATGAGAGTGCTCCTACAGGGACCCTCTGATCACAGAGTCTGCATGGTTAGATATTTAAAATCCTCTTGCAGATTATACCCTTTCATACTCTTTAGTCCTTGAATATTCTTGAAAAAATTATGACATCATCAATATTAATTAGATTAATTGTTACAATAGCTCATGGGAACAGGAATGTTTTACCATGGTAGAAACATAGAATCATATCTATATCATACCATAAGCAAACAGAGCAGACCCTGATCAGATGGTTCCTATAGGAACCATCTGATCTGGGTCTACTCTGTTTGCAAAGGCGTAGAAAGGCATTATGGAGGAAATGTTTGATGACTTTGATACAGTTGAACACTGTATGAACAATGCCATTACAATCATATCTGGTAACTTGTTACAGGGACAGTGGCTGAGCAGGAACACACATACAAGAGCAAGCGACGGAAGCACAAGGAACTCGAGCTAAGCAGCTGTTCGTCAGACTCCGATTCCAGTGGTAGTAGTAGTTCCTAATATCTGGTAAGTAATGAAATATGACAGCAGATTTAGTTGAATTATGATTGAGATCTTGCACTTTTGCTGCAAATTCTTGTGATGAGAAGCTGAGTTGCTTGGCACATAATCAGGATCCAAACTGTGATTGTACTTTGGAGCGGAAATGGAAGAAAAGGAAAAAAATGAAAACAATGTCGAGAGTTGTACATATGACAATTTTGGCAAGAATTACTAAGTGTTAAAAGTTATTTTAGAATACTGTTTCAATGGAAGAAATTTTACAGTTTTGCAATTACATCATATTTTAAGTCTTTCCACCAAGTGTGATATTTTGTGAAAGCCCATGCATACAGTTTTGATTTCTTAAAGAATTAAAGAAAAATAAAGCTTAGGAATGAATATAGCATAGTAAAAGACAACATTGTCATCGTCGTTGTCATCAGGAAACTATAACATTTGCTCTTACTTCTGTACTATTCATGCAAATCTTGTGAAACTTCACACACTTGTTCACTGTCGCAAGGGCTACAATTGAACAGTCAAGCGTTGGCACCTGCATGCAGTGCTCTTGTTTCTAGTAAATGCTAATTTTCAGGAGATTTCATTCAAAGAGGTTTGGTCTAAAATAGCCTATGAGGGAATGGGTTAATATGTGTATTTATGGATTTAAGGGTTAACAAAGTTCTGTATTACATAAACTGTCAATGAAATAATTATCATTAAAATTCAAATATTCAAAATCCTTGTTACACATTTGTCATGCAAGTTATAGAATTGAATTTAAAACATGATTTTTCTGTTTATTTCAGGTTTGGGCCTTGAAGTCACCATGGTGCTAAAACTGCAATATATTGTACAGAAAGCATTATAATTTATATGGTATATTTTCTTCACCTATCAGTATTTATATGTGATTCTTCATCAAGAGACATTGGACTCTTGCATTTAATCAGTTTGCCTGCTAGAGATTCTGACCAGTCCTTTGTGGAGTGAGGCCATTCTTACATGGAAGGAAATACAGTTTGGATTTTGGTCATAACCTCTGGCGGGCAGTTTCATTGTGATATTTGAAGACATACTCTGGTGTGTGATTGGTTGTGTAGAGGCAGCTACTACAGAACAAACTGAGACGACAAGTCTGTCGAGCTGACAGGACATTAGAAAGTATTACCATGGAAACACCTCAGTGAAGGATAGCCATTAACCATAGTAACAGCGATTAATAGTTAAATAGCTGGATATGTGAACATGACAATCGACAATCAGGGACTGGACTTAATATCTGCTTTGTCAGAATAAGCAAATGTGGAAATCTGTACTGTAGAACATACAAGATTATGTGTTGCGCAAAGAGGTGGAAAATGAAATAAGGATAAGATTGATCAAGTTTTTTTAACTATTGAAACTTAGAACTTTTTTGAATTTCAAGTTTTATTATATGCATGCTAAGTAAAAATAGTCATCTGCAATATATTGTATCAAAGCAAAAATAATTTTTTAAATTTCCTTAAAAAAAGTTATCAGAGTGTGCAAAAGCTCGAGTCTGGATAAAATACTGGGTTATCCAACATCTTATCTGGATCCCCCCTTTTTTGGCACACGTATTTACAAAAAGATATAGTAAAACCCCAATAATGTGACCACCAGAAACAGGTATAATTCCGAGTGGTAGGGGCAGGTGGTAGCTTAATGCAGGGCAAAAGTAATGCTGAAAGCTCCTATAGGAGCTTTCTGCATTACTTTTGTCCTGCATTAAGCAACCACCTGTTTATAAAAACTGCTAAGGTTATTCATTGAGTGGTTGCATTAGAGGAGTTCTACTGTTTATAGCATGCAAACTATTATTACAATATTCATAAGATCATTTCATTACTATCTATTGAAGAAGAAAATCAAGTTACTTAGTAAAAAGACATTTAGTTTTTTTGTGTCCAAATATATACAGAACATCAAAGTGTGAAACATTGTCATGTAATTAAAACACATCTTCTCCAAATATTAACCTTTGTCCGGCTTACCGTCCAGAAAATTTAAACTTAGACATATTTAGTATAGTCTGCTGTATCAGTGCCATAAAGGTCTGATTAGGTTTAACAATGCATCTGATTTATTTAACCCTTTACTCTATGAATATTCATGTAAAAAAATATGGACATCATGAATATTACATAGGCAAATTGTTATAAAAGCAGATAAATGCAGGAGTGTTTGGCTATGGCAGAAACTATAGAATCATATCTATATTAAATCATAAGCAAACAGAGTAGACCCCGATCAAACGACTCCTATTGGAGCTGACTGATCTTGGTCTACTCTGTTTGCAAAGGCATAGAAAGGCATAATCATGGAGTAAAGGGTTAAATTAATATGTGATGCTTAAACTCTTTTTACCAAAACATTATCTACAATTTAATAGCAGGAGTGGAAAGCTATTTAGTTAAGCTGGACAGAGATTAATATTGTTAATTGTTACATTACAATAAGTATTATTATGACATTATATTATGATATTGTCATGTGATACCATTCACATGTGTTTGTACGGGTAATTATAATCATATTACAAAAAAAACAAACCTTTTTAAAACAACCTATGTTTTTGCCAATGCACAGTGTAAATTTTGTCAATAATTTTTATGTTTATTACTTTACCATATTACATACATGTACTGTATATCAACTCATAAATGGCAGTATCTGTATTTATAGTGCTGGAATGAGACTGACAAAGTTTTCTCTGTAAAGTTTTAATTTTAAAAAGGTACAGGGTCAAGCCAAATATATGCATTGTTTTCATTTTCCGATGTTCCTCGCCTCAGAAGTATTTTATAGTATAAAAATGTGCTTATTTTGCTGGATATGAAATTTACCTTTCAGCTCTATTACCTAAGACACAAAACTTGATAAAAATAATTAAGCATTTACATAATGATTGTCTTCCTAGAACTGTCAGTTGACTTTTCTTTCTATTGAAAACAAAATATGGACAAGGCCTAACTCAAGAGTTATAATATAATAATTGAGTGTAATGTGGCCTTTTTCCTACATAATTTATAAAGTGGTACACTTCATCCTGGTACGCTTCGGTAAAGGTACACTTCATCCATTATCCTTGAAAAAGTGTTCCGAGTGTCAAACAGCGTTGATCTTGATGAAATGCCAAGTCACATGGTGTTTCATCTGGATTCACAGTGTTTGCAAAAGTAATCACTATCATTCATAGGTGTTCAAACAGTGAGAGTTTGAATGTCTATGAACTTTAGTGTTCTCTGCATTACTTTCATCCTGCATTAACCCATTACCTCATATTGATGACTTTTGACGACTCTGTAAAAGTCACGTGTGAAACCATTGTGATAAATAGAGCATTTGCTGCTATAGGAGCAAATGCTCTATTTATCACAATGGTTTCAAACTACAAAATTCTATTTTTTTCCTTTTCTCTAGTTAATGTTCCTTTTTGGTAGATTTATTCAGAGGTTGGATCTAAAGATAGCCTATGAGGTATTTATTCATTACATGGTTGCTACAGGCAGGTTCTACTGTTTTAACAAAGTAATTGAGCTTGAAACAGCTTTGGCAGCAGGATTATTAGAGTTGTATTGAGGTGATTTGTAAATCCATATTTGTTTTTAGCATCAGTACCTCTACCTTTTATAATGTAAAATACAACTACCTATCATAGTGCTAGATATAACTCCTGTCATAGTGCTAAATATAACTCCTGTCATAGTGCTAAGAAAAACTACCAAGTCATAGTGATAAGTTAACTCCTGTCATAGTGCTAAGTTAACTCCTGTCATAGTGATAAGTTAACTCCTGTCATAGTGCTAAGTTAACTCCTGTCATAGTGATAAGTTAACTCCTGTCATAGTGATAAATACAGTAAACCCCTCAAAACTGGACGTTCAATTTAGTATAGGTAACTGTCTTTGAGACAGGTGGCATCTTAATGCAGGGTGAAAGTCATGCAGAAAGCTCCTAGTAACTTTCAGCATGACTTTCACACTGCATTCAGCAGCCTTCTGTCTAAAAGAATCTGAGTTCTTCTCTACTAGAATTCCAGTTTAGAGGGGTTTTACTGCGTATTTCCTGTCATATTGCTAAGTAAGATTACCTGTCATGATGCTAAGACTGCTTGCAGAAATTCAGTGCCAGTATCAGACAGCAGGTCTTCAGACACACTTATTTTGCAAACTTTGTTAACATTTTACCTCATAGCTCCTACAAGAAATGTCTGATCTATTTATACAGTTTGAAAAAGGTGTAAAAAGGCATCTATATCTAGTAAAGAGCTAATGAATAATCCTCAGTATCTTTAACCCATTCCCTCATATTGACGCCTTTCGGTGCCTTTGTAAACATTGTGATAAATACAGCATTTGCTCCATAGGAGTGAATGCTCTATTTATCACAGTGGTTTCTAAACTTCACAATTCCTAAATTGTCCCTATTTAAAGTAACTTCTCCTTTTCAGGAGATTTATTCCAAGAGGTTGGGTCTAACAATAACCTATGAGGAAATGGGTGAAAAGCAAGCAGTTTCTTACTGTTAAATAAGTAATGCAGAAAGCTTTCTGTATAATTTTCATCCTGAATTAAGCTACAGTGGGTCTAAGAAACCTAGATTAAGACTTTTTTTACCCTTTACTCCATGACTATTTATGTTAGAAATAATGACATCATGAATATTAATTAGATTAATTTTTATAATGACACATGGACGCAGAAATACTTGGTCATAGTATAAACTGTAGACACATATCTATATTAATTAATAGGCAAACAGAGCAGACCCTCATCAGATGGCTCATACAGCAGTCATTTGATCTGTTTCTACTCTGTTTGCAAAGGTGTGAAAAAGAGTTTATGTGAAGGAAAGGTTTAAGTGACAGTTTTAGAGATGTTTTAGTATGTAGTGATCTGGAGACTTGGTGTCTGTCTTTGTTTTATGTGTTTATAAATTATCATCTTCCTTGTATATTTACAGTCTTCCAGGTTTTTGTAATATTCATATTTTTTAAAACAGTTTCAACGGTGCTGATGTTAATAACTCACTAGCAACAACCATTATTGTGCTGTTACTTTAATACATATGTATCAACTACAATATACAATGTCACAAGTTTACGTATACACCAGTAATATACCTATAGCAATGAAATGGTGCTAAATACTCCAATTATCATTAAAAGTTGTTCCTGAAACGGAATGCCAAAATTGTCATACAGGGATTATGAGAAAATGACTCAGTGGTGCTTTAACCCATTATGTCATAGGCTATTTTTAGACCCAACTTCTTTGGATAAATCTACCTAAAAGGAGAAGTTATTAGAGAAAAGGAAACTTTTAGAATTGTTTAGTTTTGAAACCATTGTGTTAAATAAAACATTTGCTCCTATGGAGCATAATATATATTATGCTCTATTTATCACAATGGTTTCAGAAAGTGACTTTTACACAGGGGTCAAAAGGCATCAATATGAGGGAATGGGTTAACAGCATGTTACAAACAAATCCATAATTACCGCTATAAGCAGCTTGAATCCAAATGAGACGCCAAGTTAGTTGTCAGCTGATCAGGATCCAGACTGTTTGATACTTGGGTCATGTATTTAACCCCTTACCTCATGAATATTTATACAAGAGTTCATGACCTCACGAATATTTGATCACTGAATTTTTATAGTGGCTAATGTACAAAGGAATATTTTGGCCATGGCAGACATTGTAGAACCAGATCTATATATTAATTTGTAAAGGTGTAAATGGTATCTCTATCAGGTAATGATTAACCAGTTTCCCTCATAGTAACACTTTTTAATGTCTGCAAACGGGCAAGATCCAGATCAGACAGCTCCTCGGAAACCATCTGACAAGGTTCTTCTCTGTTTGCTTATGAAATGCCATATGTCTGGTTCTACTGTTGAAAATCAAGATCTGCACAAACTATATTAGAAAGGTACGCTAAGCAACAGTCGTCTGCAAATATTGTTGTCTGCTTCAGTGCCAAAAGTATAATATTCCCTTACATTAATTTTCTTGTCAGGAACATGGTAGGAATGTCAAGCAGTTTGGGTCCTGATGAGATGCCAAGTTACTTGAGACCGTAAGTTTCTGGGCCTCTTATCTCGATTCAAACTTGCTCATGCAAATTCATCTGACCATAGAATGCTAAAATTAATAAGGTCCCAACCTAGTTGAAAGTCTTTTTTCCGCCCTGCTCAATACACAATTGATCCTTTGCTTTCCACGTGAAAATGGCATTTTGTTATATCTAGCAAAAGTAGACTCCATTATGCATACTGCTTCATGTAAGTGAATTATTTTTAGATATATTACATGATGTTTTTGAGTGGTCAGTTCAGGTCATATTTACCTGTCAGAAATAACACTTGTAAGTGTAGTGTTTTTGTAGATATTGAATTCAAATATAGAATTAATATTTTTCAATGAAATTCAAATTTGATATAACCCTTTTGCCTATGAATATTGAATTTAGAATTTATTACTGCATGAATAATCATGACTGACTTTTATAATCACATGAGAACAAGGAAATCTTTGGCTGTGACAGAAACTTCAGAATCAGATCTATATTATCCCATAAGCAAACAGAGCAGACCCTGATCATCAAGCTCTTACAGGAGCTGTCTGATCTGGGTCTACTCTGTTTGCAAAGGTGTGAAAAAGTTTTTGTATATGGTAAAGGGTTTAAGAAGGTTGTTGAATTGTTTTCATTGAGATCTTGATCCAGTTGTTAACAATACAGTAAAACCTCTATAACGACCACTAAATTACATCAATTATTTTGTGTCAATGGCAGGTGGCTGCTTAAAGCAAGGTGAAAGTAAAACAGAACGCTCCTATGGGAGCGTTCTATTTTATTTTCACCTTGCTTTAAGCAGCCACCTGCTCTAAATACCAGCTAATTAACACAATTTAGTGGTCGTTATAGAGAGGTTTTACTGTATTTTAGAGGTTTTCAAAATTGCAGTTTACATATTGCAATTCACTTCAGCTGACTTTTAAAGACGAGTTTTGATTTTTCTCTGTGGAAATTGAACTATTTTTTTTTATGGAAATCATGCTGTCATTTAATCTTTAAAGTTTAGAATTTCAATGTTTTGTAATTAATTGGTGAAAACTTGGCATATGGATTTCATAGAAAATCTAAATGTCATGAATAACACTATTCAAAGTTTAATGTTTGATGGAGTTCTGCTTTTGCTAGTTAATCATCATACAGTAAAACCTCTCTTAACCCTCTCCCACATAGAGACAACTTCGTCATATTTGCAAACAAAGTATACTCAGATCAGGGTCTGTTCTGTTTGTTATGGAATAATATAGATCTGATTCTAAAATGTCTGTCACAGCATTTTTAATGTGTTATTATGAAAAAGCAGTCCATGAATATTCATGCAGTAATAAATCTTAATTGAATGTGGGACAGGGTTAAGCGATCACTCAAAAGAAATGTAATGGTCAATGATTAAGACAATTAGAACTGTTTGGTTCTGTTTTAACCCATTACCTCATAGGCTATTTTTAGATACAACCTCTTTGAATTAATCTACCCAAAAGGAGCATTAACTAGAGAAAAGGAATTTTTTAGAATTTTGTAATTTGAAACCATTGTGATAAATAGAGCATTTGCTCTTATAGGAGGAATTGCTCTATTTATCACAATGGTTTCAACAGGTGACTTATACAGAGGTGTAGAAGGGTGTATTTATGGAGGAAAGGGTTAAGGACCTCACATTTTACTTACTCATTGGTTGCTGTAATAAGGTTTTACTGGACTCATGTTAGGTATTGCAGTGTATCTGTGATTTTGTACAAATGCAATATAGACAAAGATGTAAATAATAGTATTTTAGTAAAATTACACAAAACTGTTACAAAATTAATGGTCATTCTGCTATGGTAGTGTCTAAATTCTGAGATGAACCAAAACCAGTAAAGCCTTTAGAGTTTAGATGTTACCATGGCTATTCATTAGTACAGGGTGTTTGTTTTTTAACCAAAGATAATTTTATGTATGTTATGGTGTTGCTCACTCTCAGGAAGGTTTTCATGTTTTAACTTTAAAACGCTAACTTATATTATACTCAGAAACGATCAAGCAGTTGTAAGTGTTTACCTCAGTGAATAACTCTTTGCATGCTGGTGGCAAATTCATGATGACCTATGCAAACGCTTTTGATCCAGATGAGACACCTAGAAACCCAGTGTTTCATAGGGATCCAAGCAGTTTGACACTGTCTGAATGTATTTTTCAAGGGAAATGGAAGTATAACCCTTTACTCCATGAATATAATTGTAAGAAGAAATGACACCATTCATATTTATTCGCTGTATTTTTATAATAACATATGAATACAAGGATATTTAAATGAAACAGAAACTAGAATCTGATCTATATTATGCCATAAGCAAACAGAGCAGACCCTAATTAGATGGCTCATAAAGGAGCCGTCTGGTCTGGGTCTAGTCGGTTTGCAAAGCCATAGAAAAGCGTATTTATGGAGTAAAGGGATAACTGAATTTGAGAATTACAACAATGTTTATTTTTCAGACTACAAATATTAGCATGCAAAGAGATATTTGCTATCTCATTTTCAGGAATCTATCAATGATAATTATCGATTTGATCATGTTGTTTGTCAATAATGAAAATGAATTTCCTTATTTCCTATTGTTGCATTTGAAACAAACATCGCTTCAGTTTGAAAACCAATAATATTTATGATATTTATGATGGTGGAATTTTCTGAAATTAACATGGTTGCATTTTTGTGTGAGGATAGTGAGGCTGGTATGTAAGATGAATGAATGAAGTCTATTTTTTATGTTTTGTATGTTTGCTTGACTGAAGAAACAGTTACTGTTCTCATGATGGCTATACAGAATTACCTCAGTGGACTTTGCTTTGGCTAGACAAGAATCTGGATCACATGCAGAGTTGGCTCGGGATTTAACCTGATCCTAATAAACCATAGAGTACAGGATAGTACAAATCACAAAATGGGATCTATCGGTTTATACTGCCTGTTATGTAAATACTAATTCTCTGACAATTACAGTGATCCAGTTTTTTGCCTGGCCATTTTATGTTGACATGAATGTGGGATAATTTTGGTGGAACCTGGCCAGTAAGTCTTGCACAAACCCTCTATTACACAGGGAGTATTGTATCCATCTTCTACTGGAACAGTGTTCCAAAAAGTTCAAAACAACATCAAAGCAAATGACCATTCACCTGTATTGTGGAGGTTTTATAGGAGGCTTGGTGTAACAATGACAATTGATGGAATATAAAAAAAGAGAAATCACTCTTTTTATGCGAAGTAATTGTCATCTGCAAAAACAGCTGTCTGCTATAGTTCGTAAAGTTAACCCTTTACTCTATGACATCATGAAAATTACGCTGATTGTTATAATAGCATATGAGGACATAAAGTTTTGGCCATGGCAGAAACTGTAGAATAATATCTATATTATATCATAAGCAAACAGAGCAGACCCTGATCAGATGGTTCGTATAGGAGCCATTTGATCTGGATCTTCTCTGTTTGTAAGGGTGTATTTATGGAGTAAAGGGTTAATATTTGTTCATTTCTCTTCAAGAATAGTATCAAAATGTCTAACTTTTTAGATAATGAAGAGACGCCAAGTTGCTCCGCATCTCGTTCACCTATTACTCTATAGATATGCCTCTTAGTGCCTTTGCTAACAGAGTAAACTCTGATTAAATCTCTTCTGTAGGAACTGTCTAATCAGTCAGCTCTGTTTGCTTATGGAATTATACAGATTTGATTGTAGTTTTTACACGAGCCAAAACTTTTCTTGCTCATATGTGCTTATAAATAATAAGCTAATTAATGTTCAGACATGCATTACTTTTTACACGAATATTCATCAGATAAAGGGTTTACCAGTCAAAAAAGCATCTGTCATGTTACCTGCTGTAGACATGGACAGGGTTTGAGCAGGGTTTTGATTTGGTCAGTGGCCACCATAACTCTTTCGCTGCCAATGTCAAATCTGTGATTGCAAACAGTTTGGATCTAGATGAGATGCCGAGTAAATGAGTGTTTCATGAGGATCCAAACTGTTTTGATTGTTTTTAATTTTTGAAATAAAGGTGGAAAAATGATTCAACAATGAAAATAGAAGCAGATGACAATATATGGCTGTGGAAGAGATAAACTGCCTGTGATTGCCTGTTGTGTATTTAATACTCACTTTTGTATTGTACAGTACCATGGCCTGTAGGTCTGCCCTCGTCCTGGCATGCCATATACTGCAGGGTCAGCCTGCAGTCAGGCAGTAATATTGCAAAATATTAAAAAATATGAAAATGAATAAAAAATGTTAAAATAACATTTGCTCTTCGTGTTCATTCAAAATCCCAGGGGTCATATTATGAAAAGTTATGCAACCAAATTAATGCAGGTCCTTAATTAGGATAATCGACAGCTGTCAGAAACTATCGTAAACTCTAACATATGATGTTCACATCCTAAGATTGCGACCGCCATATGAAAGGACTTGCGATAGTTGTGTCCCCCAAACAAAGTGGGGGACACATTGTGTTTACTCCTTTTGTTGTTCTTCTTCTTCCTCTTCTAGTCTGATCCTAATGAAACTCGACATGAACATTATTGAATGTGCAGATGTACATTTCACTTTTGGTTTGTGTGTTTTAGCTCACCTGGCACGAAGTGCCAAGGTGAGCTATTGTGATCGCCCTGTGTCCGTCGTCGTGTTTCGTCCACATTTTTCTTAAAATGGAATCTCCTCCTAAAATACTTACTGGATTTTTACTAAACTTGGCAGAAATGGTCATTGGATCAACATCTTCCAAATTTGTTAAAATAATTTGATTCCATGCTGAACTGGTTACCATGGCAACCAATGTCCAAAAAGAAATAAAAGCTTTAAAAATCTTCTAGTCAAAAACTGTAACACCTATGGCTACCACATTTGGTATGTATAATCATCTAGTGGACCTCTACTTAGATTGTTCAAATTTTGTCCCTGGACTCAAAATTGGCCCAACCCTGTGGGTCACAAGTTTTACATTGAATTATATAGTGAAAACTTAAAAATCTTCTTCCGAAACCGAAAAGCTCAGTGCTGTGATATGTGGTATGTAGCATCATCTAGTTAACCTTTACTAAGATTGTTCAAATTACGTCCCTGGGGTCAAAGACAGCCACACCCTGGGGGTCACAAGTTTTGCATAGGATTATGTAGTAAAAACTTTAAAAAAAACCTTCTTGTCCGAAACCGAAAAGCTTAGATCTGTGATATTTGGTATGTAGCATCATCTGTTGAACCGTTACTAAGATTGTTCAAAATATGTCTCTGGGGTCAAACATGGCCACGCCCTTGGGGTCACATGTTTTACATAGGATTATATTGTAAAAACTTTAAAAATCTTCTTGTCCGAAACTGAAAGGCTTAGAGCTGCAATATTTGGTATATAGCATCACCTAGCAAACCTTTACCAAGATTTTTTCAAACGTCAACATTGGCTCTGCCCTTGAGGTCACACATTTTACTGAAAACTAAAAATCTTATTGTCAAATTCCGTAAGGCCCAAGAGCTACTGAATTTGGTATGTAGCATCATCTGATGGACCTCTACAATGATTGTTCAAATCTTGCCCCTGGGGTCAAACTGGCTCCACCCTGGGGGTCACAAGTTTTACATAGGATTATATAGTAAAAACTTAAAATGCCTCTTGCCTGAAACCCAAAGGCTTAGAGCTGTAATATTTGTTTTGTAGTATTATCTAGTAGACCTCCTCAAAGATTATTCAAATTTTGCCCCAGGGTAAAAGTGACCCTGTCCTTTGGGTTGTCGGTTTACATAGTTATATTGTGAAATCTTCATACATCTCTGAAACTAATATGGTCAGAGCTTTGATATAGAAATCATAGCAAACCAGGTGAGCGATACAGAACCATCTAGTTTAGCTCACCAGAGCACAAAGTGTCAAGGGTGAGCTTTTGTGATCACCTGATGGCCGTCGTCGTACGTCGTCAATTGTCAACAAATTGAACCTTTAAAAAGCTTCTCCTCTAAATCTACAGGGTTCTGAGCTTTTATCTTTGGCATATAGCATCATCTATAGGTCCTCTACAAAATGTTTATAAATAATGTCCCTGTGGTCAAAATTGGCCCCGCCCCAGGGGTGTCTTGTTTTCTATAGAAACATAGTAAAAGTTTGAAAATCTTCTTCTCTGAAACTGGAAGGTTCTCAGCTTTCATATTTGGCACATAGCATCATGTTCAGGCCTCTACAAAAGTTATATACATTATGCCCCTGTGGTCAAAATTGGCCCTGCCCCAGGGGTGGCCAGTTCTCAATAGAAACATATAGCGAAAACTTTGAAAATCTTCTCCTCTGAAACTCTAAGATTCTCAGCTTTCATATTTGGCACATAGCATCATGTTCAGGTCCTCTACAAAAGTTATATAAATTGATAAATACCACCAGCCTTAGAGACCTATAATTAGACATGAGTCCATGCTTATAAAGCTTTTTAGTTGAGTATGAGTTCGTTCTCAAGCTTTTGATTGGTCAGATTTGAGTTCTCAAGCTTTTGATTGGTCAGATTTGAGCCAAAGGCTCAAATCTGACCAATCAAAAACTTGAGAACGAACTCAGACTCAACTAAAAGTTTTATAAGCATGGATACTGTTTTGATGACCGCTTAACAAAGATTCTACTGCACATTAAAATTAATCTTTAGTAAATCATTACACAATTTAAGAAACAGATATAGTTTGCAATTACAAGATTTTAGACGAGAATGCGAACCATTGCCTTGTTCCCAGAAAGGGTGTTCGAAAAGCAATGCAACTGCTTTCACAACCTTTTTATCATGTAATGTTTATTATATAAAAATCACGATAAACCATCAAATTACTATAGTTTAAATTGTACACATTTTTGTTAGCCTTTGATTCAATATTTGAAGTAGTTTGTGTAGTTTGAAACAGGTATACAGTAAAACCTCTCTATAACGGCCACACATTGTGTTAATTAGTTTGTATTTAGGGCAGGTGGCTGCTTAAAGCAATGTGAAAGTAAAACAGAACGCTCCTATAGGAGCGTTCTGTTTTACTTTCACCTTGCTTTAAGCATCCACCTGCCTTCAACACAAACTACTTGATGTAATTTAGTGGCCGTTATAGAGAGGTTTTACTGTACTTTCATGCACTGAAAAACTGCTCACCCGACGCACTTCTTGAAGTATTTCTGTACCAACTACGAAACTTTTCAGTTTGGGGAATAAGAAAAAACGCTATTTGCAACACATGTCCTTGGTTTGTGAAAATATAGCATACACTTGTTTCTTCAATGTGTTCGTTATGCAAGATTAGCTTACTTTGTCCTTGGTTCAAAATAGTGAACCCAGCTGTTTTACATTTTATGAGATGTGCAAAATTCTTTGAGTGTATTTGAGGTATATTTTCAGTAATCATTTGGCATTCAAAATTCGGTTGCGTTTTTGATTCTCGTTAAGTAAATGAGGAACCCCCGTGCACAAACCTTATCAATTTTTAGAATTTTGTTCAAAATGAAATGAACTTGGGATAAACAATAGCCAATACTACCAGCTAACTTTGGATAAACACTAGCCAATAGTACCAGCTAACTTGGGATAAACAATAGCCAATACTACCAGCTAATTTGGGATAAACAATAGCCAATACTACCAGCTTACTGCCTAAAAGTCGAACATCTTTTTATCAAAATATTCCGACTTAAATTTCTTAATGTTCTCTTTTGTTGTCGATGTTCTTGTCTACCTTTCTTGTTTTCCACCACCCCTTTGCCCGGCTTTAATTACCAATTTATTCGTACAAACGTCTTCTCACACATATGCAAACAGAGTAGACCCAGCTCAGACATTACCTTTGGGAGCTGTTCTGTTTGCTTATGAAATTATAACAGATTTAACAATAGTTTCTACCAATACCTAAATGTTAACCCTTTCGGCACCAAATTTCTAATTGTCGTCTGCAATCCAAGTTCGTTAAATCATTCAGTAAAATAAGGAAATGAGAAAAATGAATGCAAATTTCAAAGGAATAAAGCACATACATAGAAATAAAGATTGAGACAAATTGTGAAGTCCCTGATCTGGGACTGCTCTATTTGTCGTGGTGCATTTATGCGACTGCGGCGGTGAAAGGGTTAATAAAATTCATGATGTCAATTTTCATACATGGATATTCAACAGGGAAAGAGTTCAAACATTTAACCAAGCGAGTAATAGTGATGTAATGACACTTCATTGCTCCATTAAATGTCACAAATGTAAACTGATTTGTACACCTAAGCCAAGTTTACCTCTACCTTTCATATCAATCCTGAGTTCAGCTACATTTCTTTTCACTGTGAATTGTCACTGTGATTAATCCTTTGCTTGTTCAATTTACTCTTTCGGTGCCAATGTCGCCTGTTGGCACCATTGAAAATAGTGCAGTCCCAGGTCAGATGCCGCCCTTTCAAGGCGGCATCTGACCTGGGACTTCACTGTTTTCTGTATTATTTTAGCCCAAGCATACAGGTTTTAAAAAACAAATGTTCTACGTGTACTAATATACCTTTATTATTTAATTTATAATTATATTTGATATGAAATTAATATTGCAGACGACACTTTTAAATTTGGCGCCAAAAGAAATAATGACATCATTAGCTGAAGTTTTATAATGTAAACTTTGTCAAAGAAACTTTTTGCTTTGACAAAAATGTAGAATCAGATCTATATCATGTCAAAACCAATTTTTATGGCAATGAACACATATTTTGTTTACTTTGACAGACACTGTAGAATCGCATCTATATAAACCCATGAGCAAACAGGACAGGCCCAGATCAGACGGCTCCTACAGGATCTGATCTGGGTCTTCCCTGTTTACAAAGGCGTGAAGAAGGTGTTTATATCAAGTGAAGAGTTCCATGGTTCAATGAAATTATTATAATGAACGTTTACACACGACAAGGGATTCCAGTTTGTGCATGTAACTTTTAACACTCAAATGTACGTTGAAAGCGAGATACAAACGGACTTATACTTCTTTTCGAACACCCTTCGCAGATTCTCAAAAAACCTATCATCTACCGAGATTCTAGGTTGGATTCTCACTCAAAAAGCGAGGTTTTCGGTGGAGAATCTAGGTATTTTAAGTTTACGAAACTGTGTACCATAACTGTTAAAATGTGTACATACCACTATATATCAACTGATCTTTAACCTTCTGTACTCTGGAGCAATTGTCATCTGCAAATATTGTCGTCTGCTTCAATTCCAAAAGTACATTGTTATTCAATTCTGTTCATAAACAGTGTCAGGGTGTTACAGTTTGGACTCTAACAAGACACCGAGTTACTCGGCGTCTCATCTGAACTCGGCGTCTCATCTGGATCTAATTGCACATTCGCCAGTAGAGCGCCGAATGTTATACAGAAAAACCTCTCTATAACGACCACTAAATTGTGTTAATTAGTTGGTATAAAGGACAGGTGGCTGCTTAAAGCAAGGTGAAAGTAAAACAGAACGCTCCTATAGGAACGTTCTGTTTTACCTTCACCTTGCTTTAAGCAACCTCCTGCCTTTAACACAAAATACTTGATGTAATTTAGTGTCCGTTATAGAGAGGTTTTACTGTACTTTAAATATAAGAGGGACTGATATTTGCAATTAGTGTAGACACATACCAAAGGTTCACGGGGAAGAAATCTGACCAGGTCTGCACTGTTTGCGATTCAAACTGACACTGCTGTCCGAGAACATTGAGATTTGAACATTCAGCATGTAAAAGGTTAAAACCTCCATCTTGTTTCTTCGCATTTTATCTTCAGATGCTACGAAGTATGGCAAATAAAATTCATAACTCGAGTTATCAAACTTGGTTGTTTTAGTGCAATAATTAAGCAGTTATGTTGTAAAGTCAGTGGAGCTTATCAGCCGGTGGTGGCCAAAGCTCCATCTGTCACAGAGCTGACAAGTGATTCACTCTTAGCCCGATGGCGGTAAATGTTGATAACTTGTGCAAACAGGTTTTTTTTCCTGTATCCAGATGAGATGCCATGTAAGTTGGCGTTTCATCAGTATCCAAACTGTATGACAATCTTATTATTATTTTTGGAGTAAAAATGAATGGGGCAAATGAAGTGAAATAAGACATATGACAATTTTTGCAGATGACAATTACATAGGAAGCAGCTATATAATACCACCCAGCTAGCTAAATAGGCAAACCATCCATCACAGACAAGGCCAGTTCACCAGGTACAAAAGGCTGGCAATTAACCCCAACCCTTGCTATTTGCGACCCGGCTCGCATTTGCACACAGCTGGGATTCAGACGAGACGCAGCAGAGTAACCCGGCGTCTCATCAGGTTTCAAGTTGTTTGAAACCGGTGAGTTATTTCTCAAAAGTTTGATCGCCTTGGAAACTGCACCGGATCCAAATTTGAGCAGACATTTTTTTTCACAGCCGGTGTAAGAGTTAACTCTTTGCATGCTGGTAATGGTCGTCTGCAAAAAGTTAACATTAAAAAATCTTGCACTTCTCTTTAAAATACAAATTTGCTGAGTTGCCATCACATGTGGATTCCACTTGCTTACATAGGTTAACCACAATCTCAGAACCGTGAACTGCTTTACCCATTGTCCTGATAAATAGTATATAATAAATAAATAGTATAAGGACTTCATGAATAGCATTTAGGTGATTTTTATAATTGGATCTTGGACACGGGGACTTTTAGTCACGGGACAAAGTTCAAGAAACTGTAGAATCACCTCTATATTATTTCACAAGGAAAAAGAGCAGATCGGGTCTACTCTGTTTGCAAAGGTGTGTCTATCAATTAAAGGGTAAATACGAAAGCTTAAATAATGATGCTACACGATAAGAGTGATCAAGAAAAAAACAGTCTACCATAGAAAACTTTCATTGGTATGAAAACCACAAACTTTGCTAGTAGACTTTAGACAATTCTAATTTACATTCAAATGGTAAATTCTGTAAGAATTGTTTGCATGGAAATATGAGGTAAACTGTGCAGATCTTGATCATGAGGCTCCTACATTAGTCCTGACCTCTAATCCATGTCTACACGGTTTGTCCATGTCCCAATGGCTCTAAACTTGATACATGTCGAGACAATTTTGAGGCATTCGTATCCAACAGGAGCTGTTTGATCTGGAACTTTTCTGTTTTCAAATGCGTTTTTTTCTGCCACTAGCATCTAAGAGTACCTATGCAAATCATTTGGATCCAGATGAGACACAGAGTAACCCGACGTCTGACCAGGGTCCAAATTGTTTGGTGCTATGATAATTTTTTAACAAAGAAGAGGTTTGTTTGTTGTTTTTTTAAAAAAAAAAATGGAACAGACGGCAAAAATTTACAAACGACAGTATATGGCAGCGAAAGGCTTGATTGAGGTAACGAGTCAAATGTATTCAAACAGTGTAGACTCTTATCAAACGGTTCGTGCAAGAAAACTGGTTTTGGCTGAAATCATCCAAGCATTACTTAAGACCTTAAACATCAATAATTATAGTCTGAAATATGTTTGCGCGGCTGGAAGTTTCTATTAGAATGAACTAGTTGGCGGAACAAGGTAAACATGTTTAATCCATTCCCTCATACTGACACCTTTCAACGCCTCTGTAGAAGCCACTTTCTGAAACCATTGTGATAAATAGAACATTTGCTCCATTGGAGCAAATGCTCTATTTATCACAATGGTTTCAAAACTACACAATTCTAAAAAACGAAAATCTAGTAAATCCTCCTTGTCAGTAGATTTACTCCCAAGAGGTTGGGTCTAAAAATAGCCTATGAGGTAATGGGTTATATAACTTAGCGAAAAATCTGTAGTGACTAATGGAAACAGTTTGGATCTAGATGAGACACATAAATTTGAAACTGTATTTTGAAGAATTGCAAGCCGACATTTTTTTGCAGATTACGCTTACCGGGTACTTAGCGTGTAAAGAATTCGGTCTTAACCTTTAAATGCTGGACCCCGTGCACCAATCCTTCAGCAAAGTTAAGCCTTGTATACTAAGTGGACTCAATTTAAACACAGATGACCCTGAACATTCAGCATTAAAAGGGTTAAGTTCGTTTAATTTATCAGTGAATTCAAGCCCTGGTCAGGCTGCTCTGTCAGGTCGCATCTACAAGTCTGGTGACCAAAGAAACAATGGATTTGACAAGCCAGTCTCCTAAAACTGAGTATGAATATTTCATTAACTCCCAGCACATGCGCCATCATGGCCATGCTCTCTGCTACATTTTAAATGTTACGATATGAGAAACAGTTTGGATCCAGGTGTGGCATCGAGTGAGTCGGTATCTCATCTGGATCCAGCCGGTTGGCCTAAGATACCACAATATTTCCGCTAGCGTGCAAAGAGTAATCACATCGCTGAATAGTATCTAATTCCAATTGCACTAGAGTGCAAATGTAACACTTGTCTACGAAACTGACATCAATGCGCATTTTTCTTCCACTTCTTTTTAAAACTACACTCAGTATCAAACAGTTTGAATTCTGCTGAATAGTTAAAAGTGGCACGTCTTTTTTATAAATATTGATACAGTGCTCCCTCCCTACAACGGCCCTCTCAATAACGATTCCCTCCTTACAACAACGCATATCACTGTTTCCGAAACAACAAGGCTCCAGACACATCTTTTTCCATCGTATTTTCTTTATGCCTCCATCAAACCCTATGTTGTGACCACTCTTTAGAATCGTCACTTTGTGACGATTCTAAAGAGTGGTCACAACATAGGGTTTGATTGAGGTATAACGGTTTTAGTTCTCGAAATACACCTTATCTGGGGATCTGCAAACAAGCTAATTATGTTTGATTTTCCCTCCCTATAACAACTCCCTCTGAACAACACATACAATCTTCATATCCCAAAGGGTGTCGTTGTAGAGAGGGAGCACTGTAATGAATTGTCTGGCTCAGTCTAACCAGAAACTTATGGTGGCATTTCTATCACCACTAAACGTTCGCAAAAAAAAGAATAGTGTTACATGCAGTATTTCACATAAATTATATATAGCCTACACGTATCATTGCGAATATTTTAATGAAAACATGATACTTACCTTATCGTGTCCTAGTTAGTGTTATTTACTGTAATCATGTTAGCCCGCTACTCCATGAATATTCATGAAATGAATAATGACATCATGAATATCAACTATTATAATTGCACATGGACACAAGGAGCTTTTGCCATGGCAGAAACTGTGTAGAATCAAATATAGCAAACACAGCAGACCCTGATCAGACAACTCTTGCAGGAGCCGTCTGGCTCGTGTCTTCTCTGTTTGCAAATGCGTGAAAAGGCGTTTATATGAGGGAACGGGTTAAATAGTTATGTACAATGTTCGCAAAACTGTTGCCGATTTTGTTTTTAAAAAATCATCGTTAAACAAGTAAACTAGAAATAAGTTCCAGTCCCTGCAGCTATAGTCTGTGATCACAATACAGTATCTCTTCGAATAGCCATTCACGAACACATTCGTACACTTGTTACTGATCAATATATTTCGCAAAACTTTCTAGGAAATTACAAATTAACCCTTTCCCTGTTCTATATTTTGTCCTAATTTCAATACCTACTGAATATTCATGGACAAAATAGTTATAATGAAATATGAAAGGTGGAACATTGTAGCCATTTTAGAAAGTAAGGAAACAGATCTTTCAAATATCATCAGCAAACAGAGCAGACCCTGATCAGACGGCTCCTCTAGGAGCCGTCTGATCTGGGTCTACATTGTTTGCAAATGCGTGAACACACGTTTATATGAGGGAAAGGGTTAACTGTTATTTAACAATGTTTTCTGATAACCCTTATCCCGCACTTTACGACCTGACTCACATTTGCAAACAGCTTGGATCCAGATTAGACGCCGAGTGATTCGGCGTATCACCAGGATCCAACCAGCTTGACATTCGGTCAAAAACATTTCAAAAGGTTGATCGAATTGAAATTGCACCAGATTCAAATTTGAGCAGACATTGTTGACGGTAGGATAAGGGTTAATTTTCTGTGTCAATAGCTGGTTCCCGATTAATTAAGAGGTTACATTTAACTCATTCCCTCCTAGACTATTTTTAGAATTAATCTACCAAAAAGGAGCATTTACTATAGAAACGGAGAATTTTAGAATAGTGTAGTTTTGAAACCATTGTGATAAAAGGAGCATTTGCTCCAAAGGAACAAATGCTCTATTTATGACAATGGTTTCGAAAAATGGATTTTATAGAGGCGTCAAAAGGCGCCAGTAGGACAGAAAGTATTAGGCACCTATAGGGCATTATTCATATATACATATGATATATATGTGAGATATATATATATATATATATATATATATATATATATATATATATATATATATATATATATATATGATATATAATCATATATGATTATGAAACAGCACATCCTTGTGACATATATCTAATTAGTCCCTGATTGATTTCTCCCATTAGGCAATCTTAAGTTGAACATGCTGATACAAATTGGAAAAATCCTTTTATCCATCAGTTGACAAGTGACTACTTATCAAAAGATAGAAAACTAGTATTTTATTCAATTTGTGAAATAGGTAATCGGTCCTACAATAATATAAAAAAAATATATAAGAAGCTAAATAAAAAAAAATATCAATATTTTTTTCTATGGCAAAGTTTTACACATAATGGAAAAAATGGCTCCAAAGTGGCTCCACTTTCTTGAAAATGGCTCCAACTTTTTTAAAGTGGCGAAAATGGTGGCGCAAGAAAAAAATAACCAGCGGAGACCCTGATATATAGATATGTTACTGGTTTCCGATCAAATATACTGTATTAGATAATTTCGCGAACACCATGTTATATTACAATTTTTGATTGTACCATATTTTTTAAATATGTCATTTTTAAGTATTAATATCTTGTAAACTGTATGCAAATTTAGATGCTAAATAAATCTATCTATGAAATATCAACACAAGTATATTTCCGCACTAAAAATTGTGGAATGCATACCACCATAGAAACTAGTTCATTGTAGGCCAGAATATAAACTAACACGTGTCGTCATCTGTGGTTTAGAGGACAAGACAGTCTGAAGATTTTCGACAGTTTTGGTAACCACATGAAAAGAATTCATTACAGTGAGCTACTTTACTTCCATAAAATATATCAGCTCAATGAAAGCTCGGTGTGTACTTTTATAATTTTTGCAGAAACGTTTGCAGTTGAACGAAAACCAGCGCTGGCGCAGATCATGCGCCAGAAGGTCAGGGACACAGGTTAAATAAATTTGGCATTCTCCTAGTCGGAAGTCCGATACTATAAAATGGCTGTCTTAGATTGCTGATCCATCAGAACAGACAGCGGAAAATTTTTGGCAGCCGACCAAACCAATTTAGATTAATAAAACCACACACAATTTGCCTCCAAGACTTTTCATGCATTTCAGGACTATAAACTGAGGAAATCAATGATTAAAATTCAAATAATAACCACAGAAATCTGAAAATCTTCGATTCAAAAACACTTTGCAGTCTTCATTCAATTAATGGTAGATAAAATTATATCACAGTGTTCACACTAATCAAAGAAAACCACCTGATTTTACTGCAGTGCCTGAAGCAATGTTTCCAAAAAGATTTTTTATTGTACGTTTTATACTGTTATCAAGTTGTGTGCTCACTTTTAGTAGAATTTTCCTACATTCACCTGTTGCATAATATAACATTTCCTTTTTACCTGGACTTGAATATATGTCTCAACGACACTTACATAAACGTCACTATTGCGACTTTGTACATAGTAGAACCTGTCTTAAGCGGCCATTAAAGGAGATCTAATTAGGCCAGCGGTAACTTAATGCAGGTTAAAAGCAATGCTGAAAGCTATAGGAGCTTTCTGCATTACTTTTGCCCTGAATTCAGCATCCACCTGCTTAACCTCTTCCCACATATAAACATGTTTTCACGCATGTGCAAAGAGTAGACCCAGATCAGACGGCTCATAGAGGAGCCGTCTGATCAGGGTCTGTTCTGTTTGCTAATGGAATTTGATAGTTATGTTTCTTTACTTTCTAAAATGTTCCACCTTCCGTAGTTCATTATAACTACTTTGCCCATGAATAGTCAGTAGGTATTGAAAATTGAAATACACATAGAACAGGGAAAGGGTTAAGATAGGTTCTATATATAACACATATACAGTAAAACCTCGCTAATGCGACCACTTAAAAGATGTATAATTCTGGGTACTAGATGCAGGTGGTAGCTTAATACAGGACAAAAGTAATACAGGAGCTTTCTGCATTACTTTTGTCCTGCATTAAGCAATCACCTGCTTATAAAGACACCCATGTTTATTCATTAAGTGGTCGCATTAGAGGGGTTCTATTGTATTACTTTTCTGCAACTCTCTACTGCATAAATACGTCCTTTAACGCATTTGCAAACAAACCAGACCCAGATCAGACAACTCAAACATCAAACTAATTAATATTCATGAGGTAATTATTTCTAACAAATATTCACGAAGAAAAGGTTAAGCGTTGTGCGAATAGGAGCCGCTTGATCAAGGTCTGGCGTTTGCTAATGGAATTTTGACAGATCCATTTGCTTACATCTTCACATCAACGTTGTTCATCTGTGGAAGTTTGAAGTACGCATCCTCCCAATGGTGTATGAGGAATTGGACACGCACGATTTGCGATACATACGGACAGACAAGAGCAAGGTTATACAACCAATACAGTATGCAGATATCATATCAATGCCGTTAACATGCACGATTTTTATGAACCCCCCTCAATACTTTTCGAGTAATGAGCTACATTAAAGTTTTTGCACGCCGACGACAATGACTACGACCCAGTGGTCACAATAGTTCGACTTTTCTTCGAAACAGACGAGCTAAAAATGTTTACTATAGTAATGGACTTGATGAATGATACTCTACTTCCTCTCTTCATGCGCGTTCCACACCCCTCCCCCCCCCCCCCCTCTTAGAATTGTTAGTGTAAAAATGCTTGATAGTGGACTAAAATAGTGTCCAATGATACTAGAAGCAAGTAATCAGTCTCAGTAAAATATCTTTAATAGCATTCAGGATGTAGGATCTCTTTGAACTATTTAATGAAAAGAGAAAAACTTAAGTGAAAAAGGGCAATACTTTCTGTTAAAATGCTTGACAGGGTAATGTACTCTTGCCTACATATGAAGCTTGAGGTGGTGAACAAGTGTTCCAAGTTTCAAAGCTTTATCTCAAAGGGTTATGTAAATAAGTGGACTTTAACAAAAACCTTAACCAAAAGTTCTAAGTTAAAAAGGGCCATAATTCTGTCATAATGCTTGACAGAGTTATGTACTGATGAAGATAGTGGTGGTGAACAAGTGTTCCAAGTTTTAAAGCTTTACCTCCACGGGTTATGTAAATAAGTGGACTTTAACAAACACCTTAACCAAACGTTCTAAGTTAAAAAGGGCAATAATTCTGTCAATTGATAGACAGAGTTATGTACTCTTGCCTACAGATGAAGATTGTGGTGGTGAATATGTGTTCCAAGTTTCAAAGCTTTATTCCAAAGGTAAGAGGCAAAAAGTGGACTTTAACAAAAACCTAAACCAAAGTTCCAAGTTAAAAAGGGCCATAATTCTGTCAAAATGTTTGACAGAGTTACGTACTCTTACCTACAGATGAAATTCTTGATGGTGTACAAGTGTTCCAAGTTTCAAAGCTTTATCTCAAAGGGTTATGTAAGTAAGTGGACTTTAACAAAAACCTTAACCAAAAGTTCTAAGTCAAAAAGGGCCATAATTCTGTCAAAATGCTTGACAGAGTTATGTACTCTTGCCTACAGATAAAGATTGTGGTGGCGAACATGTGTTCCAAGTTTCAAAGCTTTATTCCAAAGATAAGCGGCAAAAAGTGAACTTTAACAAAAACCTTAACCAAAAATTCTAAGTTAAAAAGGGCCATAATTCTGTCAAAATGCTTGACAGAGTTATGTACTCTTACCTACTGATGATGTTTGTGGTGGTGAACAAGTGTTCCAAGTTTCAAAGCTTTATTCCAAAGGTTAGAGGCAAAAAGTGGACTTTAACAAAAACCTTAACCAAAGTGTGACGCGGACGC
The DNA here is from genome assembly GCA_963576725.1 of Azorinus chamasolen. Taxonomy (NCBI): domain Eukaryota; kingdom Metazoa; phylum Mollusca; class Bivalvia; order Cardiida; family Solecurtidae; genus Azorinus; species Azorinus chamasolen. The sequence continues at coordinate 47,824,789 of OY755243.1, read as the reverse complement.
AGACGCCGGGGCGAGTAGGATAGCTCCACTATTCTTCGAATAGTCAAGCTAAAAATGCAACAAAGGCAAAAGTATTGAAGCAAAGAGTTATGGCCCTTATACATGACACTCCTCTTATCATGCTCTTTCCATGTATGAAGTTTCAATCCAATGGCATGAGCCATATAGGAGTTATCGTCCGGACAAATGTGAAAAAAATGTACAAGGAGCAATAACTCAAATATCATTGAAGCCAGAGTTGTGGACCTTGTGCATGTAACTTCCTCTCATTATGCTCTTTCCATATATGAAGTTTCAACCAAATGGCATCAGGCATATAGGATTATCGTCCAGACAAAAAAAGTGTGACGGACAGCTCACATTCAAAGGGTTATACTCAGAATTCAAAAGTAACAGGCAAGACAGAAGAACAGAATATGCAGTGTACATGACTCCTTTTATTGACACCACAGCATATAATATAACCAAAAATATGCTTTCAATCATGCCTTAAATATAAATGGAATAAGTTAAAAGACATAAATCTTTATATATAATCAAGGATATAAATTTAACAGAATCTCTTGTACTTTTGAAAAGAACCAACCATTGTAGATATATCAAACAATGGTCAAGTCTGAAAAAAAATGTCTCTGCATGTAAACTTTGTAGTTGCAACTTTTTGTGATGCCTAAAATTTGGTGAACATATTTGTGTATGGAGAAGTATAAATGAAATAGGACATCTTTAACAAGCCACCATGAAATGAAAAACATGAATATCAACAGAAAATGTCATAATGTAAGTTGTGAAAAGGTGAAGCACAAAATGCATATCATATTCAGTTTTATAGCACAATTGAAGTACATTTTTTGCAATTTTCTCTGGCAACTCTTTGTTCAGCAAGGTTTTGACTTTCACAAATTGAATTTTAATGTTTCATTCACTATATGTATATCACTTTTTTTTCAAAACGTCAACACATGGATGATTTTGTCTAGTCTAGCTGTACAGGTCGTCATCACCATCTTCAAACTGGCCCCCGGGATTGCCGCCCTGACTTGGTCCCTGGTTTCCTGCTGCACCAGGGAATCTGAATGTTGGAAGAAATTATTAAACTCTTAACAAACTGCTATTACCACACACTATTAGATACAGTATATAACATTACATGTCAAGATAGTTCAAACCGTCACTTTCCTTTCTGTATGTAATATATGTCAAAATAGCCCCAAAAGTCACTTTCCTTTATGTCTGAAATGCATTTCCGAACACTGATCAACTGCACCCAATATATGCATCTATGTCCAAACAGGATATGAATCATAGGAAAATTGCTGATGTGCTTAATTTAAATTTCAAAATGACCTGTATTCACTAAACTTTCTTCTTTGCCATGCATATATTGACCAGGGCTGCCACAAACCACAGGAAACAAAATTCCCTGACAATTCTCTAACACAATTTCAAATTTCCCTGACACATTACATTGCAAAATTTGGTCTTTCTGTCATAATTTATGTCACACTTAATGAAATTTTAAAATATATGGCCCTCATTCTAATTTTATCAAAATTCCCAGACATTTGCCTATATTTTCAAATTTCCCTGACAGTTCTCAAATATCCCTGACCTTGACAAAAATAAAACTAGAAAATTGTGTCTGTAAGACACAGTGATGCCCCCGTGGTGGTGCTTGCCTAGCTGCATGTAAAATTCCTAAGTCATTGACCTTGGGCTTGCGGGCAGCATGGAGTGGAAGCGCAATGAAAGTATGGATGGTGTTTAATGTGTATATGCGATTCCATGCCAAGAGCTATAGTGGTTAGTGAGATATAAGGCAATGAAAAAACTGTGACAACCAACTGCACGTAAAATTTCCAAGTCATTTGACCTTGACCTTGGGCTTGCGGGCAGCATGGTCTGGGTGCACAATGAAAATATAGATGATGGTCAATGTGTATATGCAATTCCATGCCAATAGCTATAGCGGTTACTGAGATATAAGACCATGAAAACTGACAAACAACTGCACATACCAACTGCACGTAAAAGCGTGATGGACGGACAGACAGACGGACGGACAGGTGCAAAACATAATGCCCCCTGACTATCGTCAACGGGGGCATAAAAAAAATTCCCTGACTTTTCCCCCCCGACACATGGCAACCCTGTATTCAAACGATCAATCTTTTCAAAAGTAACAAACATGGATGTAATATAATTATTATATGTGCCCTATACGTAAAATAGAGAGGCAAAAAAAGCACATAAAATCCCTCACCTAAATAAGAGGGCCTGAAAGACCCTGATATCTCTAACCAGACAAACAGAGAAGAAGATTTTCAAAGTTTTCACTATATGTTTCTACAGAAAACTAGCCGGCCCTGGGGTGGGGTCAATTTTGACCCCAGGGGCATAATTTATATAACTTTTGTAGAGGACCTGAACATGATGCTGTGTGCCACATATGAAAGCTGAGAACCTTCCAGTTTCAGAGAAGATTTTCAAAGTTTTCACTATATGTTTCTATTGAAAACCGGCATCCCCTGGAGTGGGGCCAATTTTGACCCCAGGGGCATAATTTATATAACTTTTGTAGAGGACCTGAACATGATGCTATGTGCCGAATATGAAAGCTGGGAACCTTCCAGTTTCTGAGAAGATTTTCAAAGTTTATATATATTTCTTTAGAAAACAAGGCACCCCTGGGGCGGGGCCAATTTTGACCGCAGGGGCATAATTTATATAAAGTTTGTAGAGGACCTACATATGATGCTATGTACGAAAGATGAAAGCTGAGAACCTTGTAGATTCAGAGAAGAAGATTTTAAAGGTTCAAATTGTTGACGACTGACGATGCACCAAGATGGACATCAGGCGATCACAAAAGCTCACCCTTAGCACAAAAGTGCTCTGGTGAGCTAAAAAGAGAGGTTACGTTCAACAATTGCAATATTTGTTTTTTAACTATTGATATGATTTCTTGCAGTTTCCAGTAATGGGTAATAAAGATGATGGAGAAACCTTATGACCCGAGTCATTCAACCTTTTATCACTTCATTTTTACTTGACTGACATCTTGACTTAAAATCTTAAAAAACTTAATATCCCCGACTCCCTTAATGTCCACTCACCTGAAGTTTCCACCAAAGCCTCGGCTCTGTTGGAGTGTCTGTGCAAACATCTCATATTTCCTGATGTCATTGTCGCTGACGGACCTGCGGGCAAACTTCATTGCCTCCTCAAAATGGGCTCTGGTGATCTCTGGTACGGGATCATATTCCTCTACCTCCTGATACAAAAACAAATCAAATAGAAATGCATTATGAATAAACAGGCGATTTCTGGGCTAATTTGTAGACTTTTTCAAGAAATATATCACTGCTTTGAATAATAAATTTTAAACTTTCAATTGAAAACATAAGTCTGCTAAACTAATTTTTTGTCCATTTCTGGAAATATAAAAAAACTTAAATCTAATCAGGTATTCAGTAGGTGCTCTTAAAAAACATAAATTTCTTTGCAAATTGAAATGCGAAGAAAGTATTTCCTACCAAATTGTATGTTTTGAGTACTCAACAGAATTGCATCAAGGATGCAGTCAGATGTCACAACAAAGAGTTGGTGAAAGATTTTTGAATTCTGACAGTACAATAGGCAAAAACTTATTTTAACCCTTTCCCTGTTCTGTATTTAGGCCAAATTTCAATACGTACTGAATGTTCATTAACAAAATAGTTATAGAGAAATATGGAAGGTGGAACATTGTGGACATTTTAGAAAGCAAAGAAACAGATCTATCAAATTCTATTAGCAAACAGAGCAGACCCTGATCAGACGGCTCCTCTAGGAGCCATCTCATCTGGGTCTACTCTGTTTGCAAGTGCGTGAAAACACGTTTGTATGAGGGAAAGGGTTAACAAAAGCTGTCACAGTCACTTGACAAATGCCCCCCAAAATTGTACTGTCACCTTGACCTTTGACCCATGGACCAGGGAGTTGAATGCGACACATTTGTGCCAGGTTATTTTGAAATCCATTTCCAGATAAAAAAGTTATAGAAGGGACATGAAATTTGGGATGGACGGACAGATGGAAGGACAGACGGACAATGCGATTACTATATGCCCGCCGTTGGGGGCATAAAAAGCCAGAGTTAAGACTTCTTTTGAGTGGTTGTATTATTGTATGGGCCTCAACACAGAAAAAGGCTATTGCTTCCTTACCATATCAGCATCTGGGTTGTCCTGTCTCATACGCTCTTGTCGAATTTCAGCCTCTATGGACTGTCGAATGGCTAGCTTACATGCCCTTTGGCAAATCTCTGTCAAATCAGCCCCTGAGAAACCATGGGTTACTTTGGCCAGGTAATCCAGATCCACATCCTGGATGATAGAAGAACTTCTTGTGATAGCAGGCAAGACATAAAGCACAATAAACTGTAATACTCTTATCATAGACTTTTTTATGAGGTTAGCATGGTAACAATTTTTTAACAGGAAAAAACCCACCTCCATCTATAAAGGTATCAACAGCAGGCAACTGTATCTGAAGTTGAATGTAATGAAATATTTCCCAATTTTGTGACTAACAATTGATTACACCTACCTGAGCTACTGGTGACTTTCTCATGTTGGCTTTCAAGATCTGTATACGTGACTTCTCATCTGGCAGGGGGATGTAGATGAGCTGATCCAGTCGTCCAGGTCTCAATATGGCAGGATCAATGATATCTGGTCTGTAAACATAAGAGTCACCATGACCAATTTTTGAACGAAAAAAAACCCAAAAGAAAAAGGATTAACCCTTTCCCTCATATAAACACCTTTCATGCCTTTGCAAACAGAACAGACCCAGATAAGACAGCTCCTGTAGGAGCCACCTGATCAGGGTCTGGTCTGTTTGCTTATGAAAAAAATCTTGACTCTATAGCTTTTACTTATACTAAAACACCAAGTACATATACCATTATCAAAATTCATCCGATAAATATTCATGGTGTAGTTATTTTTTACATGAATATTCAACTGGGAAAGGGTTAAATGAGGCCTGATAAGTCATCTAATAAAACTAAAAAATAACTCTGATTGCTGCAGGCAGGAATACATACAACACATTCAACTGAACATATTCCAAATTCCGTTTGAAACAGACTATATTCAAGTTTTAGAATGACTAAAGGGAAGCAACCTAAAAAAAAGGCTTAAACTAAACTAAAACATTCTTATAAAGTGCAAGCACATAAAGGGACATAATTAATCACACAATTAACTAGAATACTGTGTTCATAGGACATGGATGTCCCCCTGTCGATATTCTCTAAATCAAGCACTTTTTAATTTATGTCATATAGCTAAGAAAATTCTGTCCCATAACTCTGGTAAAAATGGTAACAGCTGGAGCAAAATTTCCTCTTTTTATGTACATCAAGGTTGTTCACCTGTGCAAGTTTGGAGTAAATCCTCCCATTAATGTACAAGGAGTTGGACATGCAAGATTTGCAGGACGTACATATGTATGTATGGATGGACAGGAGCAAGGCTACAAGCCTCCCACCTCGTGGAAGGCATAAAAAACCAACACAATCAAGTTTTTTTATATGATAGTAAATTAGTAAAAACTGTTATATGCAAAATTTGGATTTATAATGTGAAGAGGAAGCCTTCCAGCTGGCTTGACATATGTCGGTGGTTCTATCCCGGCGTTGTGTGCACGAAACAATGCAATTTGTTCCACGTACAGAAAAACCTCTGGGATCTTCTTCCACCTATAATTAACCGAACGTCTCGATATGATTGAAATACTATTAAAGAGACTATTTATTAAACCCCAACATAACAAACCAATATATATAATTTCAGATACTGTGAAATTCAGTCTTTTTTTATCATTCCATAAGCAATCAAGAGTAGTCTGCTCCTATTTAGCCTATCTGTGTCTTCTCTGCAATGGTACAAAAAAGCAAACCTATGAAGTAAAGGGTCAAGACCAAAGGCAATTTTTCTAAAACAAAGACTGAAAAAATGAGATTCCTCTGAAAATCCAACTCATCCAAGCTTTTATTCATGACAATTCTTAAAGCAAATTTGAGATAAATTGGTCAAGAAATGAAAGTGCTAGATGAGCCACAATGTTTTATGATACACGGACGGATTGAGGGGTCCAAAACCATATACCCCGAACAACTTTGTTGTGTGGGGTATATTTACTAACCAGATTTCAACAAGTTGGAAAACCTGGTTGATATATGCGAAGATTAAATTTCTTATATAAAGTATACCTACCTGTTTGTTGCACCAATAATAAATACATTTTTCTTTGCATTCATGCCGTCCATCTCTGTAAGTAGCTGATTAATGACTCTGTCTGCCGCACCACCTGTTTGGAAAGTAAAATCGGTAAAATTTATACTAAAACTGAAACCTGTAAACAATCTACCAAATTCGTTGAAAACACATAAAACTTATTTTAGAAGACATATAAATCAAGCACAATCTTTAAAAATTGTAATTAACTTTTTTAAAATAATCATATCATAATGAAAAATTTAAGTCGAAAGAAAGTATACTCTATGTTACAAAATCAAAACAACAGACAACTGTTGTGCAAACTGCGAGTAGCATTTACAGAATGCTTATAAATCTCAACAAGAAATAAAAATATTCTTTATCCACCTTTACTTAGTTCACAACTGCTTTACATTAGATAACATCTGGTTTATCCTCTGTTACTTGAACTCTATGCATGTTAGTGGCGAATCATGATCCCCTATGTACTCAAGTAAGTGAGACTGATTAACTCATCTCATCAGGATCTAAACAGACACTGACACTGAATTGTTTTGACAAGATGTGGATATCAATTCTCATCTGTCCAGAAAACAGAAAAAATATCAATGCTGTAAAGGGCCATAACTCTTTAAATATGAAGGAATAACCCCTCACTGGATTGCATCCTTCGTTTTGGTGAACTGTCTGAAGTTAAATAGGAACAGTTGGACTTCAAACTATGACAAAATGTTACAGGTTTAACACAATGCCCATGGCAACATCTCAACCAAAGTTCTGGCAGTACCTCATTTTTTTTCTTTTCATAAAAAACATTTAAAGAAATAGGAGAGCTTCTATGGTTACCTCCATCTCCAGCATTTCCACCTCTGGACTTGGCGATGGAATCTAATTCATCAAAGAATAGAACACATGGAGCGGCTGATCTGGCCTACAATGGGAAAACAATCTGATATGAAATATAAGAACAATCTCCTCAGTAGCAAATTCCAAGCTCAAAATTATGTATAGTTTTTGTCTTAAACTGAACCATTTTTTTAAAGATAAAATAGGAAGAATTACATCTATACACTAACATCTTGTAACCTTTAGCCTGCTGAGCAAATTATTTTACACAATTGTTCACCCACATTTTCATAATTCAAGCTATAATCAATGTGTCTACCTCCTGATGAGACCAGTTACTAGGCTTCTCATCTGGATCCAAACTGTTTGCATAAGTAATCACTCATCTGCCCACAGGAGGCTTAGTATTCAAACTTTTTACAAAACATTTAAGTATCCTGGGGTTTCCCAAATTTGAAATCAAATATGGATATATTTTTGCATATGATAAATCCAATTTTGTAGTAACAGTCATGACTGTACTAATCCAAGTCCCTAAGTTTATTGTAACATTAGTTACCTTATCAAAGATTTCCCTGACGTTTGCCTCTGATTCACCAAACCACATGGTCAGCATTTCTGGTCCTTTCACTGAGATGAAGTTAGCCTGGCATTCATTAGCAATGGCCTTAGCCAATAGTGTTTTACCACAGCCAGGGGGTCCATAAAACAGCACCCCCTTTGAAGGCGTCATTCCAAACTTGAGAAATTTCTCTGGGTGCTCCACTGGGTACTATAATGGTAAAATAAGAGAATTATCTAAAGTTCTCATGGAAATTTGAATGCAGAAAGTGGATCATATGCAAAATCATACAAGGAAAATGAGAGATTCCTGAATTGACTAATTCAAACATACAACATCTTTCAGATTACAAAAACTTAAACATTAAAATATTCAGTTCAAGAAACCATATACTTAGATCTTTCCTACAGTGAAATAGAAATGTACCATTTGAAGCTACCAAAATGCTGTCAGAAATAGGAGAGTTGAGATTAATTGCCATTTACGCAACAGCACCTACCTGTACAAGTTCCTGAAGCTCCTTCTTGACATTTTCCAAACCTCCAATATCGTCCCAGGAGACTGTAGGCACCTCAACTGTGGTCTCTCTCAGGGCACTTGGGTTACTCTTGCTTAGAGCCCACTGCAAACAAAGATGCAATGTTTTCATGAACAATAGCCAAAAACTTACATGATTATTTAAATTTCCAGTAAATTCAAGTTATTGCCAAAAGCTGACAAGAAAACTGAGTTTTTTTGAAGGCCAAATTTAATAAATACAAGTACAGCTGAACTTTGATATCTCGAACTTCAATTGACCTTACAAATTACTTTGAGATGACAGAGGTTTAAGTCATCCAATTTCTAATCTTTACAATTTCTTTAGTTCACAGCTTAATGCAGGTATAAAATAATGCTGAAAACTCCTACAGGAACTCTCAGAATTACTTTCGACCTGCATTAAGCCGTCACATGTGTTTCTAGATATGCGCAATGACACATTTTAGAACAATTCTATACTGTAAATTTTGAACGGACCACTTTTAGTTCCGAGTTATCCCAAAGTTCGAGTAATCCGAGTTCGAGATATCAAAGTTTAACTGTATATCGTGAATATGAGTGCAGGATTCTATTAATGAATCTACTTGCATGCATGTTACTAAAATGATGAGTAATGTAAAGCTGGATTTGTGCCTTCCTTATACAGACACCACTAATGAAATAATGTATGTTATGCAGCTGAACAGAAAAAAAATCACTAAATAATTTCAACTTCCAATGAATGTAAATATAAGGAAACTTTAACTGAAGTTAACAATTCAAATAGTCTGTACTCTAGCACATGGACCTTTTGTTGGTTTGTTGATGAGTATGAGTTGCAACTAGGTCAGGTCAATCTACTTTTAGAAATGAATACAGACTGGTGAATATTGCTTATTATTATATGCAGATACATCACTCTCTGCAAGTTACTTGTGTTATAAAAACTGCTATCTAACTGTGTATATTATATGATATTCATCTCACCCTGAAGTCGTCCATGTTTACAGCTAGGGAATCCAAAACTTCAGCATCAATGTGTTCGTCCTCCAGATCTATCAAGTCCATCTTTTCTCGGATCTGTTGTAGGGCAGCCTCAGAGCACAGAGCAGCCAGATCAGCTCCAACATGTCCATGGGTTTCTGACGCTACCTATAGCATGACAAATACACTCTTCACTATTGGCCAGTTTCCTTGACCCTTTACTCAATGAATATTTATTAAGAAATACGAACAGTAATTAATTGAATTTTTATAATGGCATTATGAACAAAGGAATTTTTGACAGGAGCTCTCAAATCTGGGTCAGCTATGCAAAGACATAGAAAGGTGTATTTATGGAGTAAAGGGTCAAAACTGACTATATTTTCAATGCCCTTGCAAGCATGTTCACAACAAGAGCTGTCCACAGACAGCGCGCTCCACTTTCTTTAGTGCTGGATAGTGTAGTGGAAGTCTAAGTCAGAAAGGAGAGATAACTATAGCAAAATTAATTTTAGGGTTACCTGCCCTTGTGAAATGGGTCCCCCTTGTAATAGTTATATGTATACCAAAGTTGAACCAAATATCTTGGACAGTTTCTAACACATAGACCTGAACATAAAACTTAACCAACAATGAAAAATCTAAGTCGAAAAAGGGGCATAACTATGGCAAAATTAATTTTAGGGTTACCTACCCTTGTGAAATGGGTTCCCCTTGTGATAGTAAACATACATACAAAATATGAACCAAATATCTTTGATGGTTTCTGAGAAAAGGGACCTTAACAAAAAGGTTAACCAACGCCGACAAGAGGGTCATGACAATAGCTCCACTTTTTGAAAAAGTGGAGCTAAAAAGCATGTATTTCAAGAATTAAGATGTATGACAATTTTTGCTGTAAGTCAAGGCAAATAATTTGCATTAAAGATTGGTTACCTGTTCCAGATCTACATCATCTGCTAATTTCATGTTTTTAGTGTGGATTCTGAGGATTTCAAGTCGACCTGTAGCATCAGGAATACCAATGTCCACTTCCCTATCAAACCTTCCTGTAAACAGATTGATCTTTGTATTGAAGAGCATGTTTTGCTTCTTGTATATAAATATATATAGCAGGTACTATTTTCAAAAGTTTTTGAGATATAAAGATGTCATCCATACTGCAGCTTCTAATAATGGAAACAACGATAATGAAATGATACAGAAACAAAAAGAATAATAAAACAATCTATAGCAAATAGTTTTTTATACTTCTATGACAAACCCTATCTTGTTTATTAGTAATAATTACAATATCCTCTTTGAGCAATTCTAATAGTACAAACAAAATAGGGTTTGGATAAGAAACAAGAGATATCAATAAATAAGCCTCTTTTCTACAGCTCTAAAACTTCATTGATATAAAATTGTTAGGATATGGATGAAGATGCTAACATGACTATTCTCTTACCAAATCTTCTGAGAGCTGCATCAATGCTGTTAGGCCTGTTAGTAGCTGCCATGACTATCACATGAGACCTCTGTTTCAAGCCATCCATCAATGTCAACAGCTGGGAGACAATTCTCCTCTCCACTTCCCCATGAGTCTACACGAACAAAATTGTCATTTAACCCTTAACCGCATAATATTCTCAATGCACAGTTTCCTTCTCCTTCTGTTATAAATTAGTGTCACATTGTAAACTGGAATTGTGTCCATCAGACCAGGATGCTCCCTGGCAGTATTCTCTCTAAATAAAGCACTTTTCACTATGTTATATGATTAAATAAAGCACTTTTCACTATGTTATATGATCCCATAACTCTAGTAAAAATTTCTTTTTTGCAAGCATCTTCACATCAATTTGTAAAAGTTGAAATAAGCCCTTCCAATGATGTATAATAAATGTGTAGGACGTATCTATAAACATACGGACAAGAGCAAGGCTATATTCCTCCAACCTTGTGGGGAGTATAGAAGGTTTGATACAAATATAAACGCCAAGTTATTTTGCATCTTTATTTAAACTGTTTGCAAAGTTTACTGCTTGTTAGCACATTATGTTGAAGTTTATACATGGATTTCAATTGCAAAGTGAAAAGGAGGAATAAATAGTCTCACCTGTCCAATCATGGTTTTTGATAACATTTACCATTAAAGAGTTGTAGCAAAAAGTAAGTCCTAACAACTTAGTCTGAACATAAGTTCTGGTTAAGAACTTGGTGTTGTGTCAAATATATATTCATTTCCATAACATGAAAATGTTGAAAAATGGTTTCCAGTAGAAAAAAGTCTTCCCAGAACAGGTTTACACGAAAATCTCACCTTTTCTCTTTTGGGTGCAATGGCATCCAGTTCATCAATAAATATAATGGCTGGGGAGTTTTTCTCTGCCTCTTCAAAGGCTTTTCTCAAGTTACTCTCAGACTCCCCTGCAAGCTTGCTCATGATTTCAGGACCTGAAATAAAATGAAGTTATATATTCTGCGTTTGCTTGACCCTTTAGTATGGCCAAACATTCCAGTTTCCATGTACCATTATAACAATTATTAATCTTTCACATTCATTATTTCTTACATGAATATTCATGGAGTAAAACTCAACAGTTTCTTCAAACACCAAAATGCTCCTGTGCCCAAATGCCATTATAAAAATTCTGCTAATAAATATCAATGATGTCAATATATATTTCTCATATGAATGTTCAACAGGAAATGGGTTAATCCACTCAATGTTTCAAGTGAATGAAGAAAACAAATTATCTGCAAACTTATCTTCTGTAATATTTGAAATGTATTGATTTCAACAGTAATACTACATGGTGAACAGGTCTAATACGTACCATTGATGAGGAAGAAGAATGCTCCAGTTTCATTGGCTACAGCCCTAGCAACCAGAGTTTTACCAGTACCCGGAGGCCCATACAGCAGAATACCTCTAGGAGGCTGCAGAGGTAAATAGAATAGTTTAAACATTATCTGTAGACAACATACATGTTACTGACCTACTGTATATACATAGTTGGCACAGCTCAAGGCAAGTGATATAAAATTTTTTATGTAATTTCCAGTTACCACTCAACAATCAAGTCAGTTCTAAAAATAAACTTTAATCACATGACCATAGTACCGAAAATCCACTACTTCAGTATACTAAATTAAAGAAAATCCTACAGAACAGTTTTTGTTGTACTCACTACCTGGATAGTGTTCTACTATGTGACTAACTTGTTGGACATTTTGAATAGTGATATTGCACTCAATGCAAGTGTCAACCAAAAGAGTGTCCATTGGACACAGATTCCCCTACTTTCATAAGTCTGTTACTCAGTGCATATCATTACCATACCAAAGGTGCACAATCTCACATCTTGATCACACATCCTACAAAGTTTCATTACATATTTTTGCACACCACAAACAATAGTGTAGAGTGAAGGAATACATTGTGTCACCTGCTGAAATCAAAGTATGACGGAAAAAAGTGTGACTATAAAATGCCATTTGAATCCTTTCCCTCATACAGACAACTTGTGGACAGACAAGCTTTGCAAACAGCGCAGACCCAGATCAGAAAGCTCCATGTAGGAGATGTTTGATCAAAGTTTGCTTCATTTATATCGTTAAAGATCCGATTCTGAAGTTTGTCACTGTCAAAAAATGTTTGTGTAATGGTGAATATTCATTAATAGTAAATTCGTAAATAAATATTCATGTGGAAAAGGGTTAAGTTACTAGTATTTCAAGCAGAATGATTTTGGAAGCACTTTCATTCTTAATGGGTTCAGAACAATTGACAAAAACTCTATAAAGTATTTACTAAGAAAGTACAAGTAAAACATACTGACTCAAGATATTTACGCTTTTATGCAAACCCAAGAATTTTCTGATTAGCTTACCTTAACTCCAATAGCCTTAAAGAGCTGGGGATGACGCAGAGGCAGTTCCACCATCTCCTTGATCTGGGCCAGTTGTTTCCTGCAGCCTCCAATGTCATCATAACCAACCTCATTAAGGGCCTCCTCCTCCTCCTGTTCACAGACAATATATCACAGTAACTTTCCATTCAAAAACTTCAATCAATATAAAATCATTTTTTTTCTCTTTTAGTAATCTTATACTAGCTGCTGAGTTGCTTCATAAGAAAAGATGCCTACATGGCATAAAATATTATAAACCCATATAAGCGTTTCGAGTCGGAGATGCAAGATCTTATTTGTTATCTACAATTTATCACCAACCCTCAATGCCATGTTCTATTTATTGTAAACACCGCCTTCCATTCTTATTTCCCAACTTGTTAAATTAATATCAAAGTGGATTTCTCTTATACGAACCTCTCTTTTCACTGGTTCTCCCTCACAGTGTATGACTGTGTCTGGGGCAACAATACAATAAGGTGATGGGTCTGTTTCAATGACTTTGAACTCCACAGCTCTCATGCCTCCGCGGACAACAAATATGTCTCCCTTTTTGATTGGTCTGTATGCTTCTAGGAAATAGGGCTTCAAAAACACCTCAAACAGGTTTCTGTAAATAAGTATGTATTCATTTACATGCTTCTGTAGTATTTCAACAATACATTAGTTATACCAGACTTTCTCACATAGACTTTCCAATGTAATTATACAACAAAGACACCTCCAACAGTAGCTTTCAATAAATCATTCTCAAATACCATGACAATTACTTAGGCATTATACAAAGATTCAATAGCAGATTTGCAAGTATGTTTATGAGAGACAAACAACAGTTGACTTACCCTGTGAGTCCTTCCACTGTGTCATCAACAGGCAGCACATGGATCCTCTTACCATACTTAACATCAGGGCAGGCCTGGATACTGAAAATGTAAGTGACATTTTGCATATTTTAATTCAGTTAATACAGAAATTTGGTGGGAAAATTCAAGCACTTTTCAAGGACTTTTTTTCAAAATTCAAGCACTATTAGTGACACAACCTGTCTTGCCCAAACAAGTTTGAAAAAGCCCATTCAAAACAGCCTCAAAACCACCAGCAGGAAATAGCTTAATTAAGTGCAAGCGTAATGCAGAAGGATTCTACAGGATCTTTCTGCATTACATCTACACTTCAATTAGTAGTCACATATCTGAAAATGTCAAAGATTCTACTATGGTTTACTTGAATGAAGAGCCATAGGAAATCTATAGTAGCCAATAGTTCTGTCTGGACAGTTTTCAGAGGCATTTTTAGAAGATTTGCAAGCACTTTTTAAGCACTTTTCAGGATTGGCCAAAATTTAAGCACTTTTCAAGCACTTATTTATGTTTTCAAGCACTTTTCAAGGCAACCCCTGAAATTCAAGGAGTTTTCAAGGCTGTGCGAACCCTGGTCACAGAGGAAATATTTTTGTCAAAGATGTACATTACCCAAATGAGTATTAAGTCATACATCATTTTAAGATTATGCATAATCCATAATACTTATCAAATTGTTGATGAATCTGTTTTGGTAACCTTCATGTCATTTGCTTGGTTTTGGTAACCGTCATGATATTTGCTTGACAAACAGTAGAACCTGTCTCAAGCGACCATTAAAAAGGTCTTATTAAGCGTCTGTATGGCAGGTGGTAGCTTTATGCAGGTATAGGAGCCTATAGGAGCCTTCTGCATTACTTTTGCCCTGCATTTAGCAACTCCCTGCTTTCCAAGATTCCTGTGTGCAATCAATATAAGGTCGCTAAGACAGGTTCTACTGTATCAGTTTTCACTTCTATATCAAAGATGAAATATAGTGTACCCATATACTGATTACATCATATGACATGACGTAGCCAAGTTTCACTGATCCTTCAAATTTTCAGAAAATACAGACTGTGCAAAAGTTTTTGATTGGTGAAAGTAGCAAGATTTCTAACTTCAAACAAACATCAACAATTTCACAGCCAACAAGATAATTCAAATCATTTAAGCACTTCTTTACTCTTATGCATGATGCAGATCATTAGTATGTGAAGTATGCATGCTGATCTTCTATACTGAATATTTCCTTCTCTACAGTGACAAACAAAATAAAGTTAAAATTGTCTAGAAGACCATGCCATGTTGTACATATTATATTACAAAACATCAGTACACGCTATGTCCTACACGGTGAAGCAAGTTTGATGTCCCATACATACCGACTGACTGACAAAGGTTTTTTATATATATAAACCGTCTAAGATTTTACTGGGAAAATGTCAGTTCATTCAATGTGTTTTATCTATGACTTCCATGTGTCAGTGCATAAAAATGACCTTGTTTCAACTACAGATTAGCTATAGGAATAAAATCAGACAAAATTACTTTGAGAGCAGCCAATACATTATTTTGAAGTTGTAGAAAAAATTGTTATATACGGTAAGTCCTCATAGATCTATGGAAGCACTTCTGAACAGTTTAATACCATTTGCAGTTATGGAAAATATTGTTAAGTCTGATTAGCGTGGATAGCCTTGAACAGAGTTTCTTCGTCAGTAGCATTTTTTTTATTCATGTTAAAATCGACATAAATGTTGACCCATTCCAAAGGTCATTCAGTCTTCAATGAGAATCATAAATGAAATCTACAATTAGAAATAGAAATTTCATATCTCGCTTATAATAGAACAATACAGAACATTTCACTGCAAATCAAAGTGTCCCATAAGGTAATAAACTGGGACAACATCTAAAACCTTATATACATATACAAACTCACTGCATCAACATGGTACAACAGGAAACTGCCAATCACTGAGGAAAAGAAATTGTTCTGCCCACTGTCTTAGTCATATAAAATTTGTGTATTTGACTTGTATCGCCAGATAGGATATATTCTTCGTATTTGAATGAAACTTGCTTTATGGGAATTTTTTTAAAGCTATCAGAGAACAGAAGTGGTGACAAATCAAAGAAAATACAACAGGTGCAATATTCTCAGGCACATCTATTAATGAAAACACTGGATGGGACTTCACTTTTTCATGTGACTTTGACAAAGCAGGAGACAACAATTTTGTGATGAGAAAACTATTGAAATCTAAATGAAAGGGAGCAAATTAGGGGTTGCTGCAAGCAGAAATTATAAAGTATTTTGAAGACAAGTATTACTCCAAGTAATACTTGTCTTTAGAAGACTTTTTCATTTAAGTTACTGAAACAATAGCCGCTTCCGTTTTAAGTAAATTTTGAGTTTTATGCGATTCTGATGAGAATGATTTATTTACACTAGCATTCATAAGAGCTAATGACATAGAAATTATTTTATCAAAGGTAGTTTGTGTTGAATAAAAGTACCCAAGACAGGCCAGTCACTAAAACAGCTATTGATGATACTTTCACATTGAATACCCTTAAAAAAAGGCTCTACATGGGAATCACGAAATTCTTGTTTGTGCTTATTATGTCTCTAAGTATTTGACCATAACTGAATAATTAGTTTAAGCACAGTCTTTATCTTACCTGACAATATCTCCTAATCTCACCCTGAGATTATTTCTCACACATCTGTTTATTCTGATTTTATCGTCTGTGACTGTGTCATCTGACAAAACAATGCACACTGTTTCCCTTCTTCTTTTACCTTTCAGCAAGACTGTGTCACCTCTAAACAATTGCAACTCATCCATTTTTTTCTGAAATATATTTTTTGGATGTCATATATTGGTGGAACAAGGTTTACTCATGCTTAATCCTGACTCTCCTCTAATTCTGACATATCGTATTATGATATAAAGTAAATTTTGGATCAAAAGGCAAGCCACAAACAAGTTACATTTCAAAACTTTTTTACAGTTTAAAAAAGTAGCATGACTGAATAAAAATTAACTTAAAGAAAAGTATGTTATACAGAGCAACAGATAAACATGCACTCTGTTACTAAAACTGTCATTTCTCCACCAAACCTTAGGCTGTGACCACTCTTTAGAATTGTCTAGGGTTTGGTGGAGAAATAAGTTATTTTTGAAAATGTTTTAATTTATGCATAGTATCTGGACCTATGTTATAGTTTATCTGATCTTTACCGAGTGTGTATAATCTATATTAATCATCTTTACAAACCTGTGATAAGGAAACAACTGAATTGTCTTCATTGACCGCTTCTTCAACCAGCAGCCGATTAGGCCGGTCTTTTCGTTTAAGAATTGCCGTGGCCAAATCATCTCTGAAGGAAAACAGATAAAGGAAACTTATTAAAATGTAGAAAATCATGTAACGTTTAAGAAACTAGAATTATCAACGAATGTGACAAATACCCTAGGGCCTAGAAAGCACTTGTGTGTGTAGGTCACATTTTGAAGAATCAATGGACAATATGACCTTGAAATATTGTCTGACCTGAGCCTTGTTACTAGGGATGGAGAATCGGACCAAAATCATAATCGAATTGAATCGAACATAATTTATATTATCGATTAATAAAAATCGATTATTAATCGAAAACAGTTTGAGATTCTGTACATATAAAGCTTAATGTAACAAGCTAGTACCTAACTATGTAAGAGTTGGGCATAAAAAATGAAACATTTGCTTTCAATACAAACATCATTTTATTTAATACTTTGCTTTGTTGTAATATTAATCAGAAATCTACTCATTGATGTATCACTGTTCAAGTCTATCCTTAGGTACTTAGTTGTTACTCATAATGCATTTGCTTATAAACAAGCATTAGTTACCTGAAGGCTAAACTTAGTTTAAACTTACGTTACAGCTTAGTTAAAGTAATTTATGGCTATCTTAACCCTTTACTCCATGAATATTCATGTATGATATTGACATCATGAATATTAATTAATTTGCTATAATAGCATATGGACACAGGAACTTTTGGCTATGGCAGAAACTGTAGAATCATATCTATATTATATCATAAGCAAACAGAGCAGACCCTGATCAGACAGCTCCTACAGGAGCCGTCTGATCTGGGTCTACTCTGTTTGCAAAGGCGTATTTATGGAGTAAAGGGTTAACTAGCAAATGCATTTTGAGTAACAACTGAGTACTGAAGCTAGTGAATAGTGACTATAAAACAGTAAAAAATCAGTGAGTATATAAAGACTGGAAAGATGCATAACAACTAGCGACATAGATTGTCGCCGATTTTCCCGTCAAACAACGATTCATTGATTCTACTATATCATCGTGGCATCACTACTTGTTACCACATGTGTTTCCCTTCTTCATAATGAATTTAATGAAATCCTGTCAGTAATTGCTGAGAGAGCTGACCATGATCAGTACTGTCAAATAGTGTAGATCCTGACCAGTATTGTCTGGTAGTGTAGATCCTGATCAGTACTGTCAGATAGTGTAGATCCTGATCAAAACCTAATATACTGTTTGTTTTGTATCCCCACAACATAAATCATAATGTATTAATATTAAAATTAGTAAAGTTTGAATTTATTTCTAATTTCTTTACACCTCGGCTCCAGTATTTTTACTCTTACTTACCTCACCTAGGCTATGTGAAAATTACATCATCGGAAAGAAAATTTAATTTCATACTAACTTTGTTCTGAAGCCTAAAATCTTAAGTTGAAAAGCCATTAGAGTGCCTTAAAAAAGACAGACCTGTGTCAAATCAGCACTAAATCTCCAATAACCTGTATGAAGATAGTGTAGCCACTGTGACCTATATAGTATTGATTATTGACCATGCATGTATATGATTGGATGGGGGATAAATATACATTATCTGAAACTAGGAAAGGGTTAAGGAACATTTTATAAGTGTTAGTCAGTAAATAGCTGTTCGCTCATGTTAGAATGTTGTATTAACTTGTAAAACACTTAAAATTATAAAAAAAAGTTTCTTGTAATTTATAAATGTTTTTATTTATTATAAAGGATATAATGTAGATGTATGAATTTTCAACTGGGTATGGTTGAAACAGTAGTCTTTATTAAATGTACATCATAAGCACTGACTTACCTGGCATCATCAGTCATAATTATGATTATTTTTTGTACTTCCAAAAAAATTTTGTTTCAAACACCAACAATAATACGTAATAGGCTGGCCAATTTTTTTAATACTTGTCTGTGAATTAATTTACAAAATCTCAAAAAGTGTTCTACAAATTAAAAGTATTCAAAGGGAGCAACATCACACAATAAAACTAAAGACAGCATGTAATCGCAGTGTCATGGTATGTTACAAATAGGACACGTCTTTACTTTTATATAGATGATTGGTTAGTCAATGTTCTATTTATAGAAATGGTATTTTCCAGAACAAATGATAAAAAATGCATCTTTTTATTTACACTTGGCACCTGAAAATAGCTACATCTCTTAAAATGATAAATCAGAGACAATCTTTGCAAAGAAGTTATCAAAATGACAACCAATGTAATTAGTTTTGCATTTTTAGTGACTAGAAACCTCAAAGACAAAGGACTAAAAATAGCCTGAAATTTATTAAGTAAAAATTTGGGTTATAAAACGTAATAAAATATACATCTTTAAATTCTGGTTCCGAAATCGTTATATCATGGACAAAACTGATTCCCTAAGCCCTGGAATGCCTTGTTACGAACGTACTTTCATATTGCGCAACGATGACTTTGTAAAATTGAACCAGACGAAGACAAGCGAAATTCCATTCGACACGGAATTATTATTATCCCCATTGAACAAAATGAGCAAAAAATGAAAACACATTCGAATACTCAAACAATAAGCCTTACCCTGAACCTTCGGCCATGTTGTCTGTTTTTAGTTGAGTTAGGTATCTACGCCGGAACAGCTCAGGAAATCGAAACTTGTTTCTTGTCCACACCGGTGATTATGGTTCGTTAGTGTCTCGTCTGAGCGATATTTTTTTGAAAATTTCTAACATTCATCATGTGTCCGTAAAAATACAAAAAACAACGTAAAATATTTTTGCTATTCTTCCATAAATTTAAAATTGAAAAATAATTAGATATTTATAAAATGTGGATTTGGTTCAATGGCTCGCCCATTAATCATTTCGCCCTGACATGAATCGCTCTTGCTACTGTACACGAATCTCTAAGTTGCTATTGTTGTAGGGCTTTTATTATTATTATTATTTCACAAAATAATAATTATAAATTGCAAAACATATAGATGGTCGCTGAAATAGCTAGTCAATCAAAGTAAAGCGAAATAATTGTTCAAATTCATGCTACTATCCTTCTTTATAATCGTTACCATTTGCATCAGTTATTATTATTATTATTATTATTATTATACCATATTTATATAGCGCTCTTTTCACACAGGATGTGTGCGTTCAAAAGCGCTTCACATGATTAAATTGCACGTACAGAATTGAATATATATAATGCGTATAGAATATTTAAAACAGGTGAAATTTAAGATAGAGATATCAATAAAACTATCAAAAATTGAATTAATTTAAGAATTATAGATAAAAACAAAATCATTCTTTTCTGTAAATTTTATGTCCGCAATTCAAGGGAAACAGACGCACACCGTGACTACCGGTATATTGTGTCCGCCCACTTATGTCACCAAAACTCAAATGAAACAGTATATGAACAGTGTCAGTACATCATACAGTTACGACCCAGAAGCATCTGGATCGGGTTTATGTATAACATACAACACTATACATAAGATATTGCCTTACATATGTAGGACAATGGGTTAACAGAATAGGTCAATTTTGTAGCTAATTCTCAGTTCTCAGTGCTCAGCGTCTTTAAATAACCCGTTACCACCTTCTGGTTCATTTTTATTATGACGCTGTACCTGCCAATTAATAAATATAGTATTACTGACTCGTTCACGTAAAATCTCAGCAGCTCCAGGCGCGGATTTAGAGGGGGCGAAGCCGGCGTAAGCGAACTTTTTCGGAGTATTCTTTTTTTTCTTTTTTTTATCTAGGTCTAATAAAAGTTCATAGAACAATTATTTAAACTTTTTCCCTCGCCCAGTTATGTTCTTTTTCAAAATGTATTACAAACTCACTATATAGTGGTGTTATCAAACATAAAAATCTAACCCCCCCCCCTCCAAAAAATAGAATCTACGTCCCCCTAATCTGAAATCCTTGATCCGTACAATAGATGACTCTCTGTGCGACACTATTTCTGGGATTTTCTACACATTTCTCTTTTAATGTTTGTTTCTTTGACGGTATCACATACTACGTAGTTAGATATGTAGTTTATGTTAAGCAAACATCTAAATGCAAACTTTTGAGATTTCCAAAGTAGATCTAGCTCGAATCCTTTTTATTAATAAAAAAAAATCACAAAACAGTTTATTCTTCAAACACATATGCTAGCATTGTGCCAAATCGCAACTTGCAAATACGTTTACAAAGGAAAGGATGTAGAGCAACGGACTTTTTCATTATATGTGACATATATCTCGTAGAAATATAATTAGGCCTGTCAACATCCTCGGAGAAATATGAGTCTAAAGGCCTGCCAAGTCTTAGTATGGATTCTTGGCCTTCCTCCTCGGTCATTAGGCCACCCGAGTGTTCCAGTGAAACTTCTGTCGTTTTACGAAACTAATGATTACTACGTTATTATAATAAATATCCGTCATGTGTTGGTAACTAGACCCGGGCAACATAATATATTGTCAACCATAGTTCTAAAGCACAGAGACGTATGCGCACTCACACCCTAATTATAAACTTGTTCACAATCATGCATCCCTAAATACTACCCATTGCCTTGATCTCTGCTGTAATTAACCAAGCTTACACACCATTTGCACACAACACGGACTGTTACAAGTATCCATTCCCCTCGGACGGTAGCAATGTGAAGTTCTCTTCCATAATATGTAACCAGTGTTGACTCATTCGAAGTATTATTAAAGTCAACACTTTCCAGGTGCGGATCCAGTATTTCAATTGGGGGGGGGGGGGGTGTTACATTTTTGAAGTTGGGTGGCATCACTAGTGTGATTTGTAGATCTAGGTCTAGTAAAATTAATAGAAAAAAGTTTGTTTGCTTTCTACAGCTACCACACCCTAGGTACAATTACCTTTGATCTTTTTTACCACACTAAATGTTTGCCTTTTGCACTTTCACTCTGTTCTACATATTGTGGAGAATTAAGGCTATTAAGTATTAGGTTGCACGCTTTCACCGTACTAGACTGAATTTAAATGGATTGAGTAGCTTAGTCTAGCCTCATGCTCTATCTCTTAGTCTAACTTCATACTCTATCTCTTGGTCTAGCATCGTATCCTATCCCTTGATCTAGCCTCATACTCTATCTCTTGGTCTAGCCTTATACTCTATCTCTTAGCCTCATACTTTATCTCTTAGTCTATCCTTATACTCTACCTCTTAGTATAGCCTCGTACTCTATCTCTTAGTCCAGTCTCATACTCTATCTCTTAGTCCAGTCTCATACTCTATCTCTTAGTCCAACCTCATACTCTTTCTCTTAGTCCAGTCTCATACCATATCTCTTAGTCCAGTCTCATACCATATCTCTTAGTCTATCCTTATACTCTACCTCTTCGTCTAGCCTCGTACTCTATCTCTTAGTCTAGTCTCATACTCTATTTCTTAGTCTAGCTTCATACTTTATCTCTTAGTCTGACCTCATACTCTATATCTTAGTCTAGCCGCATACTCTATCTCTGAGTTTAGTCTCGTACTCTATATTTTAGTCTAGCCTCGTATTAAATCTCTTAGTCTAGCCTCATACTCTACCTATTATTCTAGCCTCATACTTTGTCTCTTAATCTATCCTTATACTCTACCTATTAGTATAGCCTCATACTCTATCTCTTATTCTGGCATCATACTCTATATCTTAGTCTAGCCGCATACTTTATCTCTGAGTTTAGTCTCGTACTCTATATTTTAGTCTAGCCGCATACTATATCTCTTAGTCTAGCCTCATACTATATCTCTTATTCTACTCTCGAACTCTCTTATTCTAGCCTCATGCCATATCTCTTAGTCTAACCTCATGATCTATCTCTTAGTATAGCCTAATACTTTATCTCTTAGTCTAGCCTCGTACTCTATCTCTTAATCTAGCCTCATACTCTATATTTTAGTCTAGCCTCGTACTTTGTCTCCTTTTAGCATCATACTATATCTCTTGGTCCAGCCTTATACTCTATTTCTTAGTCTAGCATCATACTTTATCTCTTGGTCTAGCCTCATACTCTATCTCTTATCCTAGTCTCGTACTCTATATTTTAGTCTAACCTCATACTATATTTCTTAGTCTAGCCTCACACTCTATCTCTTATTCTAGTATGGTACTCTCTTAGTCTAGTATCACACTCTATCTCTTAATCTAGCCTCATACTCTATCTCTTATTCTGGCATCGTTCTCTGTCTTTTAGTCTAGCCCCATACGTCATCTCTTAGTCTAGCCTCGTACTCCATCTCTAAGTCTAACCTCGTACTCTGTCTCCTTTTAGCATCATACTCTATCTCTTGGTCTAGCCTCATACTCTATCTCTTATTCTAGTCTCGTACTCTATATTTTAGTCTAGCCTCATACTATATTTCTTAGTCTAGCCTCACACTCTATCATATTCTAGTATCGTACTCTTTTAGTCTAGTATCATACTCTATCACTTAATCTAGCCTCATACTCTATCTCTTATTCTGGCATCGTACTCGGTCTTTTAGTCCAGCCTCATACCCTATCTCTTAGTCTAACCTCGTACTCTGTCTCCTTTTAGCGTCATACTCTATCTCTTGGTCTAGCCTTATACTCTATTTCTTAGTCTAGCCTCATACTTTATCTCTTAGTATAGCCTCGATCTCCATCTCTTAGTCTAGCCTCATACTCTATCTCTTAGTCTAGCCTCGTACTCTGTCTCCTTTTAGCATCATACTCTATCTCTTGGTCTAGCCTTATACTCTATTTCTTAGTCTAACTTCGTACTACATTTGTATATCTCTTAGTCTAGCCTCACTCTACCTCTTAGTCTAGCATAATACTATATCTCTTAGTCTATCCTTATCCTCTATCTCTTAATCTAGCCTCCTACTCTATCTCTTAGTCTGACCTCATACCCTATCTCTTAGTCTAGCCTCGTACTCTATCTCTTAGTCAAGCATCATACCATATCTCTTAATCTAGCCTCGCACTGTATGTCTTAGTCTAGCATCTTGCTTTATCTCTTTGTCTAGCCTCATGCTTTATCTCTTAGTCTAGCCTTGTACTCTATCTCTTTGTCTAGCCTCATACTTTATCTCTTAGTCTAGCCTCGTACTCTATCTCTTAGTCTTGTCTCATACACTGTCTCTTTTTAGCATCATATTCTATCTCTGTTTTTAGCCTCGTACTCTATCTCTTTTCTAACCCCAACACATGGTCATCATAATCAGTTTACTGACTGCTAGCCATTACCAAAGAAGAACAATAGGAATAATGTTGAGATGAATCCCAACAGTGGAGGTAGTCTCTTACTGTGATAAGATACACTTTTCGTGTATTTGCAACAAGAATTTCCATTAAGCATTTCCTCCATATGACTTAAAAAATTGGTAGTAATGGCTTCCCTCCTTGGCGCTCAGGATTTCGGGTTAGCATTACGACTGGTTCGTCGGTGTCAGGATAAAGTGACCGGCGGGGTTCAGTCCCTGGTGCACCTCATAAGTGCCCCTCCCAGTCATAGTCAGTAATTGACTGTTGGGAGTAAACATGTAGATGTAGAAGTTTAAGCCTTCCATACTGAGTTGATTCTATAGTTAAACATTGATAGGCTATTCAGGGTTGAAAGGGTGAACCTTTGCTAACGCTCAGTATATGAGGGTAGTGCTGCGAGTGATTGGCAGTGATAATAAATGTGGGTTAACTGTTCGCGTATGCTAGCGGCAAATACAAACAGTTTGGATCATGTTTCAAACGGTTTGACAATATGATTATTTACTCATAAAAATGAAGAAAGCTCAACATTTAAGCATTATAACATTTTTTTTGCAGACGATAGTTACTTAAGTGCAAAAAGTTAAATAACTTAAGTAGATGAATCGTGTACCAGGCCCGAGCTTTTAAAACGTTTTACTTGAGTCTGTGATCATTCTCAAGCATCTGATTGGTCAGATTCTGAACTAAAATAAGCGGGTTCTTCTGCATTATCTGAATCCCCCATCCGGACATCCATTAAATTTTGATGGCAAACTGCGGATGTTAACCCTTTACCTCATCAATATTCCTGAAATAAATAATTACGTCATGAATATTTATAATGGAATATGGGCACAGGACTATTTGGTCATGACAGAATCTGTAGAATCAGATTTATATAATTTCATAAGCAAACAGCAGACCCCAATCAGACGGACCATACAGTCGTTTGATCTGGGTCTACTCTGTTTGAAAAGGCATGGAAAGGCGTTTGTATCAACTAAAGGGTTAAACAACTAACCAACCCCAACGCACACGCGTACGCACACGTCCATGCACATTTTAAAGGCTAGGCTATAGCTAGGTGACAAAAAAGAGCTTATAAATTCCATTCTATATTTTGTCAGTCAGGAAAAATGTGGTTTCAATTGCAAATAATTTCGTTAATTTGTAAATACAACCTGGTACCTGAAATAATTCAGAAAGTGTCCAAGCTAGGCTGGTACAAGGTAAGTAATACAATCATGTATGTGGATCATGTAATTTTCCAGTCACACCAAAAATGTTGGTTTCTATGACAAGATTTGTAAATTTTATCTGAATCATTGGTGTGTGTGTGTGTGTGTGTGTGTGTGTGCATAATCGTAGTAGTGGTGCTAAATCAGATACAATATGCAAGAAACATACTGAAAGTCTTCTTCATAACCCCCTTTCAAATTCTTACCTGATTGCATCTCGATCTTGTTTTTTTAATCATGACTTTTTGACAGAGGACAATGTATTAACGAAATTATTCATATTTTTTTTTATCTGTCTTTACCCATTCCCGCATATTGACCATATTGATCGCACATTGTCCCGCTTATGTAAAAATTACTTTATGGAACCATTGTGATAAATAGAGCATTAAAATTGCTCCACAGGAGCAAATGCTCTATTTATCACAATGGTTTCAAAACTCCACAATTCTGAAAATTCCCTTTTCTCTAGTTAATGCTCCTTTTTTGGTATATTTAATCAATGAGGTTAGGTCTAAAAATAGCCTATAAGTGGGAATGGGTTAACTGATTTAAATATTGCAATTGTAAAGGCAATCGAAAAAGATAAGTTTCCACACAGACAGGAGACCTATGTATTACTTGCCATATATCTCCTAAATGACCCTCCAAAAGATGACTATTTCTCGCTTCTCAGTCGTGCTAGATAAGCTGAGTTACTAAAAATAGCCGTACTAGAAATCCTTATCTGGAACACCCCGTGACTAGTGTATTCATACGCGCGATTGGGTAAAATCAATACAAGGGAAGGACTTCTTACAGAATTATACCAACATTTCTATAGGCAACAACCTTATGAATTGAAATTAATATAAGTAATTAGCACGAATATGAAATTCTATTTATCATATAAACACTTTAAAAGCATATTTAATTAACCGAAGACGTTGTTTTGTAGTCACTCAGTCATTTATATTTACGCCAAAAAGTAACGTTTGTGGTTGTCATAACAAATGACGTCATTAGAGGGTTAATACACGTTTTTTCGGGCAATAACATCTGCAGTGTCCCGAGGGACACTGCAGATGTTATTGCCCGAACGAAAACAAACGTGTATCAACGCTATTCTTGCATAAAACCAATTTTCTGCTCTCCTGCATCAATTTAATTCTTCAAAATACAGGCAAAACAACGGCAGAAAAACTATACACTTCTTTGACACTTAGGCGATTTATGCTGTTTATGGGCCACTGTTTTCTTTTCGACGTCAATTCATGATTGTATCAAATACCGTTTACACGGAATTTCATTCAATATGTCTATCACTAAAAACAGTTCATTGTCGGTGCTCCTGGAAATACTCACACCCCGGCGTTCACCTAGCTTAGGTCAAAACGCTGTAGCATTCGCGTCCATTGTTTACCTTAGGCCCGTAATAGGTATAATTAAAACCGGTCAACAACAGCGCGTGAGCACGAGAATCGCCTTGTTAATACATGGTCTAGCGGGACTACAACAGCACGTTTTATGCAAGAATTTGGTGTCACGCCTAAAGTTATGCTGCGGTCTGTTGCTATTAGATATGGAAGTCGTATTACGCAATGTAAAGTAGTACTTCACAAATTCGTTAATTTTCTTGGTTTTAGGGCGTATTTCAGCGAGAAAAATAATCAAGCATGGGATTTGTGAAAGCCGGGGGGTTCTATACCCTCGGTTGGTCTGTTCCTATCGGAAACTCGCTAAAGCTCGTTTCCGACTGGAACAGACCAACCTCGGGTATAGAAACCCCCGTCTTTAACAAAACCCATGCTTGATTCTATTATTCTGGGTCTTCAAGGCATGTGTTAGCTTCATACAGGACAAACATTATGCAGGAAATTCTTACTTGTAAGAGCTTTCTGCATTACTTTCATTCTGGATTAAGTAACACTCCGCTTTCCGAAGATGCACCTAAACAGGAAAATTGGAAACTCTAAGCCAAGAGGTTGGGGGAATACTCTGCTTTACCAAGACGGGGGAGGGGTGTTTTCAAACAGGTGACTGGTTATTGTAGGGTAAAGGTTATGCAGAAATGGTAATTTTAAAGGCCATTGTAAAGATGTACATGTATTACTGAACATGATATTAACATGCACAAGCCTTAAACAATTACACGCTGTTGCTATTCTTACAGCACAACTCATACATGTGTGATTTGGATCTTCATTGTTTGCTGATAAGTTGTTTCCTGGACTTGCGTAATTAAGGACACCATACTAAAGAAAACCATTCACACTGAAGAAAAAAGTAACAAGTCTATCTGACATTCAAATTTATTTTATTTTTACATAAGTATCACAATGGAGGACAACATGCTTCAACAGTAAGTTCATATAAATTGTATACAATGCTGTTTCGTAAGTACAAAATGACATTAATCCATGCTGCATTGAGAGTTTTTCTCTCGTATATGTGATGTACCTTGTACTATACAACGCATGTCCTTGAGGAATTGATACAAATACTGGTAGGCAGGTGTACAATTTAGTAGAAATACTGTTTTGTCAATAAAAATACCTATAAAAGTCTGATTGTTATCTGTACTTAAGAATGCTGATGTTGATTTGGCATTGGAAATGCATTGCTGCTTTACTTAATTTATGTAACAAATGAGAACAAGTATGTCTTAAAATAAATTTACAAAAAGCATCAACATTTTCAAAATTAATGTTTTAATCTGTATAACATTATATCAAAGATATAAATAATGATTGTTTTAAAAATATTATTTAAAAAAGCATGTAAAGTCTGAAACAGAGACAGGTGCTAGAAGATAAATGTCACAAGACAAAGGTATTGAGATACTAACACCAAAATGCTGCTCGGATGAGCAGCATCTATTTAAAATGTATATCATATGCTACTTAACCCTTTAAATGGGTGACATACATTTACTGCAATCTGCAAACAGTGTAGACTCCATTCAAATGACTCATTTCATAGAAGTGCCCTCTGATCAGTCTGCACTGTTTGTCATTCAAGATCATCTAGCAAGTTTAACCCTTAAATCCATAAATATGCTTTTCTTTGCTTTTGCAAATAGAGTTGACCCAGATCTGATGGCTCCTGTCTGATCAGAGCCTGCTCTGTTTGCTTATGAAATAATAAAGATATGATTTTACAGTTTCTGCGATGGCCAAAATTTCCTGTGTCCATGTGCTATTACAACAATTATTCTAATTAATATTCATGATGCCATTATCCATAGGAGCAAATGTTCTATCTATCACATTGGATTCAAAACTATATAATTCTAAAAAATTCTTTTTTTTTTTTTTTAGTAAACAGGCAATAAGTTAAATGTAGATCAGCTTTTCCGCTCTGAAAATTCAGCTTAAAGGGTTAATTGTAAAATCATGTAGTCACATTCAAAGAGATCTTACCAACTCAAACAGTTTAGATTCAGAACAAATGCAGAGTCATTCAGCATCTCATAAGGATCCAAACAGATTCAAACTGGGACTACATTTTTTAAGAAAATTGAAAGAAAAATTAACTTTCAGAATTGCAGCATATGATATCAGTCTGACCGCTGTGTTCCATTCAAATATCAAACAATAACAAAACTATAGATTTATAAAGAAATACAATGTACGATTATTGCATTTGCCTATGCAAGATAGGAAAGGTCAACTGCAAAACAAAACACATCACTAAATGAATCATGAAAGAGACCCATTTGTTATAAAAAAAAACACCCCCTTGTCATTGTGTGTAAATAAAGTTTCAAAAGTGGTTGCAAATAACATATATAATCACAAGTGTCACCCTTTAAACAAAATGATTCTAAAATTGAAAAATTAATGGATATTCATAAGATTTACACATTTCATTTTTGAAAAGAATTGCAATTAAAAGTCTCACAGCTTGTCAATCTTCCAAAGAAAGCCAAAACAAAAAACCCCATTTCAAACCATAAATATAAAGGTCAGATCGGTCTTAGAGCATCTGAATACATGCATCCATAATTTACTTTAGATATAAAGCACTGGATGGTGAATAGAAAAAAACCTCACATGATTTTGAACAACAAAAATATTCAACATTTTATCACAGACAATGCATTTGTACTCATTTCTAGAAAACTTCACATCCAACAAGTAAGCACATGTAATTTAAAAGGCAAAATTAAATCTATGATACATGAATTGAAGGTATTTTAATTATAACCTATCATTAAATGTGAACATATTTTTTTCTCAATGGAATAGTCATACTTTTTTCTCACTTTTCAGTCGTATCAGAATGAGATCAAAGAAAAAAATATACACTTAATTACCATTACATGTATACATGCCTGTATTTATTATTTGAATTTGGGAAACAAGTGTACAATCATTTGCAAACTGTGCAGATGCAGATCAGTGGGTTCCTAGAGGAAACATCAGATCAGGGTCTGCACTGTCTGTCATTCCAAATCCTCAAGAAAAATCTAAGCCTTTCATTCTAACTACATGGACTCTGTTATAAAACTGATGAGCCATTCTACATTGAAAATTCAGCATTCAAATGTTTAACCAACAGAAAGGGTAGAGTTTCTTGTCTGTTCAAGCTACATACCATTGTATATATCATTGTATATCATTGCAATATGCAGGCAATGCAAAGTATACTGTACAAAAGCAAATATACGGTAACTTCTGAAAGTTGTTCTTTATACCTGTTCAAGTAAAGAGTGTTTCATTTTGTTCACCACTAACATACGGTAACACAGTGCTGAAAGCTAAAACTGTATATAAACAGATCAACAGATAAATGTGCATTCTCAAATACTCAAAGTGTCATTTCTCCACCAAACCCTATGTTGTAAAACCACTCTTTAGAATTTTCTCGAAGAGAGATTATTCTAAAGTGTGGTTACAACATACAGTTTGGTGGAGAAATAACGCTTTGGGTATTAGAGTATGCACATTCTTGAAAATGTTTTATTTAAACATCTTATCTAGACCTCTGTATAAAGTTAGAAACCCTCCATTATATTTTGCTCCAGAGAAAGTATTCATATGTATTATTACTCTTTATATACCATGCTTCTTTACAAATACATACACCTTTTGACACCATTGCAAACAGAGTAGACCCAGATAAGATGGCTACTGCAGGAGCTGTATGATAAGGGTCTGCTCTGTTTGCTTATTAAATAATATCAATCTGATTCAACAGTTTCTGCCAACATGTTTTTATGTACAAATGTACAACTATAAAAATTCAGCTAATAAATATTCATGATACCATTATTTCTCACATTAATATACATGAGGTAAAGGGTTAACTATTAAAGTGAGTTTGAATGTTGCATGTATAACTGGTTGTAGCTTAATGTACCAGTATGATGGACGATAACAGACATGCAAACCATATTGATAATATATAAACATTATTTTTTTATTATTTTTTTCATAAAAAATATCATCACACATTCATTCTAGCTGTGGTGGTATTGGGTTTGTAGGGTTGAACACTTCTCTTTTGTAGTGAGAGTTGACATATATCCCTGATTCATCCTGCCATGTGTTACGTCCAGGACGCCTGTAGTCGGCTGTATCAGTGAACTGGGAGTGGCATTTTCTGTAGGCAGCAGACTGATCTGGGAAATCTGGTGGTCTTTCCTTCAAACAAGGCAGAAAATACAAACCTATGAGCTTTAGTATGAATGCAACATTGAAATCATCATAGTATGATTAAAATGTTACTGGCAAGTTTTGTGAATTTTCGTCTCAATTTGATATTAATTGGAACCAAATCTTTACTCCATGAATATTCAAATAAGAAATGATGACATCATGAATATTAATTAAATTAGTTTTTATGGAGTAAAGGATTAATTTCCATACATTTCAATCCACTTATTGCTCTATATCTTTCATGAATTTTATCAGGACACATAAGGACAATAAGTGAGCGTTTTCAAAGCTACAGATAGAGGAGCATACCAAAATACTAAATCGTCATTTCTCCACCAAACCTGATACTATGACCACTCTTTAGAATCATCTCAAAGAGACGATTCTAAACAGCAGTCACAGTATAGGGTTTGGTGGAGAAATAAAGGAGCTATTCTTGAAAATGTTTAAATTTATATATCTTACCTGGACCTCTGGTTTTATAATATTGGTTTAATTACCACTAGTCAGCAGTGCTACAGATTACAAGATATGATGCTAAAAAATTGACATTAAGCAAGACTTGTGCTTTTGCCGGCCACAAAAAATCATACTTAGCCCTTTACTCCATAAATATGTTTTTCTATGCATTTGCAAAAGAGTAGACCCAGATCAGACAGCTCCTGTAGGAGCCATCTCATCAGGGTCTGCTCTATTTGCTTTTATCCTTTTGATATGATATAGATATGATTTTACAGTTTCTGCCAGGGCCAATAATTCCCATGTCCATGAGCTATAATAATTGAAACCAGACTCCAGATATACAAGCATCCTGGTCCATATAAATTATATATTTGTTCAGTACAACAAAATGTTAAACTTACTGGGACTGGCACATAGTTTGGGTTTGGTGGTTTGTAATCAGCTCTGTGAGTACTGTCCAGGTAATGTTTGTTGTAGTCAGGGTGGTGACGGGGTAGCACTGACCCATAGCCCTGCTTGGGAGCACCAGTATCTCTGAAAAAATTGTTCATTCACATATATAACTTACATTAAAAGTAATCATAACCCTTTCCCTCATATAAATGCTCTTTCATGCCTTTGCAAATAGAGTTGACCGAGATCAAATGACTCCTGTAGGAGCTGTCTCATCAGGGTCTACTCTGTTTGCTTCTGACATGATATACAGCTGAATACATGTATACAGTTTTTGTCAAAGCAAAACATTCCTTTGAAAATTTTACAAATATTCAGTTAATAAATATTAATGATGTCATTATTTCTTACATGAACATTGAACTGGTAAGGGGTTAATCAGCTGGTATGGGAAAGACAATATCCTTCAGATTATCTTTTTTATATTGTCTGTCTAATCTTTCATTACTCCAAAACCCTATATTAATTACCAGTAAGCAGTATACAATGTATATATACAATCAAATGATAAAAAGATAATCAAGCTACATGTAGTTGATTTTTACTGCAAATACAGTAAAAACCTCTCTATGATGGCCACTAAATCACATCAAGTATTTTGTGTTAAAGGCAGGTGACTGCTTAAAGCAAGGTGAAAGTAAAACAGAACGCTCCTATGAGTGTAGGAGTAGAATAGGAGTGTTCTGTTTTACTTTCACCTTGCTTTAAGCAGCCACCTGCCCTAATATACCAACTAATTAACACAATTTAGTGGCTGTTATAGAGAGGTTTATCTGTATAACTTCAATTCCATAAAACATATTGGTTGGACTAATTGATGCCCAGAGATGAAGCCAACCATTCTCATGATATGAATGTTAAAGTTTATTTAAAATCCAGCATAATTATATAAAGTCCCCGCAAAAGCTTTTCAGGATTGACTGTTAATTTCAGTGAATTAAGTCAGTAACTGATTCTGTTCTGATTTCTTTCAATTTCATGATTAGCTTTTAACTTGTACTGTAATTTCAAATGCAATACCTTATCATGTACAGTAAAACCTCTCTAAATATAATATAAATATCTGTCTTGTAAACAGTTGGCAGCTTAATGCAGGGTGAAAGTCATGCAGAAATCTCCTCTAGGAGCTTTCTGCATGACTTTCACCCTGCATTAAGCAGCCACCTGCCTATTTAAATTCTTCTCTACTAGAGTTCCAGTTTAGAGGAATTGAACTGTATATCTATATGTATTATGTGAGAAAAGTTTAATGAGAAATCATCAAAATGATAATATCATTGATCTGATGTAGTTTTATGTTTAGCAAACTATAGCCTGATACCTACACTAGTAGTAGACTTCAGAGAGTGTTTAACATTTTGCTTGCTAACGGCGAAACCGTGATTACCTTTGCAAACAGTTTGGATCCAGATGAGATGCCACATAATGCGGCGTCTCATCAGGATACAAACTTTTTGACACTTTGACCATATTTTGCAATGGGAGAAATTTTATTTTAAGAATTGAAGCAGTTGACAATTGTGGTAGAAGAAAAATTACTTAGTGTGTAAAGAGTAATTAAGAAACATGCTTATGATAATTTCTTACCTGTCTATGTCAACATGGTCTAATGTTTCTAATGTTGTCATAGGCTTCCTAACCTCTTGCTCAGTGAAATTTTTCTTTAGTTTTGACTGATCAGCAAAATCTTGGTATGTTGTCTGAGGAAGTAACTGTAAAGGGAATGTTACAACAATACAGTATTATTCTCCGTTTGGCAAGTTTCTCAATCGTTTCAACAGAATTGGACATTTGATTTAAATGCTTGATGTAAATCTGAACTCCCAAAAAGGGGAATAAATGGCCATGACTTAACTCTAAATATCTTTGTGTTTAAAAGTTTTTAGAATAGTGCATGCTTAACTATTTATTTAAGAGCTTTATATTTTTTCTGTATTTCTATTTTGACAATCTCTACAATGAAGAAACACGATGAACTAGAGTTTAATTAAGTTCTCCAGCATTTTTCAACACATTGTTAAGCGTCTGGTCCGGATCCAGCCTGTTCGACACTCTGACATTGATTTTTATAAAAGGAAATGAAAGAGGTTACTGAAACAAACAAAAACATTGTACATGGAAGTTACTAAGTGTTCAAAGGTTCAATTAACTCTTATTATTCCAAATGGCTAAACAAATTGACATGGGGGAAATAATCTAGATTCAGAGCAGAGGGCTCTACAATTTAGATACAGATTGGAGGGATCCACAATGTAGACCAAGATTAGAGGGTTCTACAAATGTAGACCCAAATCAGAAGGTTCTGTGCGTCAGTACTACTCTACATACTGTTTTCTCATTTTTCTGATGTCAGTTCACCAATCTACATTTGCAAATTCAATATTTGTATTGTCAAACATTAAATCTGACAGAGCTTTGTTTTTCTTCTTCTAATATTTTCTAGATATTTCATACTTACTCCATCAGTTATATTCCCTATTCTTTTGTAGGTGGCTTTACCAAGGTCTCTCTCTTCATGTCTGCTTATGTCATAGTCCTTTGGTTCTGCCTCTCTTGCTTGGTGCCTGAAAATCAAAATTGTAAACTTGTTATTCTGTGGGGGATTGAAGGGGGGAACAGGTACTTGGTGGAAAAACAATATAATCCCAGCTGGTGTGGCTCAGTAACTCAGTTGGTATTTTACATGTGCCATAATGTTTTCACCAGTCGATCCTGTTACCTTTCTAATGCCTCTGTTGAGATTTTTCATTATCATAAGTTATTATGATTGTATCCAATTATCCTGTGGCACTTGCACCTTTGATTGTACATATATATATTAATTGCTAAAAGTCACTGGTCCATGGTTTATCCTGTCTGAACATTAACTGTTTTGAGTATTTGTGTCTTGATATGGTATTTATATACAAGATTTCATAAATTCAGTCATAAATGATAACAAAATTATTGTAGTAAGTAAGGGGTGAATGCATGGCTGAATATCTTTTGTGCAACTTTCTGTATACACTACATTTCAGCTGAAACAGGTTAAGCAAGAAACAAAGTTGGGCATTTCCGTTGACTCTGAAGTTCAGTTTTGATCAAAACATACAGGCGAAGGTTAACAAGGCAAATGTAGCATGATGCACCTTACATAGTTTACCTTTACCACTGGCTGTTGGCTGAGTTGTTAGGCAAAGGTTAACAAGGCAAATGTAGCATGATGCACCTTACATAGTTTACCTTTACCACTGGCCGTTGGCTGAGTCATTAGGCAAAGGTTAACAAGGCAAATGTAGCATGATGCACCTTACATAGTTTATCTTTACCACTGGCCGTTGGCTGAGTCATTAGGCAAAGGTTAACAAGGCAAATGTAGCATGATGCACCTTACATAGTTTATCTTTACCACTGGCCGTTGGCTGAGTCATTAGGCAAAGGTTAACAAGGCAAATGTAGCATGATGCACCTTACATAGTTTATCTTTACCACTGGCCGTTGGCTGAGTCATTAGGCAAAGGTTAACAAGGCAAATATAGCATGATGCACCTTACATAGTTTACCTTTACCACTGGCCGTTGGCTGAGTCATTAGGCAAAGGTTAACAAGGCAAATGTAGCATGATGCACCTTACATAGTTTATCTTTACCACTGGCCGTTGGCTGAGTCATTAGGCAAAGGTTAACAAGGCAAATGTAGCATGATGCACCTTACATAGTTTATCTTTACCACTGGCCGTTGGCTGAGTCATTAGGCAAAGGTTAACAAGGCAAATGTAGCATGATGCACCTTACATAGTTTATCTTTACCACTGGCCGTTGGCTGAGTCATTAGGCAAAGGTTAACAAGGCAAATGTAGCATGATGCACCTTACATAGTTTATCTTTACCACTGGCCGTTGGCTGAGTCATTAGGCAAAGGTTAACAAGGCAAATATAGCATGATGCACCTTACATAGTTTATCTTTACCACTGGCCGTTGGCTGAGTCATTAGGCAAAGGTTAACAAGGCAAATGTAGCATGATGCACCTTACATAGTTTACCTTTACCACTGGCCGTTGGCTGAGTCATTAGGCAAAGGTTAACAAGGCAAATGTAGCATGATGCACCTTACATAGTTTATCTTCACCACTGGCTGTTGGCTGAGTTGTTAGGCAAAGGTTAACAAGGCAAATATAGCATGATGCACCTTACATAGTTTATCTTTACCACTGGCCGTTGGCTGAGTCATTAGGCAAAGGTTAACAAGGCAAATGTAGCATGATGCACCTTACATAGTTTATCTTTACCACTGGCCATTGGCTGAGTCATTAGGCAAAGGTTAACAAGGCAAATGTAGCATGATGCACCTTACATAGTTTATCTTTACCACTGGCCGTTGGCTGAGTCATTAGGCAAAGGTTAACAAGGCAAATGTAGCATGATGCACCTTACATAGTTTACCTTTACCACTGGCCGTTGGCTGAGTCATTAGGCAAAGGTTAACAAGGCAAATGTAGCATGATGCACCTTACATAGTTTATCTTTACCACTGGCCGTTGGCTGAGTCATTAGGCAAAGGTTAACAAGGCAAATGTAGCATGATGCACCTTACATAGTTTACCTTTACCACTGGCCGTTGGCTGAGTCATTAGGCAAAGGTTAACAAGGCAAATATAGCATGATGCACCTTACATAGTTTATCTTTACCACTGGCTGTTGGCTGAGTTGTTAGGCAAAGGTTAACAAGGCAAATTTAGCATGATGCACCTTACATAGTTTATCTTTACCGCTGGCCGTTGGCTGAGTCATTAGGCAAAGGTTAACAAGGCAAATGTAGCATGATGCACCTTACATAGTTTACCTTTACCACTGGCCGTTGGCTGAGTCATTAGGCAAAGGTTAACAAGGCAAATGTAGCATGATGCACCTTACATAGTTTATCTTTACCACTGGCCGTTGGCTGAGTCATTAGGCAAAGGTTAACAAGGCAAATGTAGCATGATGCACCTTACATAGTTTACCTTTACCACTGGCCGTTGGCTGAGTCATTAGGCAAAGGTTAACAAGGCAAATATAGCATGATGCACCTTACATAGTTTATCTTTACCACTGGCTGTTGGCTGAGTTGTTAGGCAAAGGTTAACAAGGCAAATTTAGCATGATGCACCTTACATAGTTTATCTTTACCGCTGGCCATTGGCTGAGTCGTTGACTCGTGTGGGCCCAATCAGGATCGTTGGCTTAGCTTAATATATATGTCTGGTATATATGTTCTGCGCATTATTGGAATATGGACAATTCTAGAATTGCCCTGCGCATTTTAGGAATTCCAATAATGGCGGACAGTATTGGAATTCCTAAAACGCGCAGGGCGATTCTAGAATGGTCCGTGCGCGTTTTTGGAATTGTGGACAAAGTTGGAATTTTCCATTTACATACATTTATAGATTATCAATTATAGTCCATTTTATTCACCACCTATATGAATTGCATAGGCGTAGAAATGCGTATTTATGGAATAAAGGGTTAATATCTTTATCATGTCATAAGCAAACAGAGCAGACATTGGGAAGACTGCTCCTACGAGAGCAGTCTGATCTGGGTCTGCTCTGCTTGCAAAAGCATGAAAAATACGGTGATATGAGGGAAAGGGTTAATAGTCTACACTTAGTAAAAATTTTTTATAAAAAACACACAAAAATAAAACATGGTTCAGTAAGACGCACTGTTCTATCACGATGATACGCTCTATCAATACCATAAATAATAAGGTAATAATGACCACAAAACAATCCAATTTGAGAAAAACAAAGACTAAGTGTACCCGCATCAAATTCTCCTTTTTCTCGCCGAACAATAGTAGATCATAACAACAATGCTAATGTAAGTTTGCCTTGCGCGATTCTAGAATCGCGCAGGGCAATTCTGGAATGGTCCGCCATTATTGGAATTCCTAAAACGCGCAGGGCAATTCTAGAATTGTCCGTATTCCAATATTGCGCAGAACATAATTATATAATGCAGTAATATGGTAGTATAGTCCATGTGGGACTTATTTACTTATAGGCACAGATCATTTTAAATACCTCAACTGGTTGCCAGTATCCAAAAGAGTTGATCAAATCACACTTTTTCATGTTTTTAATATTTCTAAGGGAGCTGCTCCTGTATATCTTAGTGATTGTTTTGTTCCTTTAAGCTCTGTTCATAACCGCTGTACAAGATCAAACATGTCAGCTGTTAGTGATCAAGAAGATTCATTTTCTTTCACTTTTACAGATAACAGACGCTAAGCCATTCCTAGAGTTAACAGCTTTGGTAAGAAATCATTTCTTTTCTGAGGTGTTCACTTGTGGAATGGCCTTCCTCAGACTTTAAGACAAAGCAAATCTTCCAGTCAATTTAAATTTGATGTTAAAAATTTCTTGTTGGATAAAGAATAAATTATACAACAATTTTCTTTAAATTGATGGCACTTGTGTATTTATTGCATTTTCTTGAATATCAGTGCTTCGTTTTATTAATTTACTGTTTTATCTTTGTTAATTTGATAGGTTTGTTTCACTTTATTCCTTAATATGACTCTTATGAATTGTTCTGATACTCTGCTGTGTTAATCAGTAAGCATGTTCATCGACATTCTATAACCGACATATTTTGAACTTAACAGTGTTAATAGGGAAATTTCTGTTATACTTATATTTTAAGATAATACCTGCGATAGTTATTTATAATTATACCGTGACTCTCTGTGTCTTGCCACTAGAATCAAGGACCACAATGGAAATAAGGAAAATATTTTTCTTTTTTGTGTTATCCTTGGTTTTTAGTGCGCATTACATGGCTTTTTGGCCTGGGTTGGCTTGCCAAGCCGAAGGCCACAGTAGTCATGCCAAAATTTCAACCCCTACCCAAACATTTCTGAAGAAAACCGAGGAAAAGTGTGATTTACCACCTGCACAAAATGCCAATACGCTTAAGCAAATAGATCGGTGAAGTTCTAATTTGTTTGGGCTTCAACATTTAATGTTTGTTAACATTTACTAATAAAACTTAGTAAAAATGCGATTTTAAGAGTGAAAAAACAATGAGTGGGAGTTTGGCATATCAATGCATTATTTCATACCTACAGATTTCTACGCACAGCATAGTGTACAAATATAATGCGAAATTGTACGGAAATGTCCGATTACTTACGGAAAAGCTTGGTTGAATTGAACGGAAATGTATGGAGAGCAATAGATAACGCTAAATTCTATTCATTCCATCTATATTGTTGAGTACTTTTGTGGCCCTGTTGGGTACTTTTAAACTCATCCCCCCCCCCCCCACCCCCACCCTAGACTATTTTTAGAGCCAACCTCTGTCAAGAAAACCTGTAGTATATCGCTAGGTAAGCGATTTGATGTATCTCTGTATATACAGGATTATCACCCTTTTTGACTGTTAGTAATAACTCGTTGTGTATCAAGTTATTTCACTTTTAAACTTCATATTGTTTTATTTAATACCTTAAAAAAATTAGTACTTTGTATATTTTCAAATGTGTGAGGCAGTTGGTCAATCGAAATAATTAATATAAATAAAAACTGTTAATATGCTAATTTGCTGAAATTACTCAGATTAATGGAAACAGGATTATCTGACTTTTTGACTGTTAGTAATAATTCGTTGTGTATCAAAGTTATTTCACTTTTAAACTTCATTTTGTTTGTTTAACCCTTTCCCTGTTCTATATTTAGTCCAAATTTGAATACCTACTGATTATTAATGGGCAACATAGTTATAATGAAACATGGAAGGTGTAACATTGTAGCCATTTTAGAAAGTAAAGAAACAGATCTATCAAATTCTATTAGCAAACAGAGTAGACCCTGATCAGACGGCTCCTCTAGGAGCCATCTGATCTGGGTCTACTCTGTTTGCAAATGCGACTGAAAACACGTTTATATGAGGGAAAGGGTTAATACCTTACAAAAACTAGTCCTTTGTGTATATTCGAATGTGTGAGGCTGTTGGTCAATCAAAATAGTTAATATGAATAAAAAACTGTTAATATGCTAATTTGCTGAACTTACTCAGATTAATAAAAACTGTATACATATGCTTAGACTGGAGCAAGCATCAACAATCACTGCTGGTTATTTTGAGGTATAAAGCTGGGTCTTGTCATTAGGGCATCGCCAAGCATCCTGACAACTTTTTGAATTAATCTATTGAAAAGGAGCAGCAATTATAGAAAAGCAGAATTTTAGAATGGTTCAAAAGGGCGAAACTAGGAGAGAATTAGTTAATTAAAACAAGGTGCCCAACAAGTGTACATATGTTAGAACGTCCGTCCGTCAGTCTGATTTTACTTAATTGTCCACGCGGTTTCTCCAAAACCTTTGGTCAGATTTTCATCGAAACTTTATAGAATTGATTAGCACCATGCCTAGTTGTGCATATCTTACTCCTGTTCCAGTTTGAATGTTTTACACGAACAATGTTTCCGCGCTGTTTCTGGAAAATGTTTGGTCATATTTACATGAAACTTCAAAATATTGATTAGCATCATGCCTAGTTGTGCATATCTTTTTCCTGTCCCGACTCGATGATTTTCTGCAGAGTTATGGGACTTTGAATTGTTTACATGGAAAATTTTGTCTCTGCGGTTTCTCCAAAATCTTTGGTAGAATTTTCCTGAAACATCATAGGATTGATCAGCGCCATGCCTAGTTGTGTATATATTATTCCTGTTCCGGTTCAATGATATTATGCTGAGTTATTTGACTTTGTATTGTTTACATGGAAAATCAAACCCAAAAACTTCTTGAACACACGATCAACCCTTCTTATTCCCAGGCCTACAGTGCCTGCGGCGCTTTGATTATATGTTGTCTTAATTATGTTTTGCCATGTTTTGTACACATTTTGGCTAGACTGCTCTTTATACCGGTACGTGAACTGCGCATGTGCATAAACAACAATGGCCGCCGCCATTTTTATTTGAATCGGGCCATTGCCTTCGTAAAAAGCGGGGGTTTGGGGGCGGTAGCCCCCGACATGAAGCAAATAAACGCACAAACTAATTGAAGATCAAATAAGTCCCCGTTCTTAGTCTGCTCCGATGTTACAAAAGTTGTCAAAGCTCCGATGTTTCAAAGTTGTCAAAATGCTCGTACACGTACCGATAAAGTACAGTAGTCCCCACTTTTTACCGAAATAAATCTATCTATCTATCTCTAGAGTAAACTTGTTGCTCCGGGTTTTCCACATGCCTTATCAAGTTATCAGAATGAGTTTTAATGCTACATAACAAGAACGAGCAAACGAATGAAAAAGGACTCTATTTATGTAACTTTCTATAGATGCTTAATCTCTCTTTGTATATGTTTCATTATTTTATTTTATTCTACCACCATGGATGGTGGTCGATATGTTCAGACATACGTTTGAAAAGCTAGCTTTTTGTTTATCTTAATGTTTTTATACATACCAATTTGAGTTTAAAGTTGCTCTTCCATAGTTCATATGATCGGAGCGCAGGAAAAGAGAGCCTTTCCGCTCATAGTAATCCGTAGCCCCTGTCACAGTAGTGGCAGCCATGATTGATTACATTGACAGCGGAAGTGCATCAAGGTATGATGTTGCATAGCAACAGTACCAAGGTAGGCAACTTGTACAAGGAAAAAGGTTACCCCCCTTTGCGCCGCAATAAAGCCCGACACGTGTTTTATACATGATCAAGAAATAAGGGAGACAACCAACCTGATGTAAACAAAAATGGAATTATTGGCACTGCCCGATAATTTACTTCTTGAAATTTTTAGCTGTTTACCTGCAAAGGACAGATGTATAATTGGAAGGTATAGCAATCCGTTTATTGAGTTCCAAAGGCTACTTAAGGTTGACTGCTATTGACAGGTTTGATTGTACATGTATTTGAACTCTGCAATGAGGTTTTCAACAAGCATGTTGACCAGTGTATGCCTTGTCAGCTGTATTACTTGTACGAGTCACATCTGATCAGGGTCTACATTGACTCTAAGAAATAATCGTTATATTAGATTTATTTATAACTCTACTGTTTATAAGAACTTCAGATGGGCAACTCTTATTGCTTGAAACACATTAATTTGTATACTGAAAAAAATCATAATATTAATTGTGTTTAATTTGTTATGAAAATAAAGTCTGTGTGTCAAAATCTAGTGCAATACAATTGACAGGTACGCAATCTCTGTTGAAGATAATGGTTAAACCGAAAGTCTGAATGTTTTACTTTCAGGGTATGTAGAAGGTTGCGACGTATCACCAATGACAACTCTCTATGGCGATATGTGGACTTGCTGCCTTACAGACTAGATCTTAAGAAAACCTGGAAAGTGATTTACAGTCACCTGTCTGAGTGTCTTCTCTCAATTAAACTGAGGGGTTACATGGACAGAAATGGTAAATATAAATGGACATTGAAAAATACAGTAAAACCTCTCTAAAATGGCCACTAAATTACATCAAGTATTTTGCGTTAATGGCAGGTGGCTGCTTAAAGCAAGGTGAAAGTAAAACAGAATGCTCCTATAGGAGTGTTCTGTTTTACTTTCACCTTGCTTTAAGCAGCCACCTGCCCTAAATAACAACCAATTAACACAATTTAGTGGCCGTTAAAGAGAGGTTTTTACTGTAGGTGACTTTTACTACTTGGCTGATATCTACATTTGGATCTGATGAGGATTGCCATTATGATCAAGATCCAAGCTGTTTGATTTTCTTCATTCCATAGAATACAACATTAAGCATACATTGTATTTTCATTCATCTCGTTTTAGCTTAATTTTGTAGCGAATGCACTTCAGTACTGTCTGTACAAGACTGTACTACAGTTTAATGAAGTCAATGAAATTCAAGTCAGTAAATGCTGAAATTAAAGTGTCATTTAAACTCATTTTCTATTTAGATTAATTTCTTTTTAACCCTTAATGATTATTCATGTCAGAAATAATAATTGTATTAATATTAATTAGCTGAATATTTATGATGGCATCATGAAAAGGGATATATTTTCCGTGGCAGAAACTCTAGAAATAGGTTGTCATTTCATAAGCAAACAGAGCACGCCCTCAGAAAAAGGCATCTCAGTGGAGTGAAGGGTTAGGGTACAGTAGTATACATGCAGTCAGTTTTGGTAGTTTCTATGTTAAGCATCTATGTAAATGCTAGCCAATTACATTGAACAAGTTGCTCAAGACCACCAAGAGCTGTGTGAACCAATCAGTACATGTATTTAGGTATGAAACTGGACACAACATTCTTGAAGGCACTATTCAGGTGGTTACTTTACTTAAAGGTACTTAGAGGCATTTCTCAGGCTATTACATGATTGTACTTTATTTACATGTATATAATATTTAAAACTGTAGCAAACAAGGAAATGAACAATTTTCTCAGCAAGGGAATCCAATCTATATAAAAAAAAGTGTACATGTACCATAATTTAGTAAGAATCTGCCAGTCCTTACATATGGTTGTTGATTCCAGTCCAAAGGATGAACTCAGCGACAGCACCAAGGGAATGTGCAGACCTTATTGTCTGAACCAAATAGGTGTTGTCACTTTACTTACAATAACAACTGTTACTGGCTCTACTTCCAGTCATTAAAAGCGCCAACTCAGAAACATATGTACAGTAGAACCTGTCGCAAATGACTTTGAATGCAGAAATCTTTAAAAGCAGGTGGTTGCTTAATGCAGGGCAAAAGTAATTCAGAAAAGCTTTCTGCATTACTTTTTGACCTGCATTAAGCTACCACCTGTCCTACAGACCCATAATTAGACCTCTTTTTGATGGTTGCTTAAGACAGGTTTAACAGTATACGTAGAGGCAATATACTTTTGATGATGTTAAGTCATGCTGTAATGTCTATTGATTACAAAGGTCAGAAAAATTATAATTGAAACCACTCAACAGCAGTGCTTTATCATGAGTGTCACCTTGGTAAAAACATGATTTAACAGGTTTGAAAGAGCATGTTTTACTCTGACTACTGTTCCCTGAACTTTCTTTGTGTGTAAGTACAGTAAAACCTCGATTATTCGAATTTTCGTTATAGAAGAATTTAGATCCTTTTAGGCAGGTGGCTGCTTAATGCATGGTGAAAGTCATGCAGAAAGCTCCTAGAGGAGCTTTCTGCATGACTTTCACCATGCATTAAGCGGCCACCTGTCTTAAAGATCGATAATAATACGTATTTTAGTGTTCGGATAATCGAAGTTTTACTGTATTATAAAGTCTTACTGTGTTCATCAATTCACATTTTATGCCATTTACATCTTCATCAGATGAAAGAATACCTAAATTCTTTAACACTTCATTTATTTATTAACCCTGTCCTTCATATAAATGCATTTTCACACATTTGCAAACAAAGTAGACCCAGATCAGACGTCTCTTATAGGAGCTGTCTGACCTTGGTCTGCACTGTTTGCCAATGGAATTTGATAGATCTGTTTCTTCACTTTCTAAAATGGATTCAATGGTCCACCTTCCTTATTTCATAATAACTATTTTGGCCATGAATATTCAGTTGGTATTGAAATTTGAAATAAACATAGAACAGGGAAAGGGTTAAAGTTCTGATAATAATCATAATCAAATGTTACAGGTCCTAAATGGAATACACAAACGGTGTCCAATGCTATGCTTGATGACTTG
Source organism: Azorinus chamasolen (assembly GCA_963576725.1). Taxonomy (NCBI): domain Eukaryota; kingdom Metazoa; phylum Mollusca; class Bivalvia; order Cardiida; family Solecurtidae; genus Azorinus; species Azorinus chamasolen. Next base: position 47,779,849 of record OY755243.1, on the reverse strand, counting down.
CGAGGTCGCTGTCCCAACATCACAGAGATACATCTACACTTAGTGTACCTAAACAAGTTGCTTGCTAACAAACTTCCACGATCCCTGACCAGCCTACATCTCACACGATGTTCCTGGTCGAGGGGCTGGATGAGCAACATTGACTTGCCAGATCTACGCTCTCTAGATTTAACAAAAACAACAGGAGTGGAAAATGGAGACATGTTGGATTTTGTGAAATTTTCCACTTTGGAAGAGTTGTCTCTTCATGGATGTTACAGGGTGAAGGAAGCAGGTATAAATAACATTGCTGAGAACCTTACAGGTCTGCTTATGCTCGACCTGAGTGACACGGATTGTACAGATCTAAACCTTCACCATATCTCACGGAACCTCAAGCACCTGTCAAAACTGTGCATTGCCTCCTGTACCAAGGTTACCAATGGAGGGGTGGTCTGTATTGCTGAAGGACTCGAGAACCTTCGCTATCTGGATATTTCTAATTGTGGAGCGGTCAGTGAGGACTGCTTGAGATCATTGTTTAAATTGAAATATTTACAGACGCTTAAACATACCTTAAACATAGCAAATTTGAACGAGGAGGACCTGGAGAGATTGAGAAGGCTGTCCGAGTAGTTCATCTTTAGTGTCCTTAGGTTTAGTTTGTGTTAATCCTTTGAATGCGAGGATCGCTCTACACTGTTTGTCATTCAGAATCCATTAGCAAATTTAAGCCTTTCATACTGAATTGACTATATACATGTAGCTAGGCAATGATGGGCCATTCCATTTTGATTATTCAGTATTCAAAGTTTTAAAACAAATTGGATCCAGACAAGATGTTGATTAATTAGTGTCTCATCAGGATCCATACTATTTGAGACAGATCTTTGTTATGAAGGGCATGCTGAAGGTTTATCTGCAGCCCCTGTGATAAGAATTGCAGAATAGTTGAGTGTATGTGCCATAAGATAGAAACTTTATGATTGACAAGTAATCCTTCACTCCATACATATGCCTTTTTACCCCTGTGCAAAAATATAGCAGACACAGATCAGACAATTCCTGTTGGAGCAGTCTGATCAGGGTCTGCTTCTGGAATATTATTGCTTTAATTTTACAGTTTCTGTAAATGAATATTCATGAGGTCTTGAATATTTTACTAACTATTTATGAGGTAAAGGGCTGATAGTCTAATACTGGTGTAGGGCTCTTGCAAAGAGGTGTTGTATGAAATCTACCATTCTACATTGTTGATTAATATTAGAATGTCATCATTAGGTGACACAAATTAATTCTTTCGTTGCAAAATTTGTTGTCTGCAAACTTTGTTGTCTGCTATAATTTGGTAACAGTAATAAACAGTTACTTAGATACTTACATCTGGATCCAGACTGTTTGCATACCTTTATTAGGTAATCACAGATGTGACATTAGCAGTGTAAGTGTTAAGGTAGAAACAGCTTTTGATTTTGCTACTGTGATTCATTCAGTGTCCTTTAACCCTTTACTCTGAAATTACTCATAGAGATGCCTTTTAATGCCTTGGAAAACAGAATAGACCCAGATCAGACAGCCCCAACAGGGGCTGTCTGATCAGGGTCTGCTGTGTTTGCTTCTGGAATAATTCTACAGTTTCTACCAAGACCAAAATCCCTGTGTTCATACGTCGCTAAAAATCAGCTAATTGATATTCATGATATCATTATTTCTTTACATGAATATTCTTAGAACATGGGGTTAATTGTTTGAATACGGGTACTGAGCCATAGATAAAAGTGTGTTTTTCAAATACATGTATATGTATAAAATTATCATTTCTGAAGGAGGTATTGTTGTAAAAATGTTTAATTTATGCATCATACAAGGAGCGTTTGAAAAGTAGTGGCAACAGTAGCGACTTTTTCATACCTCGCTCAGTTTCCAAGAAATGGCTGTGAGATCTTCAAACTACTTTCCACCTGACTGTACACACTTTTCCAGGTGCAAAAGCCACTCTTTAGGTATACTGTTTATACACTGATATAGAGTGTTCCCAATTACACTACGCGTTTCAAAGCAGCGTCCTCTTAATCATGATTTAATGTATATGTATAGGTTCAACCAAAAATCACAAGGGGAGAGATCTGGGCTATATGGTAGGTGTGGTTAAACCTCTATGTGATTCTCCTTGAGGTATTCCTTTACAACAGCAAACATATGGGACGATGCTGTCATGTTGCTGCATGATGCCGCACGCCCCTGACCTTAGGCATTTAACTGTATATTGGTCGAGAACAACAGAGAGGAAATTTTCTTTATAAAATGTAACAGTAACACTACTGTGTTCAGGGACTGTGACTTGAGCCGCATATCATCTGAGTCAAAGTCAAAGAACAGTGCATACATAACCTGCCTGATGATTCTGCTCTGTTGAGCAACAATAGGCCTGTCATTATTTTCATCCACTGACCCGTCTGCAAATAACTGAAATACTGTTGGTTGGACATAAAACCCAACTCACTCACTCATCCACCGACATTTTATTATTTTGGTTATTATCAGGCTCAAAAAAAGTACAGCCAGGTCTCATCACCCGTTACAATATCTCCGATACGTCTAGGGTCCTTGTATTTATATTTGACTGGGCGGAAGCTACCTCTTTTGCTCAGGTTAATAAATGTGATATCTAGCATGCACAAATCTTAAGCAGGTTCAGCTCTTGCAAACTCAGGAAAACTGCAGACAAATAACGACCTGCTATTTCCCTATCTGCTCAACTGTACATCTTGCATCTTTCTCGATTATTACTTCCACAGCATCTGTGTCCTTGTCAGACACAGCAGAGGGCGCCCAGGATGAGTCTCATCTTTGGTGCTGATTCTTCCATCTTTAAGGAGAGATACCCAGCAATAGTACCATATGGAAGCGCACTTTCCCCATACCCTTTCTCCAAGTCGACTTTAATTTCTGATGCGCCGATGCCAAGCAGTCTGCGTATCTTACAATACACCCTCTGCTCTGAGCGAAAATTGCAGCTAGATTCAGCAAATTTTTCAGCCAGTATGATATACTACATGTATTTAAACTGCAAATAAAATTTGCCTTTGCATGTGAGTGTAGTTCCATTTCTAGCTAATTGGACAGAAATGTCAATACTCTTTCCATTGATATGCCATACTTGTGACTGCACATGCAAATACATGAAAATACTGGACTGTTGTCACTACCTTTCAAATGGCCCTCTTGTGCTGCTACTATCTTTTCACAAGTACTTTCCATAATGTTGAGGTTCATCTACTATCTTTGCAAACAGTGTAGACCCAGATTAGATGTTCAGTTTAAGTGGACATCTGGGTCTACATTGTTTTTATTGTAGTAGTCTCATTTTCATAAAACATAATTAAATAGCTTGTACATGTATAACAAGATACTGTTATACATCAAAACATTTCAAAATTTCCAACAGTAGTTTTTATTACAATGCATTCTTGAAACAATAACTAATGAATTTCATGTATATATATATGCATGTTCAGTATACATATACCTATAGAAATGCAGGCTTCAATTTGCAGCTTTTATATTTACTTACAAATAGAAACTATTTCTTTGAAATGCATAACTGTGATGTTTATTTACACTTCTGCAATTTGTCTTAAAACTGTTGATAAATTCCTACCATAAATATATATACATGTACTTGTATGCATTATTTTTTATACATTTGATTTCTGATATTATCCAGGGGCCTGTTTTATGAAAGGTTGTAGTTTTAATGCATGACATTTATTTTATTTATTTATTCATTTTATTTTAGAACAAACGAAAAATTCTGTGTAAAATGTTAATCTAACTTGTGAATTGTTATGACTGGTGTTAATTACGACTTTCCACTAGTTTGGTCTATGATCTTTCATAAAACGGGTACCAACTTTTGATGAGATAGGAATTTTGACATTTCACTTGGTTGGGGCATCATGTTCCATTGATGCAAATTATTTATGTAACTAGCTGAATACATTGTACCGATTGTAGATTCTCTTTAAACCTTTACTCCATTAATACACCTTTCTACGCCTTGCAGAGTAGACCAAGATCTGATGATTTCCTGTAGGAGCCGTCTGATCAGGGTCTGCTCTGTTTGCTTAATGCGATATAATATTAATGATTCTACAGTTTCTGCCATGGCCAAACAATTGTGACCATAATTATGCTACTACTATAAAAATTAATATACTATATATTCATGATGTCATTATTTCTAACATGAATATTCATGGAGTACAGGGTTAAAGGGACCATCTTGTAGGGAGCGTTATACTTTATTTTGCCCTTCATTAGTATTCCTGTACAAAAGAATACATCTTTAGTGTGGTCTTTTTATTGCGGGTTTACTGTCCTATAATCCCATATATACATTAGTTTGATTCATTATCATACCTTAGTTGAATTTTTGCATGTATTACAAGTAACACACTTAATCAAATATCTACATTTTGAAAAATTGCACAGAAGAATGCAGAAATAGTGTAAAAATGTCAAAGTCTATGTGAACAAATCAATGCAGGATATTTAGTTAAGTATGGCAAATTTCTTGACTTTTGTAGTACATTGATTATGTTGTCTTTAATCCTCATAAAGACAACTTTTAGCACCTTTGTGAAAAGAGTAGATCCTAATCAGGGTCTTCTCCATTTGCTTGTGAAATAATATAGATATGGTATATAGCTGTACAAAATCATCAGTTATTTATTTTATGTACTTTTAAATTTTTGCATGCAAATAGAGCAGACACTGACCAGAGGTCTCCTACAGGAGTCATCTGATCTGGGTGTCATCTTTTGCAAAAGCGTCAGATTAATTCTCTGATGCAACTTCAACAATGAAATCTTTATAAGTTAATGTTACAATTTCCCATTAACTTCAGTGGTGGGTTGTTTGCAATGAACTTCAGATGTTGTCCTTTACATCATTTAACCCTTTCCCGTATAGGCTATTTTTAGATACAACCTCTTTGAATAAATCTCCCGAAAAGGATCATTAACTAGAGTAAAGGAAAATTTTAGAATATTGTAGTTTGAAATCATTGTGATAAATATATAGGAGCAAATGCTCTATTTATCACAATGGTTTCACAAAGTGACTTCTACAGAGTCGTCAAAAGTCGTCAATATGCGGGAAAGGGTTAATAACCACTAAGAAAAATGTCTGATAATAAATTATTTTGATACTGAAAGAGTTCTTGATCTTTGCACACCACACCTGAGCTGGCCCAATGACACATTGAGAAAAGATGAAATATAAAGAGTGGAGATCCAAACCAGTGAATACTTCACCTGTATCGAACATAGAACAGGGTCTACACTGTCAGTTTGCATTATACAGATACTTGTATGTGAATTCATTACACACAAAGTAATTGTCATCTAACCCCTTTACCTCATGAGCATTCATGTAAGAACTGATAACACCATGAAATTTTTTTTGCCGAATTTTAGCTCGTCTGTTTAGAAAAGTTGAGCTGTTGTGATCACTGGGTTGTTGTCGTCGCCGTAGGCGTTGGTGTCGTGCAAAAACTTTAATGTAGCTCATTACTTGAAAAGTATAAGAGGTATCAACATGACACTTCGTATGTGGGTAGATCTCATTGAGGAGAAGGTCTCTACACAAGAACCATAACTCTTGATTGCAAAGTTTTGGAGTTATGGTCTGAAGAATTAGTACTACATAATTTCTGCCTTTGCCAAAAATGTCTGTTCATATGCCATTATAAAAATCATCTCATTAATATTCATAACATCATTATGTGTATTTCCATACATGAATATCCATCAGGTAAAGTGTCCAGAAAGAATGTTTATATGAAGGAAAGGGTTAAATTGCAGTAAGAGTGGCAAACAAATAGGATCCTGATGAGATGTCCACTTAGCATCTCATCTGGATCCAAACTATTTACATAGGTAATCACAAACTCACTGCTAGCATGGAAAAAAATTAACCCTGTCCTTCATAGAAACACGTTTTCACATTTGCAAACAGAGTAGACCCAGATCAGACTTCTCCTGTAGGAGCAGTCTGATCAGGGTCTGCTCTATTTGCTAATGGAATTTGATATTTCTGTGTCTTTACTTTCTAAAATGGCTATAATGTTCCACCTTCCATATTTCATTTTAACTATTTGTCCATGAATATTTAGTAGGTATTGGAATTTGAAATAAACATAGAACAGGGAAAGGGTTAATAAAAACAAGAGGGCCATGAGGCCCTGAAGCGCTCACCTGAGATAACCCCAGGGGCGGGGCCATTTTTGACCACAAGAAATCATGTGTACAACCTTGGTAGAGAACCACTAGGCAAAGCAGTATGCCATTAATTAAAGGTCTAAGCCTTATGGTTTCATAGAAAAATAATATTTTATATTTTACCCATGAAAAACTGATAAGCCCTGAGGCAGGGCCAAGTTTCGCCCAGTGGTCAGGGTCGTAAGTTAAACATTTTTGGCAGAGGACCACAAGCCACAGCTACATATTTGTAGAGGACCATTAGATCATGTTACATACCAAATATCAATGGTCTAGGCCTTACAGTTTCAGTAGATTTTTAAAGATTTTCCAATGAAAAACTGATAAGCCCTGGGGCAGGGCCATTTTTGGCCCGGCGGTCATAATTTGAACAATATTTGTAGAGGACCATAAGATCATGCTACATACCAAATATCAAAGGTCTAGGCCTTACAGTTTGAGAGAAGAAGATTTTTAAAGATTTTCCTATGAAAAACTAATAAGCCCATGGGCGGGGCCATTTTTGGCCTGGGGGTCATAATTCGAACAACTTTTGTAGAGGACCAATAGATCATGCTACATACCAAATATCAAAGGTCTAGGCCTTACAGTTTGAGAAGAAGATTTTTAAAGATTTTCCTATGAAAAACTGATAAGCCCTTGGGCGGGGACATTTTTGGCCCGGGGGTCATAATTTGAACAATATTTGTAGAGGACCATAAGATCATACTACATACCAAATATCAAAGGTCTAGGCCTTACAGTTTGAGAGAAGAAGATTTTTAAAGATTTTCCAATATTACCATATATGGAAAAAAAAGACCACGCCCTCTGGCGGCCATGTTTTTTGCCGGATCAAAATTCTTTTAACAACTTTTAAAGTCTATCAACTGAGAAACATTTTGGTGAAAACTATATTCAAATCGGACAAGTCATTCTGGAGAAGAAGATTTTTCTAGATACTGTGTACAGTTGCCATGGCAACAAGACCGATGGCCCCACCCACTATCTTTTAACAACTTTTGAAGCACCCACCCACAGTATGTATCTGACCAAGTTTGGTTACAATTGGGCAGTCGGTTTCAGAGAAGAAGTCGTTTGAAATTGTTGACGGACAGACAGACGGACGACGGACACAGGGGTATCACAATAGCTCACCTTGAGCACTTTGTGCTCTGGTGAGCTAAAAAAAGTAAAGTACCTAGTTATAGTCTACTTTCAGTCCGAATGACCGCTCAGCCGACTGTACATTTACTCCCCTGGTCATTGAGTCATTGGCCTACAATATTGAGCACTGCTAACATATGGCGCAATCATGCAGCCGCAGTACCGGCGAGTGACCCTCACAGGTACCCATTTTAACCCCTGGGTGGAGAGGATGTGCCGGTGGGAGACACGGAAAAGCGTCTCTGAAATTTCCGGGTGGGACCGGGATTTGAACCCCAGACCTCCGGACTGATAGTCAAGTGCGTTACCACTAGAGCACCGCCACCTGCAGAATGTTAATTCTACTGTTTGCAAATGCATAAATATGTATATTTATCAAGTAAATACTTAAACCTTACCAATAGATATTTTGTAGAACGTTAATGTGATTTGGAGTAAAAACAACAAACATATGAATCGTATTTGATTTATAAGCACTTTGTTTCACCAATAGTACAAGTACCGGTACATACATTTCATCAATAGCATACACTTATATTGAATAAAATCACAACAAACATCTGAGCCCCTCAACTTGACTTTCATCTGTGTAGACACAAACTAGCCAGAACGCAACATCTGTACATAGTAGGCACTATACAGTAGAACCTGTCTTAACCCATTCCCTAATAGGCTATTTTTAGATCCAACCTCTTTGAATAAATCTACCGAAAAGGAGCATTAACTAGAGAAATTCCTTAGGAGAAATTGCTCTATTTATCACAATGGTTTCAAAAAGCGACTTTCACAGAGGTGTAGAAAGGCGTATTTATGGAGGAAAGGGTTAAGCGGCCATCAAAAAGAGGTCTAATTATGGGTTTGTAAGGCAGGTGGTAGCTTAATGCATGTCAAAAGTAATGCAGAAAGCTCCTGCAATTGTTCTGCATTAAGCAACCACCTGCTTTTTAAAACTCCTATTTTCATTCAATGACCACTTAACCCTTTCCTTCATCTAAATGTTTTTCAAGCATTTGCAAACAGAGAAGACCCAGATCAGACGGCTTCTATAGGAGCCATCTGATTAGCGTCTGCTCTGTTTGCTAATGGAATTTGAAATATCTTCTTTACATCAATTTTCTAAAAGGGCTGCAATTTTCTACTTTCCATATTTCGTGATAACTATTTTGTCCATGAATATTCAGTAGGTATCAAAATTTGGAATAAACATAGAACAGGGAAAGGGTGAAGACGGGTTCTACTGTAGTTGAATCCCTCAAAAGTGATTCATAGGCTATTTTTAGACACTACCTCTTTGAATCAATCTACCGAAAAGGAGCATTTACTAGAGAAAAGGAAAAGTTTAGAAGTGTGTAGTTTTGAAACCATTGTGATAAATAGAGCATTTGCTCCTATAGGAGCAAATGCTCTATTTATCACAATGGTTTCATAAAGTGACTTTCACAGAGGTGTAGAAAGGCGTATTTCTGGAGGAAAGGGTTAAAAGCAGGTGGATACATAATGCAAAATGAAAGCTAAATGCAGAAAGTTCCTATGGAAGCTTTCTCCATCATATTAATCCTGCCTGCCTGCCATATAGACCCAGAACTGAACAGTTTTGTTGGTCATTGAAAAGAAGTTTTACTGTATTTTTCAAATTGGATTATTAAATACTACACATGCATATAGGAGTCAATCATTAGAAATATATTTTTGCTTGTAATACATGTCTTACAGTCAGGCTGGTCTGTGTCTACACTGGATGCCAAGCACCAGAGATACCTGTTCTTTTTGTACACCAATAACTGTACCAATTAGAATTACCACTGAATTTGATTAACCCTTTACTCCATAAGTACACCTTTTAATACCTTTACAGAGTAGACCCAGATCAGACAGCTGATTAAGGTTTGCTCTGTTTGCTTATGGGATTATATACATGTAGATCTCATTCTAAAGTTTTAGCCATGGCCAAAATTTCCTGTGTTAATGTTTCATTATAAACAGTAATCTAATCATGATGTCATTATTTCTTACATGAATATTCATGGAGTAAAGGGATAATACCCCTATACATGCACTGTCAGACTGATATTCTAAATAACCAAGGGTCTGTAACTGTTAAAAATTCATCTAACAGAACTTTGCAACAGTATGGGAATCTACATTTGATAAAGAAGCTTGCAATAAAGTTTCCTTGAAGTTCAATCAGTAACTACTGAGAAATTGTTTGGACAAGTATATCCAAGACCAGCTGACAGGCCAACTGACCAACAGATAAACAAGGTGACTTTAATATAGACCCCAATAATTTCGCCAGTTGGGGTATAACGACCTCTGACTTATCTAATTAGTCTACAGTTATCCTACATAGTGAAACAAACTCAGGTTTAATAATTTAAAGTTGCAATATAGCAATCTATTCACCGGTAACTTCCTTTGAAGTTCTCCTTGATAATCCTGCCTTTTTATGCCTTTACAAACAAGAGTCGACCTAGATCAGACAGTTCCTGTTCGATCAGTTTCTGCACTGTTTGCTTAACTGTTAAGATATGATTTTTTATTGTTTACTATGGCAATAACTTTTCTTACCTTATATTCAAACCTAAAATCAAATAGTATTCATAAAATGTAGTCTTGCATGAGTGGGTTAATAGTACGGACAGATTGCATATAACTTATATACCTTAACCCTTTACTCCATAAATACACCTTTGCAAACAGAGTTGACCCAGGTAAGACCATGCATTCATGGAATAACGGGTTAACAAATTCAGGGTTCCATAGGAAATTGTCACACAAGACAACAAAATGATTTTCACATGTAGGTATGTTGAGGCATTTAGTTAGCGTATCAAGTTTGACTCAACCTTATGTAGGAAGAGTTAACAGTATTAGCACACAGTGTTGATCAATATCAGAGGGCTCATATATCTATCAAACATAACAAAGAAATAGACACGGGCCACAAAAAGACCATGGCAAATACAAACTGTGTAAACTATGACAAAGCCAAGGCAACAACTGATCAGGGCTTACACTCTTTGACACTCATCAGCATTTGCACAATTTATCACAATGGTTTCAATACTAAACACGTCTAAAATTTTCCTTTTCCCTAGTAAATGCTCCTTTTTGGTAGATTAATTCAAAGAGGTTGGGTCTAAAATAGCCTATGGAGGAATGGGTTAAACCATAGCAAACAGAGCAGATCCTGATCAGACTCCTATAGTAGCCGTCTGATCTGGGTTTACTCTGTAAAAGTGTGAAAATGTGTTTATATGAGTGAAACGGTTAATGAAGAATGAAGGAAATGGATTTACATATTTTACATACTGCAAACAGAGTAGATCCACATCAGAGCTCCTGTAGTAGTCTGGGCCTGCTCTATTTTCTCCTGGAGAAATACTGCCTGGATTTTACAGTTTCTGCCCTAGCCAAGGACCATACACCACATTGAGCAATTAATATTCATCCTATCATCAATGTTTACATCAATAATCATGAAACCATTCCCTCGTACTGACCCCTTTAGATGGGAGTCTTCTGATTTGGATCTACTGTTTACAAAGGCATCAAAAGGTGTTTTGATCAGGTAAAGGGTTAAAAAACCAAATACACGAATTTTAACTCTTTCCTCCATAAATACACCTTTCTACGCCTCTTTAAAAGTCACTTAATGAAACCATTGTGAGCAAATGCTCATTTTATTACAATGGTTTCAAAACTACACAATTCTAAAAAAAATCCTTTTTTCTAGTTAATGCTCCTTTTTGGTAGACTTATTCAAAGAGGATGGGTCTAAAATAGCCTACGGAGGAATGGGTTAAGTGGCCACTGTGGAGGTTTACTGTACATTGTGTATAATATACAAATTCTCATGAGCATTTTTTCCTGATGCGTACAACAGTTGTCAGAGACAGTCAGGTGCCTTTCCTTGCTTTGGTCAGACAATAACATTCGTCCCCTATCATTTAATAGTCATAACTTAGTGCATGTAACATTTTTAAAGTGTGTTTGTTACAAAAATACACAAAAACAGCACAATCTCTGACAATTGCATACAGCCTTTTCATACTTTTGCCTCTATCCTTGTGTTCAAATTCACAATCTAACAAAGACCAGGAATTAACTTTTCTATTCAACAAATGTGATGTGAAATGAAACACTTGTATTAATGATAGAAGAATGAAACAAAGATTTATTGGTACACAACTATTGTACAAATACATGTATTTCATAATCCCTCCTTTTTTAACTTTGCAAACAGATATGACCAAGATCAGATAGCTCCTGAACCAGCTGTCTGATAAGGGACTGTTCTGTTTGAGTATATGCTACAGTGCTTTACTTTATACAATGACATTAAGATCCCTTGTTTTATATTTCTGATACAAGAGTTATATTAACCCTTTCCTCCATAAATATGCCTTTCTACGCCTCTGTAAAAATCACCTGTTTAAATCATTGTGATAAATACAGCATTTGCTCATATAGGAGCAAATGCTCTATTTATCACAATGGTTTCAAACTACAAAATTCTAAACTTTTCCTTTTCTCTAGTTAATTCTCCTTTTTGGTAGATTTATTCAAAGTTGTTGGATCTAAAAATAGCCTATGAGGGAATGGGTTAACAAATCTTCACAATGGTTGGGGTCTAGCATAAATACTAATGAAATAAAGGGTCCAGACTTCGTGCCTTATCAGTATCCACGCAGTTTGATTGTGATTTTGGTAAGAAATGGAGGAAAACCTTGAAAACTGAAGGAGACCATTTTGCAAATGTTTGTCTGTTAAAGGTAAATTCATAATTTATGAAAACAGTTTGGATTAAGATGGGTAACTTGGCATTTCACTAGGATCAAGACTTTTCAATGTCTTACCTTTATTTTTGAAGAGATCTGGAGAAAACATTGTATGACAAATATCATGCTTAAGGTAATGAGATACCTTCAGCACATTCCATCAGAAAGTTGTATTTAATAACCAAGACATTTTTTCTAAACCTAGTTGGTTAGGCATCTTAATTCATGTGATTATTTTTCAAACAAGAGTACCACGTACGGTACATGATACGCCCACTTGCAAAACTGCATTAGAATTACCTTATTTTTAATAGCCTCCAGCTTCCCCGATTCAATATGCCTTATAAGTGTTAACAATTTCTAATTTGTGTTTCAGATCTTGATCTCCATATTAAGGTGATATTATACAAAAAAAAGTGAATATCTTATCAAATAAAAAAGTTACGGCCATCCTCATATTTGTAGATTTTCGTAAAGTGCAAGGGCCATAACTCTGTAACGGCAAACTGAATGAACCTCAAAATCAACTCAGCTTCAGATTTTGTTGCATGAATCATTAGTGTGAAGTTTTATTAATATCTTTTTAATAGTTTTCCCAGAAAACAACAGACAAACCAAAAGTTGTCTGATGAACAAAGCAAAGAACACACAAAGTTAAAGGGCCATAACTTTAAAATAAACCGACATATAAAAAAACCCTGCAATATATGTGAAAATCAACATTAAGGTGATATTATATAAAAAAAAATTGAAGTAAATATAATTTAAAATGAAAAAGTCATCCTCATATTTGCATTACTTTTCTAAATGTAAGGGTCATAACTCAGTAATGACAAATCAAATGACCTCAGAATCGACTCGGCTTCAGATCTTGATGCATTAAAGATTTGTGTGACGTTTCATTATTAACCATCAAATAGTTTTCTGAAGAAAAAAACAAAAACACAAAAAAAGGCAGACAAACAAAATGTTGATGGACAAACAAACGAACAGACGGGCGGACAGGGCCACGCCAATATATGACCACCTTTATTAGGTATATAAAAACACAGACAATCCTATCAAAGCCAACATTTAAAATTCATTTTGATATTTTTTTAACAGCGAAAACAAAGTCATCTTTTGGGTTAAAGTCATTGCAATTGGCCAATGTGTAAAGCATTACCATGTCCAAGTCACAGAATTTTGACTAAATCCTCCATTTAGGAATTATACAATATTTTAGTTAATGTTATGTTATTTAATGTTTTAAGACCCTTGAAATGTTGCCTCTCTTTTGATGTTAGATGATCAAAGCAAGATATAATACTGTGACATGGAGAAAACAAATTATACAAGTTATATATGTATGTTTGAACAAGATGTGTTTGTGAAACACTATGTCCCCGACCAATTTGACCTTTGACCCTGAAGGATGACTGTGACCTTGTCATATCACCCCTCAAAATGTGCAGCTTCATGAGATACACATGTATGCCAAATATCAAGTCTTTATCTCTACTGGTTGAAAAGTTATGGTCAATGTTAGTCAGTGATTTGACCTATATATTTGACCTATTACCTTGAAGGATAACCTTGACCTTGACATGTCACCCCTCAAAATGTGCGCTTTATGAGATACATATGCATGCCAAATATCAAGTCTCTATCTGTACTGGCTAAAATGTTATGACCAATGTTAAAGTTGGTGACAAACAGACAGACTGACTGACAGGGCAAAAACAATATGCCCCCCCCCCCCCCCCCGATTTAATCTGAGAGGCATAACAAGCTGAATCCTTTTAAATGCCAGTTTCCCATATATCACTCATACAAAACGTGACATACTGAGCTTATCTAGTCCTGTGACCAACACAGTTGAGGCTACCGAGAGGGAAATCAAGCTGAATGGTCACCTACTGTTTTATCATGCATGTGCTCTATCATTTTCCCCCTAGATGCCCCGTTAAGCCCTTACTCACAAATGGCTAACTAATTAAGTCAGAAAAATGCTAGGTGATATTACTGAAAGGGGAATTAACATGGCTTCAAGTGGTACCATATTTCGTAAATGCAATGGGTAGAGAGATTATTGGCTATTCATAAATACAAAAATAAAAAAAAAGTGTTTTTTTCATGATTTTGTTTTGGTTGGCCCACATCTTAAAAAGGTTACAGAAAGTAGCACATGTACAATAGTTGTGTGCCGAGTCATTATATTACAGCAGGTATGAGACATCAGAGAGACTTAAATCTAATCTGTAACTTTTAACCTGGGTCCATGCTTATAAACATTTAGTTGAGTCTGAGTTCGTTCTCAAGTTTTTGATTGGTCAGATTTGAGCCTTTGGCTCAAATCTGACCAATCAAAAGCTTGAGAACTCAAATCTGACCAATCAAAAGCTTGAGAAAGAACTCAGACTCAACTAAAAAGCTTTATAAGCATAGACCCTGATGAATATTCATCTCAGCAAGAATGTCTTCATGAATATTTATTAACTGAAAATGTTACAATGGCATATGAACACAGCATTTGTTAGCCATGGCAGAAACTGTAAAATTAAATCTATGGTATTCCATAAGCAAACAGAGGAGACTCTGATCAGATGGCACCTACAGGAGCTGTCAGATCTGGGTATATTCTGTTTTCAAAGGCATCAAAAGGGGTCTCTATCAGGTAAAGGAATGAATCAGTCATACATTCATTATTGTTTGTATGATAAGTAAAATATCATGATGAGTAAAATACCATGATTCTAATTTGAAATGAGTAAAAGTAGAAATACAGAAACTTTGATAACCATGTAGACACTGATCAGGTATGTTAGTGGAAATTCAGTTTGATCAGGTTCTACATGGTTTGTCACTCGTCAGCCAGCTATTTTCAGTTCTCTACCATGACAAGCAGTATAGATTCTGATCGTCCACCATTTTCCAATATTGCTGGCTATCTTTGCAATATCCAGTGTGCGCTTTCTACCATATTGTAAATCAGCTGTGATAAAGAATAAAATACACAAACAGATCAATTCATTATAGCTTGAGATCAAAGGAAAAAGTATACTACATGTATTTACGTTTGATTCAACCATGTGATTAACCATAAACTCTTTCAATGCAGGATGATATTTTAATGAACTTTGCAAAACAATCGAAATCCATACAAGCATATCTGATGAATTATTTCCCTGCCAAACAAGTGCTGGCCTCAGTATTTAACTGAGTTATAGACCAGATGGAAAAAATGGTTAAGTTTTTGACAAACAAAGGGCCATAACTACATGTATAGTATTTCAAGCTCAATGCGAGTGATACTCGCAAGGCCTCATTTCTTTATGGTACTAAACATTTAGAAAGTTTCACTGAAAAATCCCAAACCATTTCTGACTTGTATGACTCCATATGGACAAAAAGGTTAAGTTTTTGACAAAGGGCCATAACTCTAATGTTCAAAAGTCAATGTCAGTGATACTTGCAGCTCCACATTCCTTTATGGTACTTAACATTACACATAGTTTCAAAGAAAAACTCCAAACTGTTTCTGAGATATGACTGGGATGTACAGACAGACAGGCGTTGTATAGACACCAAGAAACTTGGCATTTCATTAGGATGCAATCTGATTTACATTCTCACAAAAACTTTGCAACAAAACAGTAAAATTATAATCAAAATCAGAGACAAAAGCAACAATTAAATGTTGCCATCAATACAAACAACACCGGAGCAAAAGCAACATTAAAATGCTGACTTCTGCTTCAATTTCAATACATGTAGTACGGATTTTGCTTGCAAATAAAAAATTGTAAATTTACAGACTAAATTCAATTTGTGTTCAAAGGGTAAATTATAAACACAAATGCCACCTCCACAAATTATCCACACAAATAGTCTTTGATAACCCTTTCCCTCATTACAAATGCATTTTCACACCTTTGGTAATGGAGAACCCAGGTCAGATGGCTTCTATATGAACCATGTGATTAGGGTTTGCTTATTTACCCTTTCTTCCATAAATACGCTTTTCTACGCCGCTGTAAAAGTCATTTAACTAAACCATTGTAATAGAGCATAGGAGTAAATGCTCTATATATCACAATGGATTCAAATTAGAAAATTCTAAACTTTTCCTTTTCTCTAGTTAAAGCTCCTTTTGGGTAGATTCATTCAAAGAGGTTGGGTCTAAAAATAGCCTATGGAGGAAACGGTTAAATTTTAAAGATCTATTCCTACAGGTTTTGTCTAAGCCTAAAATTCCCTTCAAAAATTTATCTCATGAAGATTAAATTAATGAATATTCATAAACTGATCAATTTATGCATAAATGTGCATGAGGGAAGGTGTTAACCCTTTGCTCCATAAATATGCCTTTCTACACCTTTTCAAACGGAGAAGACCCACATCAGACAGCTACAGTAGAAGCTGTCTTAACCCTTTCCCTCATATAAACATGTTTTCACACACATGCAAACAGAGTAGACCCAGATCAGACGGCTCCTGATCAGGGTCTGCTCTGTTTACTAATAGAATTTGATAGATCTGTTTCTTTGCTTTCTAAAATGTCTACAATATTCCACCTTCCATATTTCATTATAACTATTTTGTCCATGAATATTCAGCAGGTATTGAAATTTGGAATAAATACAGAACAGGTAAAGGGTTAAGAGGACCTGCTGTTTGTTTATGACATAATATAGATCTAATTGTACACTTTCTGTATTGGTTAAACATTCATATGTTCATGTGTTACATTGTATTTTAAAAATACAGCCAATTAGTATGCACAATGTCATTATTTCATCATGAATACTCATGGAATAAAGGGTTAAATATGTTCTAAATAAACTCAAAAATTATTTTCAATCCACTACTTTGTCATATGGAGCATTCATTATATCACCATTCCTGAGTTTTTACAAAATCATATACATGTATGAGCATAAGCACAAGGAAAGATGTCTTTGTGGTTTGCATGGCATCTGAGCTGGATCTACTGCAATTTTTTATGAGTGTCACCCAGTGTAGATCCTCACTAGACACTGTACTTTCAACACACTAGTCAATCTACCCAAAGACAACATTTCTTGTGTCAGACATGGTTTACATTCAAATACAAATTTATTATACAGTTGAAAATAATACAAGAGGGCCATGAGGCCCTGAAGCACTCACCAGACATAACCCCAGGGGCGGGCCATTTTTGACCACAAGAAATCATATGTACACCTTTGGTAGAGAAATATGCCATTAATTATAGGTCTAAGCCTTATGGTTTCAGAGAAAAATATTTATATTTTTCCAAAGAAAAACTGATAAGCCCTGGGGCAGGGCCAAGTTTTGCCCAGTGGTCAGGGTAATAAGTTAAACATTCTTGGCAGAGGACCACAAAGATTTTTAAAGATTTTGGGCGGGGCCAATTTTGGCCAAGGGGTCATAATTTGAACAATATTTGTAGAGAACCATAAGATCATGCTACATACCAAATATCAAAGGTCTAGGTCTTACAGTTTCAAAGAAGAAGATTTTTTAAAGATTTTCCTATGATAAACTGATAAGCCCTTGGGCGGGGCCATTTTTGGCCCGGGGGTCATAATTTGAACAATCTTTGTAGAGGACCATAAGATCATGCTACATACCACATATCAAAGGTCTAGGCCTTACAGTTTCAGAGAAGAAGATTTTTATAGATTTTCCTATGATAAACTGATAAGCCCTTGGGCGGGGCCATTTTTGGCCCGGGGGTCATAATTTGAACAATCTTTGTAGAGGACCATAAGATCATGCTACATACCAAATATCAAAAGTCTAGGTCTTACAGTTTCAGAAAATAAGATTTTTAAAGATTTTCCTATGAAAAACTGATAAGCCCTTGGGCGGGGCCATTTTCGGACCGGGGGTCATAATTTGAACAATATTTGTAGAAGACTATAAGATCATGCTACATACCAAATATCAAAAGTCTAGGTCTTACAGTTTCAGAAAATAAGATTTTTAAAGATTTTCTTATGAAAAACTGATAAGCCCTTGGGCGGGGCCATTTTTGGCCCGGGGGTCATAATTTGGACAATATTTGTAGAGGACAATAAGATCATGCTACATACCAAATATCAAAGGTCTAGGCCTTACAGTTTCAGAGAAGAAGATTTTTTCAAGATTTTCCTATGAAAAACTAATAAGCCCTTGGGTGGGGCCATTTTTGGCCCGGGGGCCATAATTTGAACAATCTTTGTAGAGGACCATAAGATCATGCTACATACCAAATATCAAAGGTCTAGGCTTTACAGTTTCCGAGAAAAAGATTTTTAAAGATTTTCCTATGAAAATTCCATATTACCATATATGGAAAAAATGACAAAGCCCTCTGGCGGCCATGTTTTTTGCCGGATCAAAATTCTTTTAACAACTTTTAAAGTCTATCAACTGAGAAACATTTTGGTGAAAACTATATTCAAATCAGACAAGTCATTCTGGAGAAGAAGATTTTTCTAGATATTGTGTACGGTTGCCATGGCAACAGGACCGATGACCCCACCCACTATCTTTTAACAACTTTTGAAGCACCCACCCACAGTATGTATCTGACCAAGTTTGGTTACAATTGGGCAGTTGGTTTCAGAGAAGAAGTCGTTTGAAATTGTTGACGGACAGACAGACGGACAGACGGACAGACGGACAGACGGACGCCGGACGCCGGACACAGGGGTATCACAATAGCTCACCTTGAGCACTTTGTGCTCTGGTGAGCTAAAAAAGCCAAAGACAAGCATTAAACCAGCAAATGTCAACTCAACCGTAACTCTTCTTTGCCTAACCCTACCCATACTAGGTAACATTCACCTGCACAATTTCTTATTTAGCTTCAATTCTTAAAATAACCAGAGCTATCACTAAAGGTGATGAATACCTCCATATGACAGCCTTGATTGTAAATCCAAGGGTTGGTAACTTGTGTCTGTTAGATACTAAAACAAGAGCTGTCAGTCATGTGACAAATGTCCCCCAAAATTGTACCCTGTGACCTTGACCTTTCACCCATGGACAAGGGAGTTGAACAAGACACATCGTCTTTGTGTGGTGAACATTTGTGCCAGGTTATTTTGAAATCCATTCAGATAAAAAAGGTTATAGAAGAGACATGAAATTTGGGATAGACAGATGGAAGGGCAGATGGACGGACAGAAGGATGGACAATGTGATTACTATATGCCTGCCATTGGGGCATAAAAATTATGTGATGCCTTTCACAGAGATCATGTATATCAACCTTCAATGAACTATGTTGAGTACTGTTGAAGAAGTTCACTCCACAATTTTTATTGGCTAACAAATACCCATGGTACTAAACCATGGTGCCATATGTGCAAAACAGATTTTACACGCTGTTCATGCTTATTGCCAACAGGTAAAGGGCCATAACTCTGGTGTTATTGGGCTTCAGGGAAAATAAGCCCCCGGGTGTACACATACTTTGATCAACAAAACTGTAAAAACTCATGACTTTAACATCAAGTCACTAGGTGTCTCATCAGGAGACATCATAATATAAACAGTTTGACACTCAGATACAGTACAACCTCTCTATAATGACCACTAAATTATGTTAATTAGTTGGTATTCAGGGCAGGTGGCTGCTTAAAGTAAACCAGAACACTCCTATAGGAGTGTTCTGTTTTACTTTCACCTTAACACAAAATACTTGGTGTAATTTAGTGGCCATTATAGAGAGGTTTTACTGTAGTGTATTTAAAACTTTCTGCCAACAACATTTTGCTCACAGGCTGAAGGTTAAAGTAGACTCATAAGAAGCTGTATCACGACCTCCAAAAACAGGAAAGGCAAACTTGTCTATCTCTCAGCTTTAACCCATTTCCTCAAAGGAACACCTTTGAATAAATCTACTGAAACAGTTTAACAAGAAATGAATTTACAAAGGCATCAAAAGGAGTTTGTAAGAGGAAATGGGTTCAACTTTATCATGTTTGGCATTTTTTGGCAAAGTTTGGCTTATTTCATTCTCAAAATACAAGGTATAAAAAATGCAATCTGTATCCATGCTTATAAAACTTTTAGTTGAGTCTGAGTTCGTTCTCAAGTTTTTGATTGGTCAGATTTGAGCCAAAGGCTCAAATCTGACCAATCAAAAGCTTGAGAACTCAAATCTGACCAATCAAAAGCTTGAGTTTTATAAGCATAGATACAGATTGTCAGATTTGATCCTGATAGGATGCTGAGTTACTTGTCATCTCTTCTGGATCCAAAATGTTTGTACCATTTCACCAGTCAAAGTTATTCACATTATCATTTATAAATATCTACAAACACACTGAGAGTAAAACCCATCCACAGTGATATTTATTCATTCTGTGATGGCTATAAGCAGGTTCTCGTTTAGATATATCATTATGTCATTCACAGCCAAGTTGAGTAATGGCAAGGACTTGCAGCTGTTAAGAGGTATTAAAACTCATTGTTCATGCCATGGCTTGTAACTGTTTTTACAACATGAACAAAAAACATGAAGTTTTCATCACCAGTCACTAACCAGTCAGGATGTTTTCTAAGAAGCTATGAAAAATTTTTCTATTTTGTCCTCGTATGATCAGACATTTTCAGCATGATTGCTTTGTTTAGTTATAACAGGAGCCACGTGAGGCACCAATGCTCATCTGATTTGGTGCTTGTCAGCTAAATTTAAACTTTTTGAAAAAAATAAAGGGCAATAACTCAACAATTTTGAAATCAAGAGTTATAGTTCTTATGTAGGGGTCTTCTCCTCAATGAGATCTACCAACCTATGAAGTTTCATATTAATACCTGTTATACTTTTCAAGTAATGAGCCACATTAATTTTTTTGCAGGCCGACGACAACGCATACGACCCAGTGATCACAATAGCTCGACTTTTCTTCGAGACAGACGAGCTAAAAATTAGAAGGTGAAACATTGTAGCCATTTTATAAACTAACAAGAGGGCCAGAATGGCCCTGACATCGCTCACCAGACAATCAGGAGAGAAGATTTTCAAAGATTTCACTATATGTTTCTATAGTAAACTAGCCAGCCCTGGGGTGGGGCAAATTTTAATTCAGAAAGAATAAATTAATCTATACTTATGTTCAAAATTTCAGATATTTTCATTACATCTTCATGAGTTCATATTATTATTCATATCTTATCTTAAGATTGATGTACTTTTAACCCTTCCCCTGTTCTATGTTTATTCAAAATTTCAATACCTAGTGAATATTCATGGACAAAATAGTTGTAATGAAATATGGAAAGTGGGACAGTATAGCCATTTTAGAAAGTAAAGAAACATATTTCAAACTCCATTGACAAACAGATCAGACCCTGATCAGACAGCTGCTATAGGAGCCGTCTGATTTGGTCTGTTCTGTTTGCAAATGCATGAAAAGTCATTTATATGAGGGAAAGGCTTAGGTAAACATATTATAAGTGCATGTATATTGTACACAAAATAAAAATAATTTGCATTTGCACTATATTATATCATAAGCAAATACAGCAGATTGATCAGATGGCTACTACATGAGCCATCTGATCTGGGTCTACTCTGTTTGCAAAGGTGTAGAAATGCATATTTATGGAGTAAAGGGTTAATTGTTCTATTTACAGGTCAGATCTAATTTGCAACTGCCATTATCCAGAAGGGAGGCAATCCAGTTGTAATCAAAAAGTGTGAAAGGGAGATGTATGCTTAAAATAGCCAGCTAAAAATAGACACTGCTCTCCAAGATGCAATAGAACACTTGAATTTGTATAAGCTGAACTTCACAGCAGATACAGTTATGGGATATATATTGACAACTGGCAGCTTAATGCAGGGCATAGATATGGAAAAAAGCTTTAAGAGCTTTCTGCATTTTGAGTATTATCCACAAAGTTTTCTCAATCTAAAATGAGTGTGTGTAATTTGTCTAAACACAATTTCTACTCTACTGATCAGGCTAAGGGTGATTACCAATACACTCTGGCCAGCGAGTCCTATCAGAGCACTGGCTTATCTCTGAATATTAGGAAAACTTTAACCTGTAAAACCTTTAGACTGTAGATGTGAAAAAGTATATATACACAGGGCAGGGCCAATTTTAACCTCAGAACTATGATATTAACAAAACTCATAAAGGTATGCTAAGTTAATCTATACAACAAATATCTAAGCTCTGGGACATGTAGTTTTGACAAGAAGAGTTTCAAAGTTTTTCCTATGCATATATAGTGATCCCATGGGCTGTTTATGCAGTCAGCTACAAAAAACTGTCAATCCCTGGGGTGGGACCAATTTTGACCCTAGGGGCATAATTTATATAACTTTTGTAGAAGACCTGAAGTTGAAGCTATGTGCCAAATATGAAAGCTGAGAACCTTCTAGTTTGAGAGGAGAAGAATTTCAAAGTTTTCACTATATGTTTCTATTGAAAACTGAAAACCCCTGGGGCAGGGCCAATTTTGACCCCAGTGGCATAATTTATATAACTTTTGTAGAGGACCTACAGAAGGTTGAAATTGTTGACGCCCGACGACGGACGACGGACATCAGGCGATCACAAAAGCTCACCCTGAGTACAAAAGTGCTCTGGTGAGCTAAAAACAGATCTATCAGATTCCATTAACAAACAGAGCAGACCCTGATCAGTTGGCTCCTATTGGAGTCATCTGATCTGGGTCTACTTTGTATGCAAATGTGTGAAAAGGCAATTATATGAAGGAAAGGGTTAATTGCAGTCTTTCTTTCATTTCTCCTGCATGAAAAATAATGCTACATTTCCATTTCTCAAAATAAGGTTAATCTGTGGTAAAAGGTCTCCAGATTGGTACAGAGGTTTCTTCTACTCTGATTGGCAACATGAACTGTACAAGTTTCAAATCAATGAAGTTTAACCGTTGACTTAATATGTTTGAAAACAGAGTGGACCTAGATAAGACAGATCTAAAAGAGTAGACCTAGATCAGATGGAAAGCATACAGTACTTCTGCTATTGTTATTGCTGCAGATATAACTGATTTCTTGATATACAGTAAACCTCTCTATAGCGGCCACTAAATTCTGTTAATTAGTTGGTATTTATGGCAGGTGGCAGCTTAAAGCAAGTAAAACAGAATGCTCCTATAGGAGCGTTGTTTTACTTGCACCTTGCTTTAAGCAGCCACCTGCATTTAACACAAAATACTTAACGTAATTTAGTGGCCGTTATAGAGAGGTTTTACTGTATGAGGCACTCAAACATTTACTGCAGTCACCAGGATCAGTCATGTAGTAAAACATGAATGTAAAACCATAGCTACTGATGTGTGACTAATAGTGGGGACATAACACCCTGATAGTTTATCATGGGACTGGATATATACATAAGTACAGAGTCTTACAGGAGCCATCTGATGTGGGTCTTCTCTGTTTGCAAAGGCATAGAAAGGCTTATTTATGGAATAAATGGTTAACCAGTACATGTACATATTTTGTCATTGCAGGTAATTAAATCTTTCTTCTCCTAGTAATAACCCTTAAACTTCTATTCAGAAAATGCCAATTTCCTGTATTGCATTTATAATTGCTCATGTATATAATGTGGTCCAGCTTAATTGAATAGAAGCTATTTATCCTAACACTAATATTTAGTATCACATCAGGTTTGCCATTTGTGCAGCATACTCGGTTCCCAGTAGTCCACGGCACAGAAGTGTAAACTCCTTAACCAGTTCCCGCACTCGGCGTTTGCTCACCCGCTCCCTGCAACAAAAATAACACAACGTGATAAAATTATATAAGTCATGACATGGGAGACACTAATGAATATTCATGTAAGAAAAATAACATCATGAATATTAATGGGAGTATTTATTATAATAGCGGATGGACACTCGAATATTTGGCCATGGCAGAAACAGTAGAATCATATCTATATTAAATCATAAGCAAACAGAGCAGACCCTGATCAGACGGCTCCTACAGGAGCCATTTGATCTAGGTCTACTCTGTTTGCAAATGTATAGAAATGCATATTTATGGAGTAAAGGGATAACATGAAACTGGTTATCCCATTGGCAATTTGGTGTGATCTATTTTTTCAATTATCAGGATCACTACTGCTCATCCCGCGTGGTAGCCAGCATACACATAAAAACAATGAACCTTTTGGATTACAGAACTAACATCAGCATAGAATCTGATGAACTGTCCATGATTTTATTGGGCTCATTAAGAATATATCTCATGAACTTTACTTGGGTCTGTTGGATTCACATTAGCACAGATTTGCTGATTTGTCCTCAGTTTCTCGGACTCACCTTAGCACAAATCTGATAAATTTTCTTTGGTTAATTGGATTCACATTAACACAGATCTGATGAACGGTCTTTGGTGTCTCTGACTCACCTCAGCACAGATCTGATTAACTGTTTCCAGTTTCTTGAACTCAGCTTAAACCTGATAATTTTTCCATGGTTTATTGGACTCACCTTAGCTTAAATCTGATAAATTTTCCTTGGTTAACCCTTTCCCTTATGTAAGTGCATTTTCGTGAATCTGCAAACAGAGTAGACCCAGATCAGACGGCTCCTATAGGAGCCGTCTGATCAGGGTCTGCTCTGTTTGCTTATGGTGTAATATAGATCTGATTCTACAGCTTCTGCCTCAGGCTAAATGCCCTGTGTTCATATGCCATTATAAAAAATAATCTTATTAATATTCATGACGTCATTATTTCTTACATGAATATACAACAGGGAAAGCGTTAATTGGACTCACAGTACCGCAAAACTGATTGGACTCATCTTAGAACTAATCTTATGCACCTTTTGGTTTTAAATATTGGAACCTCCTTTAACCCTTTCCCTCATAGGCTATTTTTAGATCCAACCTCTTTGAATAAATTTACCGAAAAGGAGCATTAATGAGAGAAAAGGAAAATTTTAGATTTTTTTAGTCTTGAAACCACTGTGATAAATAGAGCATTTGCTCCTAAGGAGCAAATGCTCTATCACAATGGTTTAAAAAAAAGTGACCTTTACAGAGGCGTAGAAAGGCGTATTTATGGAGGCAAGGGTTAAAACAGATCTGATATAATCTTTTTAATGGAGAATCTTATTTCTGTTAATTGGTTTTTGTTAATCAGACTCTCATCAGCATGTATCTGATAAGTTGTAACCCTTTACTCCATAAATATTCATGTAAGAAATAATCATATTATGAATATTAATTAACTGATTTTTTGTAGCGGCTCATGAACAGAGGAAATTTTGGCCTTGACAGAAACTGTTGCATCAGGTCTATATTATTCCAAAAACAAACAGAGCAGATCCTGATCCTAGTCAAGCTGTCTGATCTGGGTCTAGTCTATTTGCAAAGATGTTAAAAGACATATACAGTAGAAACCCTCTAAACCGGACATTAAATTAAGTATAAATATCGATCTTGGAGACAGGTGGTAGCTTAACCCATTCCCTGATATTGACGACTTTTGACGACCATGTAAAAGTCACTTTGTGAAACCATTGTGATAAATAGAGCATTTGCTCTATTTATCACAATGGTTTCAAACTACAAAATTCTAAAATTTTCCTTTTCTCTAGATACTGAATGCAGGGTGAAAGTCATGCAGAAAGCTCCTCTGGGATAAGAATAACTGTTCTTGGTCTACATGACTCATTTCAACAAAGCTGATTAACTGTCCTTAGGTCTATAAGACTCAGGAAAGAGCTGACTAAATGTCATGTTTCTCAGATTCATCTCTACAAGATCTATTTTTGTTTATTAGCCTCACCTCATCACAGATCTGAAGAACTGCTCCTTGTCCGAGCTGGTACACCTTGTGCTGGGGTATCCCTCTTTGTTTATCATCTCCTGCGACCACAGCCGTACTTCCTGTAGGTAGTGCTTACTGAGTGCGAACAGCAAGTCAGCTATGTGCTCCATCACAAGACGGGGCGACTCACCACCAATAGCCTGCAAAACCAGACAAAACACATATTACAGTACTGCAGATAATGGTGCATACACAAATACTGAAATTGTCATTTCTCCATCAAACTCTATACACATACTATGTTCACTCGAAAAGATGATTCTGAAGAGTGGTCACAGTATAGGGTTTGGTGGGGAGATAAAGAAGCTACCATATTCTTGAAAATGTTTAAATTTATGCATCTTATCTGGACATCTGCTATTAGTTACAATGCTCAACCACTGAGGACTTAGCACAAAGCTAATGTACCACATACTTCATCCTGTATTCCAAAGGCTATATTTAGATACAACCTCTTTGAATAAATGTACCGAAAAGGCGATTTAACTAGAGAAAAGGCAAAAAATATAATTTTGCAGTTTGAAACCATTGTGACAAATAGAGCATTTGCTCCTATGCTTCTATAGGAGCAAATGCTCTATTTATCACAATGGTTTCACAAGGTGACTTTTACAGTCGTCAAAATGAGGGAATGGGTTAACCCTTTACTCCATGAATATTCATGCAAGAAATAATGACATCATGGTCATAAAGAAGTTTTATACTGACACAAGGACACAGGAATTTTGGCCTTAGTAGAAAGTATTAGATCATATCTATATTATTCCATAAGCAAACAGAGCAGATCCTGATCAGAAGGATCCTATACGAGCTGGGTCTACTCTGTTTGCAAAGGCGTATTTATGAAGTAAAGGGTTAACTCTTTAGTTAATGATTATTCATGTATAAAGAAATAATGCCTTCCTAAATACTAATTACATGAACTTTTATAATGACATATGAACCCAGGATTGTTTGGATACAGCAGAAACTGTAGAATCACGGTCCATGCTTATAAAGCTTTTTAGTTGAGTCTGAGATCGTTCTCAAGCTTTTGATTGGTCAGATTTGAGTTCTCAAGTTTTTGATTGGTCAGATTTGAGCCAGAGGCTCAAATCTGACCAATCAAAAACTTGAGAACGAACTCAGACTCAACTAAAAGTTTTATAAGCATGGACCCAGGGTCCAAGGTTATAAAAACTTCGGAGTTAAATGACAGTGGTCACAGTATGATTACAATTGATTTGTTTTGTATTAGGCCACATCCCCAACAACATTGCACCTGTCTGTGTGTCCACACTCATGCACTGACAAACAGGGAATAGTTAACCCTTTCAGTACCAACTAAATATCCATGGACAAGATAGTTTTAATGAAATATGGAAGATGGAACATTGTAGCTATTTTAGACAAGAGGGCCATGAGGCCCTGAAGCGCTCACCTGAGATAACCCAGGGGCGGGGCCATTTTTGACCAAGAAGTCATCATTTGTACAACCTTGGTTGAGAACCAAAAGGCAAAGCAGTATGCCATTAATTAAAGGTCTAAGCCTTATGGTTTCAAAGAAAATTAAGATTTTATATTTTCCCATAAAAAACTGATAAGCCCCAAGTTTCGCCCAGAGGTCAAGGTCGTAAGTTGAACATTCTTGGCAGAGGACCACAAGCCAAAGCTACATATTTGTAGAGGACCATTAGATCATGTTACATACCAAACATCAAAGGTCTAGGCATTACAGTTTCAGAAGATTTTTAAAGATTATCCTATGTAAAACTGATTAGTCCTTGGGCGAGGACATTTTTGGTCCGGGGTCATAATTTGAACAATCTTTGTAGAGGACCATTAGATCATGCTACATACCAAACATCAAAGGTCTAGACCTTACAGTTTCAGAGAGGAAGATTTTTTAAGATTTTCCTATGAAAAACTAGTAAGCCCTTGGGTGGGGCCATTTTTGGCCCGGGGTCATAATTTGAACAATTTTTGTAGAGGACCATAAGATCATGCTACATACTAAATATCAAAGGTCTATGCCTTACAGTTTCAGAGAAGAAGATTTTTAAAGATTTTCCTATGAAAAACTGATAAGCCCTTGGGCGGGGCCATTTTTGGCCCGGGGTCATAATGTGAACAATTTTTGTAGAGGGCCATTAGATCATGCTACATACTAAATATCAAAGGTCTAGGCCTTACAGTTTCAGAGAAGAAGATTTTTAAAGATTTTCCTATGAAAAACTTATAAGCCCTTGGGCGGGGCCATTTTTGGCCCAGGGGTCATAATTTGAACAATTTTTGTAGAGGACCATTAGATCATGTTACATACCAAATATCAAAGGTCTAGGCCTTACAGTTTCAGAGAAGAAGATTTTTAAAAACATTTCCTATGAAAAACTTATAAGCCCTTTGGCGGGGCCATTTTTGGCCCGGGGGTCATAATTTGAACATTCTTTGTAGAGGACCATAAGATCATGCTACATACTAAATATCAAAGGTCTAGGCCTTACAGTTTCAGAGAAGAAGATTTTTAAAGATTTTCCTATGAAAAACTGATAAGCCCTTGGGCGGGGCCATTTTTGGCCCAGGGGTCATAATTTGAACAGTATTTGTAGAGGACCATTAGATCATGCTACATACCAACTGTCAAAGGTCTAGGCCTTACAGTTTCAGAGAAGAAGATTTTTAAAAAATTTCCTATGAAAAACTGATAAGCCCTTGGGCGGGGCCATTTTTGGCCCGGGGGTCATAATTTGAACAATTTTTGTAGAGGACCATAAGATCATGATACATACTAAATATCAAAGGTCTAGGCCTTACAGTTTCAGAGAAGAAGATTTTAAAAAAAAATCCCATAAAAAACTGATAAGCCCTTGGGCGGGGCCATTTTTGGCCCAGGGGTCATAATTTGAACATTCTTTGTAGAGGACCATTAGATCATGCTACATACCAAATATCAAAGGCCTAGGCCTTACAGTTTCAGAGAAGAAGATTTTTAAAAAATTTCCTATGAAAAACTGATAAGCCCTTGGGCGGGGCCATTTTTGGCCCGGGGGTCATAATGTGAACAACATTTCGTTCCCCCTAGCCACTGATGCTTCTGACAAAATTTGGTTAAAATTGGGTCAGCAGTTTCAGAGGAGATGTTGTTGAAAATGTGGACGGACAACGGACGCCGGACGGATTGCGATCACAATAGCTCATCCTGAGCCTTTGGCTCAGGTGAGCTAAAAATAAAGAAACAGATCAATTAAATTCCAATAGCAAACCCAGATCAGACAGCTCCTGTAAGAGCTGTCTGATCAGGATCTGCTCTGTTTGCAGATGCATGAAAAGGCGTTCATATGAAGGAAAGGGTTAATGCCACACATTGCCATTCATTTCTGTAGAAATCACAATAAATTCAACCGACTGTTGGGTCTTACCCTCATGATTCTGTCCAGAAGCATCTGTCCTTGGGACACAACAATCTCCTTCACATGCGGTGGGACTTCTGATAGTGATATCAACTCCATCTGTGAAGAAACCATAGGTCATCTCTATGCAGTATAGCTAAATCATAATATTTTGAGACATCTAAAAGTTTTAACATGGTTTAAGTATTTTAATTACTGACACAAGAGCACTGAATGTGGGTGCTGACATTGGTCTGTTCCATTGTACCCTTTGTGATGGTGAACAAATGTGTGACGTTTCATAAGATTTGCATGAGTAGTTAACCCTCATAGGCTATTTCAAGTTATGGCAAAGGTTAAAATTTAGAACTTTGACCTTGAACTTTGAAGTTTGATGACTTTGAAATGGCTCCAATCCGTTTGAAACTTAAACCTTGTATATAACTTTTGAACTTTTACAGATAACATGCATTGTGTATTACTGGGCATGTAAATTCATTTCATGATTCTGTTATTACTGTTTTGCCTATGAATATTCAGTAGGTATTGAAATTTGGAATAAACATAGAGACAGGTAAAGGGTTAAGACACATTTTGCCAGACCCTGACTTACCAAAAACCACAACTTACCCAAAATTCTAAAAGACTAATTTACCAGAAATACTAAACCCATGACTTACCAGAAACATGCAGGACGCTTTCACTGTATGGTTCTCGGCCATGGAGATACCAACAATGCCTGAAACAGTTAAGACAAGTCTGGGTATCACAGACGCTAGACCAGTAAAGGAATCAATAGTATTGAATATGTAATATTAATAAAATTAACTTGTTATTATAGCAC
Source organism: Azorinus chamasolen (assembly GCA_963576725.1). NCBI lineage: Eukaryota > Metazoa > Mollusca > Bivalvia > Cardiida > Solecurtidae > Azorinus > Azorinus chamasolen. Next base: position 47,749,645 of record OY755243.1, on the reverse strand, counting down.
AAGGACACAGGCATTTTGACCATGGCAGAAACTTAAAATCTTATCTATATTTATATTACAAGCAAACAGAGCAGACCCTGATCAGTTGGCTCCTATAGGAGACATCTGATCTGGGTCTACTCTGTTTGGAAAGTCATAGAAAGGCTGATTTATTAAGAAAAGGGTTAGATAAGTAACTGAATATGTTTCTCATGGAAGAATTTTCCAAGTCATAGCATTAAGCCTTAGGGTACAAAAATAAAACTTTCTCTTCAAAGGGTAGGAGCCATCTGATCTGGGTCTACTTTGTTTTCAAATGCATAAAATGGCATGTTTATGGTGTAAAGGGTTTATACAATAATTAATAAGTATTCATAATGGGCTGTATCTTCCATACACATTCTTCAAATAAAGGGTTAACCCATTCCCTCATATTGATACCTTTTGATGCCTTGGTAAAAGTCATTTTCTGAAACTATTGTGATAAATTGAGCATTTACTCCATAAGAGCAAATCCTCAATCTATCCCAATGATTCACAAGAGTGTTCGGAGCAACACATGTGTCACCTGCTCGCAGCTGACACAAAAACTGTTAATATGCTGGAGTGAAAAAAGAACAAAGGGGAATAACTCACAAAGTATTGTATGCAGAGTGATGGACTTTAGTTATACATCAATGGTCCTCAATGAGAGGAAGACACATGTGAAATTTGAAAGCTCTATGATAATTAATTTAGATATGACGGCCAAAATAAGAAAGTGTGATGGAAAGACAGATGGACAGACAGACAGACGGATAGACAGACACTGTAAAAGTGATCCCTAAGTGGCACACTGCCTCTCAGCTGGTGACACAAAAAACTACATAATTCTAAAATTTACCCTTTTGCTTTTCGGGAGATTTATTCAAAGAGGAAGGGTCTAAAAATAACCTATGAGGGAATGGATCAATACACGAAACAGGTGAAAAACACTAATAATCTGCAAATAAGGACAGTATCAAAGGGTTGTTTTTGTCACATTTTCGTGACAAATGTCTTATTTAGTGTTTTGGTCACTGTTACAGTTTTGGTCCATTGCTAGTGATACATTTTGGACCATGTACAGTAACCAGTCTTAACCTATATCCTCCTAGACTATTTTTAGACTCAATCGCTTTGAATAAATCTACCAAAAAGGAGCATTTACTGGAGAAAAGGAATTGTTTTTAGAAATGTGTAGTTTTAAAACCATTGTGACAAATAGAGCATTTGCTCCTATGGAGTAGATGCTCCTATTTATCACAATGGTTTCAAAAAATGACTTTTACAGAGGTGTCAAAAGGCATCAGTAGGAGGGAATGGATTATCCTGTTCAAAGTGACATGGCCAATTATCATTTAACTATATGACTGGGCATAATTTGTGACAGAACTTTGAGTAAGAAATGGTATAGTTTGTGAGAGCATTTTCAATGACAAAAACAGTGCAGACCCTGATCAGGAGCCCCTGATCTGGGTCTATACTGTTTGCAAATAAGCAGGGTTTAAAAATGTATAATTCTGGATCTTCAAGGCAGATAGCAGCACACTAAGCTATTAACAAAAGTATCATTCAGCTTCAAGTCTCTTCCCTCACATAAATGAATTTTCACTCCTTTGCAAACAGTGTAGACCCAGATCAGATAGCTCCTATAGAAGCTGTCTGATCAGGGTCTGCTCTGTTTGCTTATGGAAATTTATAGATCTGATTATAGATCTGATTATGCACTTTCAACAACACTGAAAAAAAGCCCTTTTTCATGTTCAATTTTGAATAAATTATGAAACGGGGAAAGGGTTAAACAGAAAGAGCCAAGAGTCAGCTGAACAACCATTATGGGTTAAAGGTTATTTCTTACAACTAAACTCTGAGTAACAAACAGTGTAGATCGTAATGAGAACCAAGTTACTCAGAGTCTCATTTGAATCCAAACTGATTGAAAAAGTACTACATGTAGTAGATTCACCCAGAGTGAGACAAAAGTTTTGTTAACCCTTTCCCTGTTCTATGTTTATTCCATACTTCAATACCTACTGAATATTCATGGACATAATAGTTATACTGAAACATGGAAGGTGGAGCACAGTAGCCATTTAAGAAAGTAAAGAAACCGATTCCATGAGCAAACAGAGTAGACCCTATAGGAGCCCTCTGATCAGGGTCTGCTCTGTTTGCTTATGACATAATATAGATATGATTATACAGTTTCTGCCAGGGCCAAAGATTTCTGTGACCATGTGCTGTTACAATTAATCTAATTAATATTCATAATGTCACTATTTTGTACATGAATATTCATAGAGTAAAGGGTTAAGGAATCCATCTGAATTGCTTACCTGCCTGGAACAGGCTGCTCATGTTACTGTCCTCCTCCAGCAAAATAGTTTTTGATTTTTTAAGAATCTGGAATAAACCAATTATAAAATGTTAACTTAATTGGTAATACTGTCCTCCTCAAGCAAAATAGTTTTTGATTTTATAAGAACCCGAGACCAAGGTTATAAAACTTCTGAGTCTGCTCAGAATCTGACCAATCAGATGCTTGAGAATGATCTCAGAAAATGTTTTATTACCTCAAGGCCTGGAATAAATGAATGTTAAAATTTCAATCTAATTGTTATACTGTAATTAAACGTAAATACTGTAATAAAGTAGCCCATGTTTGACTTACCAAACCTTCCCGAAGCCTTTATATAGGGCAAAGAAATTGGTGTGATTGGGTCACAGGTTTGCATGCAAGCAACATTGAATGGTGAATTAAACAGTATTCTTCCCAACAACTACTTCTTACCTTAAACTGAAACAAGAGATGTTTGTAAAACACATGTACTCCCCAGACCCCTTGATCTAGTGACCTAAAAAACAACAGGGGCCATCTAGTGGTCAGGACTAATCACCACAGCAAGTTTGAAGATCCTAAGACAAACCAATGAGCAGTTACTGATCGAAAATCATTTCACCAGTTAAGGTCATGATGACCTTTACCTTTGACCTAGTGATCTCAAAAACAACAGGGATCATCTAATGGTCATGACTAATCACCACAGGAAGTTTGACGATCCTACGCCAAGCCCTTGAGCAGTTATTGATTGGAAATTGGATTGAAGATCCTATGCCAAGTTGTTTATCAGTTATTGATCGGAAACCGTTCAATCTACCAATCGACAGACCGACCAACAGACAGACAGACCGACATGTGCAAAGCAATATACCTCCATTTTTTAAAAAGGGGGGTATAAATATACATAGATTAAATAGATAAGAATTTACAAGTTAACTTCAACTGGGCTTTTTTCATCCAATCTCTATGTACCCCTGAATTAATTGGAATCATGAGTCAAAAGCAAATGAATACAGTAAAACCTGTGTTAAGCGGCCAGTCAAGGGAAGCAGCCAAATTGACCGCTTAAGCGAGGTGACCACTTAATCGAGGGGTGGATATTTTGGGAGATTTTTCTGTTTGGTCAGACAAACGCAAAATATATCCACATGTACTTTAATGCCTTATCCAAAAGATTATGTATTTTATCCTTGTAAATACAGGTAAAATACAACATGTACTGTAAATTGCATGCACAAAAGAAAAAACAGACATCAGGCAGAATCATTCGACATGTCCGGAAATACAAATGTACATGTCTACACTTCACTCGATTCTCTAACGTGAGGAACTTACGTTTGGAAAAGGCGTGAATATTTTGTTTTGTTGTTATCTCTTTTGATTCGGTAACGTGCAGACAAACTTCTCAACACCCCCATATTTGCATATTTAACAGGTAAAGGAGTTGAAAGGATTATCAGGCCATCGATTATGATCTTGCCCTAAGGCCAAGGTCAACGCTTGGTTTATTTTGTTCACTTCCGACATAACGAAAAACACCAAAGCGGCCAATCTATGCACTTTCCCGACACAACGGAAGTTTCCGAAGCGGTCATGATATTTCGATCAGCGATTTCCGTAATGACGGAAAGTTACGATGCGTAGTCTCCATTTTGACATATGTCAGTTGGCTGTGTATTGGGTTTTCACACATTTCAATCTGGCCGCCAGGCTGTCTGCTGGCCGTCTAATGGGGTCGAAATATAGGGTTTGGGGTGAAATATGGTGGCCGCTGGCCGCGGAAGGAAGGTGACCGTCTAAAACAGATTTCAAACTGACCGTTAAGACGAGGTGACCGTTAATTTTAGGTGACCGTTAGGTCAAGTTTTACTGTACCTCCATCGGCTCCTTATTCCTATACTGGAAACCAAAAGACCTTTTCCTGTTCTGTATTTACTCTAAATTTCAATACCTACTGAAAATTCATGAACAATATATAAATGAAATATGGACGATGAAACATCGTAGCCATTTTAGAAAGTAAAATAATCAGATCTATCAAATTCCAATAGCAAACAGAGCAGACCCTGATCAGATGGCTCCTATGGGTCTACTCTGTTTGTAAAAGTGTAAAAACATGTTTATATGAAGGAAAGGGTTAATCAACATATTGCTTGTTACAACTCTTACTTGTGACAGCACAGTCATGAAGGCCTCCACAATGTCTGTGTGCTGCCGGATATCTGGAAAGAAAGATACACAACACTACAGCAAACCCTCTCCGTAGCCACCACTTAGTGCATAAACATAGGTGTCTTTAGAAGCAAGTTTAAAATCAGATAAAAAAATTAGAAAGTGTTAACTCTTTCCCTCATGAATATTTTTGTGAGAAACAATAAAATGTATTGATATGTTAATTAGCTGAATTTTATAATGGCACTATGATAAAGGGAATTTTCTATCATTACCGAAGCTGTAGAATCATATATATTATTATTTTACACATACATATATTTTTTCATAAGCAGACACAATAAAGCGGCTCCTCTACTCTGTTTGCACAGGTATCTAGTCTTCTCTATGAGGAAAGGGTTAATAAATATGAAACACGATAAAGCCTTTCAACTGGTATACACAACTTACCTACTTGGAATAACTCTAGTGTTTTTCTACATATTGACTGAAGCAGCATCTTCACTACACTAGAAAACTCCTTGTCTGCCCCAAACATTATAATAAGCTGAAAGAAAAGAACACACACACAGTTAACCTCATTCAGTATTCTAACCGATAACACAATGAATATCCTGAAGATGACCAAAACATTGGTAATTAACCCATTCCTTCATATGTTATTTTTAGTCCCACCCTCTTTGAATAAATCTACCAAAAAAGGGGTAATTTTTTAGTATTGTGCAGTTTTGAAACCATTGTGATAAATAGAGCAAATGCTCTTTTTATCACAATGGTTTCAAGAAGTGACATTTACAGAGGTGTCAGTATTAAGAAACGGGTTAAAAAACACTCTAAGAGTCCTATAGGAGCTGTCTAATCTGGGACTGCTGTTTCCAAATGCGTGAAAAAGTGTTTATATGAAGGAACGGGTTAATAGCATTCTTCAAAAGGGATTTTCTACCATAGCAGAAATTGAAGAATTTGCCAATTTGATCTATACTACTTTTTTTTAAAATACATTTCTCCTTCTTTACCCATGCCCTTTTGTATAATTACATATATCTTCACTGTGTACATGTATTTCGCTGTGCAATCACTGCTGTGGAGTGCACTGGTTGCACAATCAACTTGTAAATAATGGCAAAAAACTTTAGCCTTGATCACAACTTTTGGTGTTAGTATAATTTGTATGAAGTCCTCTGCATTGAAACATTGGTGATCATTCATCATGCTTTGAGTCTATACACTGAAATACAGGTGTAAAAGGAGCCGATTTCCTATATATCATAACATAAAATTATATCTTGATAGAGTGATTCAGATAGCAGGAAATTGCACCATTCAATGCGGCATACCAAAAAAAAAATCGACTACCGGGAGCGGATACCCCTCCCGTTCCCACCCCAATCCTGCAGGAGCCGTCTCATCTGGGTCTTCACTATTTACAGGTACGTATATTGACGTGAATAGCAAGCAAAGGGTTAAAACAAGTTTAATTAGCGACAATATATATTTCGTGCTAATTCGCGAATGCGTTGCCTCGCAAATTCCATATTCTCGCTAATAAATCAGTAACAAGTATAAAATGCAGTGATGTCAGAAATAGGTATATCCGGAATATGGTCAGTTTTATCACAACTGAATACTGGTAAATACATGCCTTAACGCATGCGATAAAAGCGGTATACTTTGTTCACAATTATCGATTTATAACCTCTAAATTGCAGAAGGCAGTTACCTACATTCGGCAGAAATTTGTTCTTTACCCTTTTTACAGCATTCGGCAGTGTTTTATACGATTCTATTTCCGTTATGTTAAATTAGCGAGATGGACGCCGTAGCGAAATCATCATGACGCGAATTAATACAAAATCACAATTCCGTGAAATAATCATGATGCCAATACAATATATAAACCTGTTTTACAGTATTTCATAAGCAAATAGAACAGACCCTGATCAGGGTCCATGCTTATAAAACTTTTAGTTGAGTCTGAGAACGTTCTCAAGCATTTGATTGGTCAGATTTGAGCCTCTGGCTCAAATCTGACCAATCAAAAGCTTGAGAACTCAAATCTGACCAATCAAAAGCTTGAGAACGAAACTCAGACTCAAGTAAAAGCTTTATAAGCATGGACCCTGATCAGACTTCTCCTGTAGGTCTACTCTGCTTGCAAAGGTATAAAAAGCAATTTATTTGAAGGAAATGTTTAAGCATGATAACTGTGCAGTACTCACCTGTTTTGTGAGATCAAGAATGGCTATGTGTGGAACTGTTTGATACATCTGGACTAGAAGTTCAGCGACATCTTTTGACAGAGGGACAAAGTCACCCATTAATGTCTGGAGAGCTCGTTTAAATAATTCACATATAACCTGAAATGCCAGAAGACCATGTAAAGTAACCATTTCCGTATAACCTGTCTTTAGCAACCATCAAAAAGAGGGTATGTAAGACAGGTGGTAGCTTAATGGAGGTCAAAAGTAATAAAAAAGATCCTACAGGAGCTTCTTGCATTACTCTTGCCCTGTATTAAGCAACCACCTGCTTTTTAAGATCCCTGTGTCCAATCAATACAAGGTTGCTTAAGAAAGGCTCTACTGTATTTGGGGTTATCACACGGCTACAATGATCCAATCTGTGAACAAGAGGGCCAGAATGGCCCTGAAGCGCTCACCAGACAATCAGAGGAGAAGATTTTAAAAGTTTTCACTATATGTTTCTATAGAAAACTAGCCAGCGCTGGGGCAGGCCAATTTTGACCCCAGGGGCGTAATTTATATAACTTTTGTAGAGGACTTGAACATGATGCTATGAGCCAAATATTAAAGCTGAGAACCTTTCAGTTTCTGAGGAGAAGATTTTCAAAGTTTTCTCTATATGTTTCTGCTGAAAACTACCCACCCCTGGGGCGGGGCCAATTTTGACCCCAGGGCCATAATTCAAATAACTTTTGTAGAGGACCTATACATGATGCTATGTGCCAAATATGAAAGCTGAGAACTTTCCAGATTCAGAGAAGAAGATTTTCAAAGTTTTCACTATTTGTTTCCATTGAAAACTGCCCACCCCTGGGGCGGGGACAATTTTGACCCCAGGGCCATAATTAATATAACTTTGTAGAGGACCTGAACATGATGCTCTGTGCCAAATATGAAAGCTGAGCGCCTTCCAGTTTCAGAGGAGAAGATTTTCAAAGAATTCACTATTTGTTTCTATTGAAAACTGCCCATCCCTGGGGCGGGGCCAATTTTGACCCCAGGGGCATAATTTATATAACATTTGTAGAGGACCTGAACATGATGCTATGTGCCAAATATGAAAGCTGAGAAACTTCTGATTTCAAAGGAGAAGATTTTCAAATGTTTACTATATGTTTCTATTGAAAACTTCCCACCCCTGGGGCGGCCCCAATTTTGACCCCAGGGGCATAATTTATATAACTTTGTAGAGGACCTGAACATGATGATCTGTGCCAAATATGAAAGCTAAGCGCCTTCCAGTTTCAGAGGAGAAGATTTTCAAAGATTTCACTATTTGTTTCCATTGAAAACTGCCCACCCCTGGGGCGGAGCTAATTTTAACCCCAGGGCCATAATTTATATAACATTTGTAGAGGACCTGAACATGATGCTATTAGCTAAATATGAAAGCTGAGAACCTTCTAGTTTCAGAGGAGAAGATTTTCAAAGTTTTCACTATATATTTCTATTGGAAACTGCCCACCCCTGGGGCGGGGCCAATTTTGACCCCAGGGCCTTAATTTATATAACTTTTGTAGAGGACCTGAATATGCTGCTCTGTGCCAAATATGAAAGATGAGAGCCTCTCAGTTTCAGAGGAGAAGATTTTCAAAGATTTCATTATTTGTTTCTATTGAAAACTGCCCACCCCTGGGGCGGGGCCAATTTTGACCCCAGGGTCATAATTTATATAACTTTGTAGAGTACCTGAACATGATGCTATGTGCCAAATATGAAAGCTAATAACCTTCTGGTTTCAGAGGAGAAGATTTTCAAAGTTTTACTATATGTTTCTATTGAAAACTTCCCACCACTGGGGCGGGGCCAATTTTGACTCCAGGGGCATAATTTATATAACTTTTGTAGAGGACCTATAGGTGATGCTATGTACCAAAGATGAAAGCTGAGAACCCTGTAGATTCAGAGGAGAAGATTTTTAAAGGTTCAAATTGTTGACGCCCAACGACGCACGACGACGGACATCTGGCGATCACAAAAGCTCACCCTGAGCACTTTGTGCTCTGGTGAGCTAACAAGAGGGCCAGAATGGCCCTGAAGCGCTCACCAGACAATCAGAGTAGAAGATTTTCAAAGTTTCACTATATGTTTCTATAGAAAACTAGCCGGTCCTGGGGCGGGACAGTTTTGACCCCAGGGGCATAATTTAGAAAACTTTTGTAGAGGACCTGAACACGACGCTATGAGCCAAATATGAAAGCTAAGAACCTCCCAGTTTCAGGAGAAGATTTTCAAAGTTTTCTCTATGTTTCTATTAAAAACTACCCACCCCTGGGGCAGGGCCAATTTTGACCCCAGGGCCATAATTTATAAAAAAAATAATAATTGTAGAGGACCTGAACATGATGCTATGTGCCAAATATGAAAGCTGAGAACCTTCCAGTTTCAGAGAAGAAGATTTTCAAAGATTTCACTATTTGTTTCTATTCAAAACTGCCAACCCCTGGGGCGGGGCCAATTTTGACCCCAGGGCCATAATTTATAAAAAAAATTGTAGAGGACCTGAACATGATGCTCTGTGCCAAATATGAAAGCTGTGAACCTTCCAGTTTCAGAGCAGAAGATTTTCAAAGATTTCACTATTTGTTTCTATTCAAAACTGCCCACCCCTGGGGCGGGGCCAATTTTTACCCCAGGGCCATAATTTATATAACTTTTGTAGAGGACCTGAACATGATACTCTGTGCCAAATATGAAAGCTGTGAGCCATCCAGTTTCAGAGGAGAAGATTTTCAAAGATTTCACTATTTGTTTCTATTCAAAACTGCCAACCCCTGGGGCGGGGCCAATTTTAACTTCAGGGCCATAATTTATATAACTTTTGTAGAGGACCTGAACATGATGCTATATGCCAAATATGAAAGCTGAGAACTTTCCAGTTTCAGAGAAGAAGATTTTCAAAGTTTTCACCATTTGTTTCTATTCAAAACTGCCCACCCCTGGGGCGGGGCCAATTTTGACCCCAGGGCCATTATTTATATAACTTTGTAGAGGACCTGAACATAACTCTGTGCCAAATATGAAAGCTGAGAGCTTTCCAGTTTCAGAGAAGAAGATTTTCAAAGATTTCACTATTGGTTTTTATTCAAAACTGCCCACCCCTGGGGCGGGGCCAATTTTGACCCCAGGGCCATAATTTATATAACTTTTGTAGAGGACCTGAACATGATGCTCTGTGCCAAATATGTAAGCTGAGAGCCTTCCAGTTTCAGAGGAGAAGATTTTCAAAGATTTCACTATTAGTTTCTACTGAAAACTGCCCACCCCTGGGGCGGGGCCAATTTTAACCCCAGGGCCATAATTTATATAACTTTTGTAGAGGACCTGAACATGATGCTCTGTGCCAAATATGAAAGCTGAGAGCCTTCCAGTTTCAGAGGAGAAGATTTTCAAAGATTTCACTATATGTTTCTACTGAAAACTGCCCACCTATGGGGCGGGGCCAATTTTAACCCCAGGGCCATAATTTATATAACATTTGTAGAGGACCTGAACATGATGCTATATGCCAAATATGAAAGCTGAGAACCTTCTAGTTTCAGAGAAGAAGATTTTCAAAGTTTTCACTATTTGTTTCTATTGAAAACTGCCCATCCCTGGGGCAGGGCCAATTTTGACCCCAGGGCCATAATTTATATAACTTTTGTAGAGGACCTGAACATGATGCTATGTGCCAAATATGAAAGCTGAGAGCCTTCCAGTTTCAGAGGAGAAGATTTTCAAAGTTTTACTATATGTTTCTATTGAAATCTTCCCACCCCTGGGGCGGGGCCAATTTTTACCCCAGGGCCATAATTTATATAACATTTGTAGAGGACCTAAGGGTGATGCTATGTGCCAAAGATGAAAGCTGAGAGCCTTCCAGTTTCAGAGAAGAAGATTTTCAAAGATTTCACTATTGGTTTCTATTCAAAACTGCCCACACCTGGGGCGGGCCAATTTTGACCCCAGGGCCATAATTTATATAACTTTTGTAGAGGACCTGAACATGATGCTATGTGCCAAATATGAAAGCTGAGAGCCTTCCAGTTTCAGAGGAGAAGATTTTCAAAGATTTCACTATTTGTTTCTATTGAAAACTTCCCACCCCTGGGGCGGGGCCAATTTTAACCCCAGGGCCATAATTTATATAACTTTTGTAGAGGACCTGAACATGATGCTATGTGCCAAATATGAAAGCTGAGAGCCTTCCAGTTTCAGAGGAGAAGATTTTCAAAGTTTTACTATATGTTTCTATTGAAAACTTCCCACCCCTGGGGCGGGGCCAATTTTGACCCCAGGGGCATAATTTATATAACTTTGTAGAGGACCTAAGGGTGATGCTATGTGCCAAAGATGAAAGCTGAGAACCCTGTAGATTCAGAGGAGAAGATTTTTAAAGGTTCAAATTGTTGACGACGAACGACGCACGACGACGGACATCAGGCGATCACAAAAGCTCACCCTGAGCACTTTGTGCTCTGGTGAGCTAAAAATGGTCCAACCAGAACTTGGTAACAATTAGTTATATGCCCACCTCCTTCTCACCATTTACTAGCTAAATTTTTATAATAATAAATGTACAGTAAACCTCCACTAATGCAACCACATAAAATAGGTATAATTCTGGGGGCAAAATGCAGAGGGTAGCTTAGTGCAGGACAAAAGTAATGCAGAAAGCTCCTCTGGGAGCTTTCTGCATTACTTTTGTCCTGCTTCAAGCAACCACCTGCTTATAAAGACACCCATGTTTATTCATTAAGTGGTTACATTAGAGGGGTTCTACTGTATATGAAAAAGAGAATTCTTGGCTTTGACAGAAACGTTAGAATCAGATCTACTGTGTAACTAGTTATACCTGTAGGTGTAGGTGTAAATTTGTGCTATTTGAGCCAAACAAGAGCACAGTATGCAGGTGCAGCCACTCATTTGTTTGATTGTCAATTTGCATTTTTCCTCTTCAGAACAAATATTTAAAAACCTAAATGTAACAAAGTTTATACTAGCATATTACATAAGATTCTTTTTTTTCCCTTTATTTCTGGCCAAAGTCAATCAACAGGATAGTTATAAAAATACATGACCATTCTGTTTTAAAAAGTAAGGGCCAAGAAAAGCCACTGCTCTTAACTGTTTTGCAAAACTGAAATTATTCTAGCCAATGAAATAGCAATGGCAATACTGTAAGTGTATTTCAATGTGGTTAGCAATACTGTATAAAGTGTGCAGTATAACAGCTCAATTGCATCCAAGTAATGAATAAATATGGGGATCTACAAGAACAGGTGGCTGACTTAAGTAATGCAGAAATCTGCTTACTCCTTCGGAGCTTTTCTACATTTAGCTAACACCTGCTGAAAAGACGGACAATTAGACTTCTGACTGGTTGCTGTAGACAGAGCAACAGATTAACCTGCATACTCAGATACAGTAAAACCCCTCTTATACGACCACCAAAAATGGACATAATTCTGGGTGGCAAAGGCAGGTGGTAGCTTAATGCAGGACAAAAGTTATGCAGAAAGCTCCTATAGGAGCTTTCTGCATAACTTTCTTCCTGCATTAAGCAACCACCTGCTTTAAACGACGCCAGTGACTGTTTATTTAGTGGTCGCATTAGTGGTGTTTTACTGTACTAAAATCATCAGTTATCCACAAAACCCTATGTTGTGACCACTCTTCACAACATAGGGTTTGGTGGAGAAATAAAGAATTTATTCTTGAACATGTTTTAATTTGCGCATCTTAAGTGGACCTCTGAGTTGAGAGGTTTTACTGTATTCTAACTGGGTTACCTCAATAACACCTGTATCTCTGATCCATTTGGAGACAATGTTCTGTAAGATTGGGGCTATCTGCTGCAGAATAAGGAACACCTAGAGAGAAACAGAAAAACACATCTACTGAACTGTCAAACATAAATAGAAGCCTTCCTTATTTTGTTTATCTTGATTAAGGGGTGTGGAACTGACAAAGGCTTTAATCCTTTCCCTGTACAATATTCATGTATGAAATAATGACATGATGAATATTTATTAGCTGAACTTTTATAATGTAATCCTTTAACCCTTTCCTCCATAAATACGCCTTTCTACACCTCTGTAATAACCACTTCTTGAAACCATTGTGATAAATAGAGCATATGCTCCATATTTATCACAATGGTTTCAAACTACAAAATTCTAACATTTTCCTTTTCTCTAGTAAATGCTCCTTTTGGGTAGATTCATTAAAGAGGTTGGGTCTAAATAATAGCCTATGGAGGAAAGGGTTAAAAGGATATATTGTCTTGACAAAAACTGTAGAATCAGACCTATGTCATGTCATAAGCAAACAGAGGAGGCACTGATGAGACGGCTCCTACAGGAACTGTTTGTTTTGGGTCTGCTCTAATTGTAAATGCTTGAAAAAGCGTTTATATGAGGGAAAGGGTTAACCATTTCTTGTTGAATATTCATGTCAGAAATAACAAGGCAGTCCAAAGGACAGCTAAATCCCCCACCGCCGCCTAAAATAAGACATTGCATTTGACCTTCAAATGTGACCTTGACCTGACAGGACTCACATGCGTTCTGCACATCGGCTAAACTTGGTTAACATTTGAGGCAAGTTTCATGAAAATCCTTCCGGGGTACAGGAGATATGGAGCAGACACAAAATTGTTAGACGGACAATTAAACTTCAAATGTGACATTGATCTTGAGACGACATGGCTGATACATGTATTCTGCACATCGTCTCAATTTAGAAATTGTAAATTTGGTAAAGACATGAAAAAAATTTTATTGCTAGTTCAACCCTCTCTCAAAAAGGAGATATGTTGCCTCTAATGGAAATTGCGCTGCTTTCGCCGACATTTCAACGTGGTTGACATTCAACCTTCCAGTTGTTAAGAAAATAGGACGCGGAAACAAATATAATGGAAACTGAAGGTAAGAACACGACTTTCAAATGTGACCTTGACCTTGAGCCGACATGACTGCCACATGTGTTCTGCACATCATCTCAATTCGGTTAATATTTGACTCAAGTTTTATGAAAATCCTTCAAATGGTTTAGAAGATATGGAGCGGACACGAAATGTAATGGAAATTGAAGATTAAATCACTTGGCCTTCAAATGTGACCTTGAACTTGAGCCGACATGACTGCCACATGTGTTCTGCGCATCGTCTTAATTTGGTTAACATTTGACTCAAGTTTTATGAAAATCCTTCAAAGGGTTTAGAAGATATGGAGCGGACACAAAAATGCAATGGAAATTGAAGGTTAAAACCCTTGACCTTCAAATGTGACCTTGACCTTGAGCCGACATATCTGCCACATATGTTCTGCACATCGTCTCAACTTGGTTAACATTTGAGGCAAGTTTCTTGAAAATCCTTCAAGGGGTATAGGAGATATGGAGCGGACACGAAATTGTTACGGACAGACAGACAGACGAAGGCCATTCCTATAACCCCCCATCCGCTATGCGGTGGGGGATTAATAACATCATGGATACTATCAGCTGAATTTTATAATGGCATATGTACACAGGATCTTTTTTATTGGCAGAAACTATTAAAATTTCAAAAGCAAACAGAACAGACCCTGATACTGAAGGATCCGTTTGAGCTGGATCTACTCCATTTGCAGAGGCATGAAAAAGTGTTTGTATGAGGGAAAAAGTTAAGATTGATGAAAGTCAAAAATAGTAGATAAATAAAGTTTTGAAAAATAATACATTTTTATATAGTCTAGTTGTTGTATATTCATTAACCCATTCCTTCATATTGACAACTTTTGAAGACTCTGTAAATGTCACTTTGTGAAACCATTGTGATAAATAGAGCATTTGCTCCTATAGGAGCAAAATTTTAATGCTCTATTTATCACAATGGTTTCAGCCTACAAAATTCTAAATTTTTCCTTTTCTCTAGTTAATGCTCCTTTTCGGTAGATTTATTCAAAGAGCTTGTATCTAAAAATAGCCTATGAGGTAATGGGTTAAAGTTCCAAAAGAATTTACTCTGACATGTAGAAAACACTATACACATACCGGTTTAGGTCCCTGGTGTTTGGGTTTAGTTTTGGGTTCCTGATCCTCACTGCTGCCCATGTCACGCTCAGTGTCCAGTGAGGCAAACAGCCAACTAAGCATGTTCAGCTTCAACAATAGGTTATTCTGAATAGAGGATGATGGCTGAAATTATAACAGTTGAGAGACAGAGGGGTTGATGTTGAATAGACTCCGATATATATAATACAAAGACAATGTTTTATGACTCTGATATATATAATACAAAGACAATGTTTTATGATTCTGATATATATAATACAAAGACAATGTTTTATGACTGTTATGTATAATACAAAGACAATGTTTTATGACTGTTATGTATAATACAAAGACAATGTTTTATGACTCTGATATATATAATACAAAGACAATGTTTTATGACTGATATATATAATACAAAGACAATGTTTTATGACTCTGATATATATAATACAAAGACAATGTTTTATGACTCTGATATGTATAATACAAAGACAATGTTTTATGATTCTGATATATTTAATACAAAGACAATGTTTTACCTGTTACTCAATGAATATTTATGCAAGACTCTGTTCATGATGAATATTAATTTAATTCTGGTACCAAAAATATGTAATAAGTGATAGAGCATCTGTAACATATAAGGATCTGACAACCCTTACAGAAGATGCCTGATCAGGGTCTGCTTCGTCTCAAAGATCTAACAAGGTTTTCTTTCCTAAGTCCATAAAGGGGCATAATTTTGTAAACAAAGTCTTACATAGTCATGGCCCCTGGTCAGATTGTAGCTCCTGTGATGGTGAACACATGTGTGAAGTTTAATAAGATTTGTTTGAATAATTTTAAAACAATAGGCAACATTAACAATTTTTTAAAAAATAAGTTCAAAGGCCAATTTTACAAGTCAAAACATGTAATATTGATGGAAAGGCCTTGCCACATGGGATTCACATAAGAAATATGACAGCCCTACTGGTTACAGTTACTAAATGGCAGACGTCTACAAAATTTATTCCCTAAGTCAATAAAGGGACATAATTTTGTAGAAAAAGCCTTACATAGTTATGGCCCTTGATCAGATTATAGCCCTTGTGATGGTGAACAAGTGTGTGACGTTTCATAAAATTTGGATAATCAGTAAAGAAGTAACAGCCAACTTTAAAGTTTCCGGACGATGGCGACGACAAACGACAACAACAAGAAATGACAACGCGGACGCTGAACAATAACTCGTATTTTTTTCTTGGAAAAAAAGACAAGCTAAAACTAAAAATTTGTTACATCAAGCTTTGGTTTACCTGTTCCATGATCAGTGGGGCATGCATTGCCCAGCGAGGATCAAAATATCAATGTCACACTTCAAGTCGTAAACATACATTTAGGGGATGAACAAGATGTGTTTATGAAACACTATGCCCCCTCGATATGATATTTGACCCTGAAGGATGACCTTGATCTTGACATGTCACCCCTCAAACTGTGCAGCTTCATGGGTACACATGCATACCAGTATCAAGGCTGTATATCTACTGGTTCAAAAGTTATGGCCAATGTTAATGCTGGTGACCTTTGACCTTCAAAGATGACCTTGACATGTCACCCCTCAAACTGTGCAGTCAAATGAGAAACACATGTATACCAATTATCAAGTCTGTATCTCTACTGGTTCAAAAGTTATGGCCAATGTTAAAGTCGGTGACCTTTGACCCTGAAAGATGACCTTGACCTTGAAATGTCACCCCCTAAACTGTGCAGCTTCATGAGATACACATGAATACCAAATGTCAAGTCTGTATCTATAGGTTCAAAAGTTATGGCCAATGTTAAAGTCGCTGACCTTTGACCCTAAAAGATGACCTTTACCTTGACATGTTACCCCTCAAAATGTGCAGCTTCATGAAATACACATGCATACCAAATATCAAGACTCTATCTCTATTGGTTCAAAAGTTATGGCCAATTTGAAGTTGGTGACCTCTGACCCTGAAGGATGACCTTGATATTCACCCCTCAAACTGTGCAGCTTTATGAGATACACAAGCATGTCACATATCAAGTCTCTATCTGTACTGGTTCAAAAGTTATGGCCAATGTTAAAGTCAGTGATTTGACCCATATGTTTGACCTCTGACCTTTAAGGATGACCTTGACATGTCACCCCTCAAAATGTGCGGCTTTATGAGATACAGTCTAATTGCGATAACTCGGATGCTTGCCGGACCGCATATAAAATCCGAATTATTGCATGTTCCGAGTTATTGTATTTTCACCTCACAGGTCGGCCATGACTTGCCTGTCGTAATTTTCGATGTATCATAAAAAATACTCAATGTACAGTGTTAAGGGTACAACTGCATTAAGTAGTACTAGTCAAACCTTACCTGCACTTATCTTGGAACAAAATACGACATTAAACTGCTTTTGATTTCAGTATGCTGACACACACAAAAATCATCTGCTCATATATTTTGAAATATTATCCAAATTTCCCACAACCCTGGTGAATGATTGTTAAAAACTATGTGCATATTGAATAACAGTCGCCCTTGGATGATAGGGGTTAAAATAAAACGAGTGATTTCTGATGGTTGTTGACACCCTAACTGACCTCGAGTAACATCTTGTAACCCTTTGCCTGTTATGAAAATTTGCACATGTGAAGAATCCCGTCTGCCTCTAATGCCTTTATTAAAACTTCACAAATTCGATTTTATTTATTGTAAAAATGTTGACTGAGCGTCAAATATCTTGGATCTGGATCAGACACCGAGTTACTCGGTCTCTCATCAGGATTTAATATGTTTGCATACATGCCATGACGCTTGCGGACCAGCAGATTAAGGGTTAAAAGTGTCATTTAGCCATGGTGAAATAAACACAACACAAATGAAACAAAATCAAACATAGGGCAGGCTACACGTTTATAATTGTGAATGTGATGCTGGAAGTGAATTACACAAACGCTCACGTATGTCCACGGAATTGAGGAATATGCAACACAAAAAGTCAGTAGAATATTGGTGCAGTTCATTCTTTTTTCTTTCTTTCTTAATTTAGTAAAAAAAAGTCTCCTCTTACTTTTGTCGTAATTCAGATCGGTCAAATATTTCTTACACCTAGTTTCACATTAGGAAACTCGTAAGGATGAGTGCATGAATTAAAATTGAACAGTGCACACACTTTGCTGGTTTTCTCGGCAAAATTTCGAACCTGAAAATGGACAGCTTATTGTCACATTGTGTAATCACCGATAAGTGAGTGAGTTGGGTTTTACGTCCGACCAACAGTATTTCAGTTATTTGCAGACGGCCTAATCACCGATAAAGATGAGAAATTAACAATAGAGCAGGAACGCTGTAGCATAAAGGTGTGAAAAATACGACGTGCGACAATCTTAAGCACTGCCAATCTCACCGATCCGAGTCAATCCGACATAAACAATGGGATTAATGAAGGTAGGGGCCTGTCTACACATCCGAATTTTTGAATTTTCCGAGTTTTTCATTTCCTTATAATTGCATCATTTTTATATAGAAAACAATAGGCAGTGTACTGGGACTTTGCAATACATACGAGTTATCCCGTTGTTACGAGAAAACGAGATCCGAATTAATGCAATTAGACTGTACATATGCATGCCAAATATCAAGTCTCTATCTGTACTGGCTCAAAAGTTATGACCAATGTTAAAGTTACAGACAAACAGACAATTTGACCTTTGACCCTGAAGAATGACCTTTACCTTGACATTTCACCCCTCAAAATGTGCAGCTTCATGAGATACACAAGCATGCCAAATATCAAGTCTCTATCTCTACTGGTCCAAAAGTTATGGCCAATGTTAAAGTCGGTGATTTGACCCATATATTTGACCTCTGACCTTGAAGGATCACCTTGACCTTGACATGTCACCCCTTAAAATGTGTGGCTTTATGAGATACATATGCATGCCAAATATCAAGTCTCTATCTGTACTGGCTCAAAAGTTATGACCAATGTTAAAGTTGCGTTAAAGTTACAGACAAAAAAACAGACAATTTGACCTTTGACCCTGAAGGATGACCTTGACCTTGACATGTCACCCCTCAAAATGTGCAGCTTCATGAGATACACAAGCATGCTAAATATTAAGTCTCTATCTCTACTGGTCCAAAAGTTATGGCCAATGTTAAAGTCGGTGATTTGACCCATATATTTGACCTCTGACCTTGAAGGACGACCTTGACCTTGACATGTCACCCCTCAAAATGTGCGGCTTTATGAGATACATATGCATACCAAATATCAAGTCTCTATCTGTACTGGCTCAAAAGTTATGACCAATGTTAAAGTTGCTGACAAACAAACAGACAAACAAACAGACATACCCCCCAGACCTGATCTGGGGGGCATAAAAATTACTTAAACAACTACCGTAGTCAGTTTGATCTCATCTTAAAAATAAATATAGAATAAGAATAGGGAATATTCCCTAAAGTTGGAACTTCAAAAATAGGAGCTGTGTGATCTGAGCCCAGTTTGCAAAGGCTTGAAATGGCGTTTATATCAGGTAAAAGGTTAAAACTTGTTGATCCTTATTACTGAAAGATATAATTTGAATGAGTTACCCGTTGTTCTGCAAGCTGCTCAAGCTCCTGTATATGGGGAGTGAGAATTGGATTCAGGTTGTCCATGATTTCTCCAACTGGCAAGACTGACAACACCTGGCCAACACATGACATTAGCCGAATGTTCTCCCTGAACTGTGAAAGTAAATTATGTGTTAAACCTTCATCTTATGAATAACATTTAAGTAAGTATTGTCAAGCAATCCTCTTCCCTCGCCCGAGACTGCTCTTAGCATTTCTATACTCAACACAAATTTCTTGACAAACTTTTAAGGTCAGGGTCAAGGTTGTTAAAGACACCAAAGTAGTATGTGACATACTGCTTGCCCAAGATGCAGCCACACATGAAAGTTTGAATTCCTTACTAAAGGGCGTAAGGATATATCATGCAGACAAATTTCAGACAATATTTTATTAAAAAACTGAGATCACAAAATTATTGGTTAATTTTTTTTAATGGCATATGTACACATGATGTTTTGGTATTTGTCTAAGCTGTAGAGTCAGATCTATTGTAATTTCATAAGCAAACAGAGTAGAGAGAGACCCTGATCAGATAGCTCCTACAAGAGCCGTCTGATCTGAGTCTTCTCTGTTCGCAACAGTGTGAAAAAGTATTTACATGAGGGAATGGGTTAAGACAATGTCAGAGGAAGGTAATGCTATGAACCTACATACAGTAAACACTCGATACTACGCAATTTTAGTAATGAAGAATTTATGTCTTTGTAGGAAGGTCGCTACTTAATGCAGGGTGAAAGTCATGCAGAAAGCTCCTTGAGGAGCTTTCTGCATGACTTTCACCCTGTATTAAGCTGCCACCTGTGTTAAAGATCAATAATGGTACAAGTTTGAGTTTCGTAGTATCAACCTTTTACTATATAACTTGCATATGAATAGAAAGGGGTGTGAAATTACAAGTCCAATTATACACAGAATTGTATTACAATACTATGAAGTACATCATGTAAATGTACACAGAAAAAACACTTACTTTGAGATTCCCAGATTGAAAGGCAGTCTGAAATAGATATATCAAAATAGAACTTAGTACCTCATTAATGCAATAATTTAGTGAGTACACACTGGGGACTTAAAGGCAGGTGGCCACGTAATTCAGAATGGTTGCTATATGTAAAATACAAGAGTTTCAAGGAACACACATGCCACCGGCTGACAAAAGTGTGATGGTAAAAGCACGACAAAAAGCTTGAATGACAGGCAGAAGGTTGGATAGATGGATAGCAGAGAAACGATCCTTAAATGTTCAATCAATGATCAATCACACCTCTAATACGACAATTCAAAAAGAAGTTTTATTTTGAATATCTTGAACATGTGGAAGCTTAATGCAGGACATATGCAAAAAAGCTCCTATTTGAGCTTTCTGTATTACTTTTGCCCTACATTAAGCAACGATCTGCTTTTAAAGACATCAATGTCAACAAATTATGTGGTCACTTTAGCAAGACTCTACTCACTGTATATGTTCTTCAGTTTTCAGTACATTTCATCCACACTATAATTCAGCCTTGTTCAAACTGTTTCAATCAGTATATAGTAAAACCTCTCTAAACCGGAATTCTAGATGAGAAGAATTTGGATACTTTTTGGCAGGTGGCTGCTTAATGCAGGGTGAAATTCATGCAGAAAGCTCCTAGAGGAGCTTTCTGCATGAATTTCACCCTGCATTAAGCTGCCACCTGTCCTCAATACCGATATTTATACAAAATTTAATGTCCGGTTTAGAGAGGTTTTACTGTATATCTTTATATACAATGTTAAATGTACTATCAACCCTCCGGATGTGAGAAACAAACATATTGGCATTTGCAAACAGTGTAGACCCAGATCTAAAATATTTGTCTTTCAAAATCATCTCGCAAATTATATTCTTTCATAATGAATAGATTCTAGCATTAAACAATGATGGCCCATTCCACTTTGAAATTTACGCATTCAAAGGGTTACATCTCTCCATATTATGGGTGCATTTGTGTCAACAGTTGGGATCCAGACATTTTAATTTAAAAGCATTAACCTCTCATCAGGTGTCTCATAAGGCACCAAACAGTTTGACATCATTTTCACAAAGAAATGGAAGAAGACAACAATTATTGAAGATGACATTTCAAAGGATTTCTCTGAATAAATATAAAGCAAATACTATCGATAAGTCTGTTGACATTAGTTCTGTATACAGTATAACCTGTATTTAGCAGCTATCAAAAAGAGGACTAATTATGGGTTTGTAAGGCAGATGGTGGCTTAATGCAGATCAAAAGTAATGCAGAAAGCTCCTACAAGAGCTTTCTCCATTACTTTTGCCCTGCATTAAGCATCCACCTGCTATTTAAGACTCCTATGGTCAATAAATGAGTGGCCCCTTAGGACAGGTTCTACTATATGCATTGTTAGTGATGGTAATGGTAGGCTGTCTGCCTACACTGTACCTGGCTCGCCTGCAGGATCTGTTGTATGTATGGCTGTATGTGGTCCAGGTTCTCCCGTGTGACATCCTTCAAGGCCATTGTTGCTGGCATTGCGACCTGGGTGTTACTAAGACCCTGTAGAAGCAGAGGCACAGCACTTCGCAGAGACTCTGGGTGGTAATTCATCCACTCTCCAAAGGAACCTGCAAAATTAAACCATAACTACCTAGACATTTGATATCTCAAGACAATGGCTATGTCCTCAGACTGAAACTGTAATAGGGATATTTTCTTCAAATTTTCAGTTCTATAGATCTTACTTTATTTGAAATCATATAAGTTTAATAAACAGACCACTCACTGTTACCTCTCCAATGCGTTGTCTCACATATGCAGCCATAACCCTCAGCTGAGTAGGGATCTCCAGTTTAATGACTTGTCTCATTTTTCTTATGACTAACTCCGAATTTATCTGAATCACTTACCAAGCATAGACAGAGCTGTTGAGATGAACTTGATGTTGTCAAAGTGAATTTTAGGCAAAAGCTCCAACAAGGACGGAAGGTAAAGGTTCTCATCTAAATCGACTCGCTCAGCAACAGAAGAAAACAGGAAAAAGATAGCTTCCATCAACTGTAAGAACAACATCCAAACTTATTTGTTGTAACATATTCAACTGTTCATCTGATACAGATGTCTTGAGATGCCTTTGCAAACAGAGTAAACCAAAATCAGATGACTCCTGTGGGAGCCTGCTGATCAGGGTCTGCTCTGTTTGCTTACCAAATCATATATATCTGATTCTACAGTCCCTCAAACTTCCTGTGTTCATATACCATTATAAATGTCATTATATCTTGCATGAATGTAAAAGGTTAACAAGACTAAAAGTAGTAACAAATACTGCTAATAACAATAATACAGATGTCCTCCAAAAAAACCATTTCAGTTGAGATTAACCCTTTACTCCATGAATATTCATGTAAGAAATAATGACATCATGAATATTAATTGGATTAATTTGTTATAACGACACATGGACACGAGAAGTTTTAGCCATGGCATGAACTGAAGAATCATATCTACATTATATCATAAGCAAACAGAGTAGACCCTAACCAGACGGCTTCTATAGGAGCCATCTGATCTGGGTCAACTTTGTTTGCAAAGGCGTAGAAAAGCGTATTTATGGAGTAAAGAATTAAAATGCTAGAACTCCTGTAATACACTGAAATCTAGATTTACCAAATCTGTGATTTTAAAAAATCCCCAAACCAAATTCATAACTGAAATGACCTTTTACAAGTCACTACAAAGAGGGAACTGAAGCAATTTTTCAATGGTCTCTACCTGCCATCTGACGTCCGCTTCCTTGTCTGTTTGTACTATTGATATGAGGGCATTGCACAGATGACCAAGCAGTGGCTCCCTTAATATACTGTAGGCATACATCTGAAACACACAAAGCACAATGTGAGAGAATGTTATGCAATAACATCACCATTTCTTATAGGATTTTTTGCATTTTTAAACGATCAACTGAAATGAATATCAGGCAGATTACTATCCTGAGGACTATTTTTCTAGACAAGCACGTGTTCATAACAAGTAAGTTACATAAATAACAAGAGTGTATTTGTGAGACACTTATGCCCCCGACCTTTGACTCTGAAGGATGAGATTGACCTTTGACCCATGGGCCAGGGAGTTGAACGCGACACATTGTCTTTGTGTGGTGAACATTTGTCGGACGGACGGACAATGTGATTACTATATGCCCGCCTTTGGGGGCATAAAAATGTGTTTCACCCTTTTTCTATATAAAAACATTTTCACACCTTTGAATACAGAGTAGATCCAGATCAGATGGCTCCTATAGGAGCTGTCGTATCTGGGTATTCACTGTTTACTTCAGGAATGATTTAGATCTGATTCTACAGCTTTTGCCATGGTAAAACAAAATCCTATGTTCATGTACCATTATAAAAATGCAGCTAATAAATATTTACGGTGTCATTATGTGATTATGGATGTAATACATAAAGAAATTATGAAACTATAATTGTTTTTGATACAAAAACTGATGCCTCCCCCATTTACATTACTTGATGACAATTTAAAGGTGTGAGCTTGAGCACAAAATGAGAGTTGATCTTTGAATTTATCTGAAACTACTTTTGCTTTTTCTGCATCACTACCACGTATCTTCTGGGGGGCAATACCAGTATTCCGTACAAGAAAAGAGAGAAAAAGAGGGAACATCTAAATAACTGTCTCCTGTCATTTTGTAACTTTTATGGGTGGCCATTTCATATAAAATCAGATGTCGCTTGTGATGCTCTTAAGTTTCAAAGAATTTTGTTGATAATGTATAGGGCGGAATTTTGGGACGAGCAAGTTCGTGTGGCGGAAAATTCCGTGGAAGCCCAGTTATTCATGAATATTTCTGTCTGCTGCACTATATAGTTTGGGATTGTGCTAGCTTGTGACCGATACACATGCTTGAGTCAAACATTCTGCCAAATATGTATGTACTGTTCGGTGGGTGGCTTGGCTTCTAAACCCTTTCACAAGTTTGTACTGTGCGAGTGGTGTAGGTTGGGTTTGAAGACCATGGTCTTCCTCCCCCAATGGCTGTTGGGGTTGTAGTGAGGGTGTGGTGGCTGCCAAGCGTGTTTTGATCTTCAATGGCTATGAGACAAGTTAGTTGCAGCTAGCACAATGCATAGGTCTACACGGTGTTTTCTGCCAGCGAACGCAACCAATCCGCCACAATGACTTTCCATGTAATCCACTTTTCAAATTAAATCGGGTATTTAATCTTAGTTTGTGTCTTGTGAGTTCATTTTGACCTATTTGCAATAAAGAAATTATGAAACTAGAATTGTTTTTGATACAAAAACTGATGTCTCCCCCAGCGCGTGGACAAAATTTTCAAAAGTCCCAAAAGTCATCGGACGGGAACAGGAATAAGATATGCACAACTAGGCATGATGCTAATCAATCCTGAGAAATTCAATGAATATCTAAGTAAAGGTTTTGCTACATTAAAACAGTATTCATTTAAAGATTGAATTTCATTTTTGTTGTGTTCATCGATGTATAAATCCAGACCTGATCACACACAACTTGCATGAATTCCTTTGGAATTCATGCAAGTTGTGTGTGATCAGGTCTGGATTTATACATCGATGAACACAACAAAAATGAAATTCAATCTTTAAAAGGAATTCATGCAAGTTGTGTGTGATCAGGTCTGGATTTATACATCGATGAACACAACAAAAATGAAATTCAATCTTTACAATTCCATCCATTTGTCCTTTTTATTAAAGTATAACTTGTTGACCTTGGCTATTTTAAGAACACGGTGCGTAGGAATACATTACTACCGAAAACTTCCAAACTGTTAAAACTTTCATTTAATAACGTCAAACTTGCATATCTGACTGTTTTTTAACAATAACAATTACAAACAAAAATGACTTTTAGTTTTAGTCACGTAAACAAAATAATTATGAAAACATTTTTGTCGTGAGAGTATCTGACACGTGTCAATGAAATGGCGGAATCCCTGTCTGCCCTGAGCCAAAAATGAAAGTGCAGTTGTTGAAGCAGGCATTGTACCCAAAACCTGCTTGACCACTATCTGTGTTTACTGAGGAGGTGAACTGTGTGGAAATGTGGCTAGCGGTCGATTGATGTTGGTTTTCACAGGAAGGAGATTCACTGTTTATCGTGGCTGCATGTGTCATTAATGGAAGAGACGGTGGGTGGGGTAGTGTGACTGGAATATGAGTATGACGAGCGTTGGATTGTTGACTTTCAATGAATAGAGAAGTGCTGGTACATGTGGCAACGGATGTCCTGATTGGTGCAGATGAATTTGAATGTTGATGAGGTAAAGGATCAATTTGCCCAGCAGATGCACTTCCCAGCACAGCACTTAGATTTTTTTTCTGTGACACGCTTGGGCGCCTGGAATAGGATTTCAGTGAATCCTCACGTGTGATCTGACATGAACATGATTGACCTATTTGAAATGCCAGCATCATTCAAGGCAGTGATAGCAGTTGCTCTAATTGAATGGGCAGTGTAACGTTGAATACCAGCATTTTTGCATATATCAGGCATGAACTGTGTGAACTGTCTAGCTTTGACAGGTGTAGCAGTGTACCATGTGGGAAGTGATGGATTTTTGAGTGAATCTTGTGAGCAGTGGTTGAAAAGGCTTACAGCATTTTTCTCAGTTTTTGACAGGAACATTTTGATGGCTGAGACAGGGCAGTTGGGTCCCCCAGTTGCATACAAGCGTTTATCATATGACTCTTCCAATGACTGACTGATGCCACCTTGATGATTTTTCTGTTGGGTTTCATGTGAAATACTGATGTATTCGCACCCGGATTCGTCAACAGTGAAGATAAGCGAACTTATTTTCAACTGCTGATGAAACTCAAGGCCTCTTGAAACAAAGTGGTAAGACAGAAGATACCACACCCTAAATCTCAAGGCAACAGGAGTCTGGTTTTGCAAGTATAGAGTTATTTTTTCCAATTCAAGAGGGGGGATCACTGGAAAATGTTGTGTTGGTCTTGATACACCCTGTTTCAGGTTGGTTTTCAGTTTTGCATTTAGCATTTTATTGCTGGATGCAAAGTCCTTGTCACGAACAATGTCAATATTTCGCGCAATCTCTTTCAGATGGCGGTTTATTGCCGCTCTGACATTTTTCAAAGTGTTTTTATGCTATTCTGCTGCCTGATCTTCAGGCATCTTTTTGGCCCTCTGTCCAATGTCTTTTGGGGCAGCCTCCGCATAGAATGTGTGCAGGTGCGCATTCATATCTTGGCTGCTAATGGTTGACATGTCCAAGGAGTGCCCGTTTTCATAGCACCAGGCTGCAATAAAAATGTTTGATCTGTACTTACTAGAATTATTCCTCCAATGTCACTTACTTCAAAATTATATATCTAAATTTACTTGTATAAGAATCAGTTCATATGTCTTTTATGGGAAAGGGAAATTAAGATATGAATTTTAAAATTGTGTTGGGTTTATTAAATTGTATTGCAGTGACACAAGAAGTTTATTTTGCACCAGTCATGTACTGATGTAGAAAATAAAAAGTAGCAGGTATCACACTAACTAAATTGCTTAGTACCTGATCTAATTGAAAATTTATGTCAGATTTTTTGCCAATTAAGAAATTAATAAACACTATAAAAGGTTAACAAAACACATAATGTACATCAGAAATGAAATATTGCGCAACAACCTTATGTAGTTTAACTGGCAAAACACCTTCGGCCTGATGCAGCTATTTCATGGTTAGAAGGAGTTCTGGGATCAAAACCCAGCATAAGTAAAGTTGCGCAGTTGGATAATTAATACATCATAGATGTCACTTAAATTTTACTTCGATAAAAGCTGATAGATATATGATAAACATTTTTAACAATAATAAAATGTTTTGATAAATATCAAACAAAATATAATTGGTAGACAAAACCAATTTTTTGTTTTCAAAAATGTTAAAAGCTTATCTCTGCTT
Source organism: Azorinus chamasolen (assembly GCA_963576725.1). Lineage (NCBI taxonomy): Eukaryota > Metazoa > Mollusca > Bivalvia > Cardiida > Solecurtidae > Azorinus > Azorinus chamasolen. The sequence continues at coordinate 47,722,274 of OY755243.1, read as the reverse complement.
TGTATTTGAGGATTAGGAAAAAACCATCATCAATAATTTAATTATTCATTGTAGATCTAAATAAAGTTCATTTTAAATTTTTTAAGATTATACGATGGTTGTAATTCAAATCAACCTCTATTTATTTTCGCCAATTTTTCAGAGCCAATACCACATAAGCTATGTAACATAGCTTTTTACCTAATGAACATGTATTTTTGGTGCATTCCAAATGGCCAATTTAATAACTTTCCAACTTTTGTTCTACTCAACGGTGAAACATGTATTCAACCCTTTCCTACGCCTTTCTACGCCTCTGTAATTAAATAGTCACTTTTTGAAACCGTTGTGATAAATAGAGAATCTGCACCATGGGAAATGCTCTTTTTATCACGATTGTTTCAAAATACACAATTCTAAAGTTTTCTTTTTCTCTAAAGCAGGTTTGATATACAGTAGAGCACAAAATGAATGAATGCTATACATTTCTTTACAAATTAAGCAGTTGGTTTGATCTTGGTCTACACTATAATTTAAACAATTGTTAGAATCTAGTGAAGGAATGGGATGAAAACACATATAGATCTAATAGAAATAATGTACCATTAAAGATCCCAACACCCCATAAGTATCTTCAATGCAATCTAAGTCATTCTGGTCTAATTTCTTAAACCTGGTTGGTTGATCACTCACAGGCTGGACCAGACCCTCTATCTCATTTATTGCTGCCAGCAAATCGTCGTCCTCAATTTCATCCTCAAAACCTGGGCTGCTTGACAAATCAATCAGTTCAAAACAACCGTAATCCATTTTTACCGTTGGATCTTACTTATAGTAGCCTTAAGCAGTTAAGAGAACCGAGTAGACACAGCAAACGAACAGTCGTTCTCAGACGTAATATGTAGATGAGGGTTTTTTATTTACATTTAAGTAGGTATTTTGTCAAGGAAAATTGATTTATAACAACAGCAATAAAAGTGGAAATATATTTTTATTATTTCGAAGAACGGATAGGATATAGTGTATCGACGTGAACGATATGGTCGACCATTTGTTTACATAGTAAAAAAAGTAGTTCCCTAGTATCGGCTACTGGTTACCGACTTCCTCTGAATTAGGGAACCAGCTCTTTACCTTCATTGAGAAATGAATGTCAAATTTCAACCAATCAGATTCGGCGATTTTGTGTAAACGTCGCTGGATTGGAATTATACAGCCATTATTACATGAATATTCATGAGGTAAAAGATTAACTCATTATTATTGTAACTTAACCCTTTCCCTGTTTTATGTTTATTACACATTTCAATACCTACTAAATATTCATTAGCAAAATAGCTATAATGAAATGTGGAAGGTGGTATATTATAGCCATTTTAGAAAGTGAAGACACAGATCTTTCAAATTCTATTAGCAAACAGAGTAGACCCTGATCAGACGGCTCCTCTAGGAGCCCTCTGATCTGGGTCTACTCTGTTTGCAAATGCATGAAAACATGTTTATACGAGGGAAAGGGTTAATAAACATGTCCCTTCAGCTAGCATAAGACAAGATAAGCAAACAAGTATGATTCTTCAGAATCTTTTGAAGGACAAGTTTATATCTTTAATAATATATAAACAGAACTTTAATCTATGAATTATCAAGCTCCAATATACAATCTTTAGTATTTACCAACAGTGTGAAGTCAGATCAGTTGCCACTTTTAAAAAATCCCAAATTGATCAAGTTCTGCTCTATTTAACCCTTTCCTCCATAAGCTATTTTTAGACCCATCCACCTTGAATAAATCTACCGAAAAAGAGCAAACTAGAGAAATGGATTTTTTTTAGAATTTTGTAGTTTGAAACCATTGTGATAAATAGAGCATTTGCTCCTACAGGAGCAAATGCTCTATTTATCACAATGGTTTCAACAGGTGAGGCGTAGAACAACATATTTATGGAGGAAAGGGTAAATACCCAACAGAGTCTATTTTGATTTATTGTCTTGTGTGACAAACAGCATAGAACCTACTCAAATGTTACATTTTAAATACAGTGGCTGATTGATTTTACACTGTTTGCAAAACCTTAAGGATATTTTTTGTACAGCAGGGTTCATTTAGATTTGAGTGATATATTACCATGGTATCCCCAATATCCTGTCTGTAGCAGCGAAACTGTTCCTTCTCCTCTGAAACACATATGGTAAATATTAGTTGTGAATCAACTTACAGATGATGCAGACATTACCCAAACTATTTTCTGAAGATAACTTAACCCTTCCCCTTTTCAATAAAGACATCATGAATATTTATTTGCTGATTTTTTTTAATATCAACTTTTCAAGGGAATGTTTTGCTTTGGCAAAAACTATAGAATCAGATCTACATAATGTCAAAAGCAAACAGAGCAGACTCTAATCAGACAACTCCTACAGGAGCCGTCTGATCAGGGTCTACTCTGTTTGCAAAGGTGTAGAAAGGTGTATTTATGGAGTACAGGGTTAAAGGACAACAGATAGCTGATGATAATACTATCTTATAACCCATTCCTCCAAAGGCTATTTTTAGACCCAACCTCTTTGAATAAATCTACCCAAAAGGAGCATTTACTAGAGAAAAGTAAAATTTTAGAATTTTGTAGTTTGAAACCATTGTGATAAATAGAGCATTTGCTCCATTGTGATAAAAAGAGCATTTGCTCCTAGGAGCAAATTCTCTATTTATCACAATGGTTTCAAGAAGTGGTTATTACAGAGGCATAGAAAGGCATATTTATGGAGGAAAAGGGTAAGAGAGATTTACATAACCAAACATCGTATTTGCAGGACCCATTATCATTTTAGTATTTGTTGACTGAAAATTCAGTCAGGTGAGCATTTGTTAATTGGACAGGGTTCCACCATACTGCTTATTATTGCTTCAAAACACAGGGTATTTATTCAATATTGTAAATTCATATGTTCCCTCCTTACACTTGCATCTTACATACATATGTTTACATAGTCATACATCTTTCTTGGACTTGAAACCATGCTTATTTGTAAAATTGAGTTTTTAGCGTATAAATCAATTTTCTTTAAAATATATTTATGTTCTGATCTTTTTATGAACTAATTTAATGGATGATCGGACTTACTTGAAAGAGAATGGCATATAAACCTCATTATATTATGTTAATTACGTACAACTTCTGTTCACACCAATCTCATTTTGGCCAAAATATATCTCTGGTAAACATTTCTTAATATGAAAAAAATCTTGAGACTTCTTGGTTTGATAAAAATGCCATGGCTGTTGATAGTGGTGCTTGCCTGGCTGCATGTAACATTCCTAAGTCATATGACCTTGCTCTTGGGCTTGCGGGCAGCATGGGTTGGGTTCGCAATGAAAGTATGAATGGTGTTTAATGAGTATATGCAATTCCATGCTAATAGCTATAGTAGTGAGATATAAGACAATGAAAAAACTGTGACAACCAACTGCACATGAAAGTGTGACATATGGATGGACAGACGGACGGATGGAAAGGTGCAAAACATAATGCCCCCTGACTATCGTCAAAGGGGGCATACTAAAACTGGAATGTGACAAAACATGATATGTGTTTCATTATTTCTGTTGTGTAGTTTCCAATATGCCCCAAAACAAGAGTATGCCATTGTTTTCCAAGACAGTACATACCAGTAGACCAGGAGTCATAGATCTCATCTATTGGGTACTGGACTTTAATGAGCAGGTTCTCTATAAGGGACAGGAACACAGGCTGGAACACTGGTAACAGCTGGTGATACTTCTCTGTCTCCAAGTCTATCAGATTGTCCTGAAACATAGCAAGGTGATGACGTCCCGATATTGCTCACCTGACCAACACATGTTTTTTTATGCAAAATGATATCACAATGGAAATCAGATTTTAAACAAAAATACATGCACAAGACAACACTCCAAAGGTGTTTGTTCTGAACAAAGTAAAGCTATTTACAGATTAACACTTTCCTTCAGATAAACGCCTTTTCATGCATTTGCAAACAGAGCAGACTTATGGGAAATTTAGTTTCCATTAAGGTATAAAAATTCCTTTTCCATGATCCATTTTATTCATTCTGTCCATGAATATTTATGAGGTAAAGAAATATTAAACAGGGAAAGGATTAAAACTTGTGATGGGATTTTTATTGATAGGTTAACCCTTTGCACTCTTGTTATCCCTTTCCTCCATGAATATTAACCTATTCCCCCATAGACTACTTTTCGACCCAACCTCTGAATAAATCTACCTCATGTCCCAGTCCACTCATTAAAAAACAGTGCAAAATACCATTGATAAATCTAACCGTTGTTATACCTGGATGGATGCGCGTTGAACCAGAGATTCACACCTCTCAGCAACAATCTCAGCTCGCGGATAATTACGTGATTGGTAGAAAATGGGTGAATGTGTGATGTTTTATCAAGGGGTTAAAATTTACATGTGTATTTGTGAAGGTTGTTTTGAGCTAATATTGCCTGTCATATCGTAGGGCTACAACACGATCGAAATCTTCAATCTTCATCATTCACAATGGCAGAAATAACAGTTGTACAAATATATTTGTTCTCCTCTGTTTTTATCCGTGAATGTTTAACAAATGAGTTATGGCCCTATATGCGAATCCACTTACGAAAACACAAGGAATAGTTTTCCCCCAAGATTGATCTGACGCAACCGTGTTATTAACAGAATTTTTACTATTTTGTGTGTTCTCGTAAATGAGCTGTATATCGCTGTACATAAACTGAGACGATGATGACAGGTCATTCAGTCCCGGTATTTAACCATACCAAAATGGTGATATGTGTACATAGCAATGATACATTTATGGTAGAAACATGAAGTTTGTAATAATGGGATGATGTTTTTACAGAATAATGGTATGCATTAACAATTTCATTGTATTGCGAAAGCAACAAAAACAGTGAGTTTTGTTATAGAAGTTTGTTTATTCATTTTCGACATGAAAATATTTTCAAATTCCTGTTCGGATAATTCCTGTAGCATGTGCTACCGAACCGTTAAACAAATATGAGACTCGGATCTTTCGAACCAAAATTCTGGTGCCCAAGGTGTTTGAGATATCACTGTAACTGATAAATTGTAACTGTAAAATTTTAGAATTGTATAGTTCTAAAACCATTGTGATAAATAGAACATTTGCTCCTATGGAGCAAATGCTCTATTTTATAATTTATCACAATGGTTTGAAGTTATTTTTACAGAGGCGTCAAAAGAGGTCAATATGAGGGAAAGGGTTAAGTAGGTGGGAGCTTAATTTAGGATGAAAGTTTTCACGCATTTGCAAACAGAGTAGGAGCCATCTGATCAGGTTCTGTTCTGTTTTTAATGGAATCTGATTGATCTGTTTTTTAGTTTCTAAAACGACTACAATGTTTCATTATAATTATTTTGGCCATGAATATTCAGTAGGTATTGAAATTTGGGATAATTTAGAACAGGGAAAAGGTTAAAAAGTATTAAACTTTTATGGGGCTATGTGTTAGCAGAAAATGGCCATAAAGTCATTATCACTTGATACTGACAAGGACATACCTGTAGGATATACCAGAAGGTGAAGGTCATGTTGCTACTAGTTTCATCTGATGGGTAATGCCCAGGCACGCTCGAACACAACTGAAAATAATAAAGCATGATTAATTGAAAATGAACAAACACATGGATGTGCAGGCAAACACACTCACGCACATCCAACCCACTCCCACCCATCCACATCCGCAAACACAAATACACCCACACATGAAAAATTCAAATGCCCAGGCCGGGATTAGAAGTACAGCGGTGAGGTGGTGAGTGATTGAGCACGGAGGCCCAAAATGATCAAACTGATCAACTGAAAATTAGCAAACATGCGTGGTACTACGTGTTTTTTGTACCAATGAAAACTGCAGATTTATTCTGCTATGTTTTCAGGTATGGTATAAATTAGTCTCCATATAGTTATGTATAAATTGTTGACGATGGCCTGTCCTTCTTCGATCATGACATCACATCTGAACCTTCGCAACATGATCACAAAGTACTGCAATTGATTGCCAGATCACTTTATGGTACTGAGCACTAGAACTGTAACCATTTGTAGTGTACTGGCATTTGCAATGTAGAAACAGTCTAGAAGCCCTTTGATCAGAGTCTGCACTGTTTATCATTCAAAATCCTCTTGTGAATTTAAGTGTTTCATACTGATTGGATTCAATCGTTAAACACGGACAATTAGGTAATATCTGAACATTAAGTGCAATAAGATTAGAATTGTTTGGGCCAATTATCCTGACCTGGCTGCAAAAAAACCAAAAGATTGTAAAACAGTGTAATTTAAAGAGAATTTTTTCAGGGCGGACAATGAATTGCCCTCTGAACCCTTTACTCCTAAATATTCATGTAAGAAATAACGACATCATGAATATTAATAAGATTATTTTTTAAAATGGAACATGGAACACAGGAAATTTTGACCATGACAAAAACTGTACAATCAAATCTATAGATGTAATTTCAAAAGCAAACGGAGCAGATCCTGATCAGACGGCTCCTACAGGAGCAGTCTGATCTGTGTCTACTCTGTTTACAAAGGTGTAGAAAGCATATTTATGGAGTAAAGTGTTCAAGTATGTGACCATTTTATCACATGGGACTGCTATTGCAAGTTTCACTGTACTTTAAAAATATTTTTTACAGACAAAAGTTACTTATTAGTACCATAGAGTTGTAACTAAATTACTATACTTCTTCATCTTTCAAAGCTTTATTTTAAGCATGTAATCAATGTGTCAATCAGTTAGGATCTTGAAAGGGTAGACATTTACTAAGGTAACATGCAAATTGTTTGTGAATAGTTATCATAAATGTGCCATATTGGATGCAGTGATTCTCACCAGGACCAGCTGTACAAGTTTGAGCACATCAGACTTCTTGTTCTCATCCTCCCCACTCGCAGAGTCTAATATAATCTTGGTGTGGTTCTCTGCCACCGACACAAGCACCTGGGTAAGACCGTAACATGTGTCCTACAAACAAAAGCAAAACACAACACTTCATCACTTCAGCTTTGGAGACTATAATCAGGAAGCAGCAAGTATATACATGTACATGAAAGCTTCTTTTACCATCAAAAGACTATTTTGAATTCAGGTTACACATTAGCAAAAAAAGCAACATACTGTGAGGTGACTTTAACCCATTCCCTCATATTGACACCTTTTGACGCCTCTGTAAAAGTCACTTTTGGAAACCACTGTGATAAACAGAGAATTTGCTCCTATGGAGTAAATGCTCTATTTATCACAATGGTTTCATAACTTTACAACTCTAAAATTTTCATTTTCTCTATTAAATGCTCCTTTTCGGTAGATTTATTCAAAGAGACTAGGTCTAAAAATAGCCTATGAGGTAACGGGTTAAATCAGAGCTGTAGATTAAAATTGTACTATCTAATCTCTCATTTCTTTGCTAAACATTATCTTGTTGGTATTTAATGGAATTGCAATAGCGAGGTAAGGTCTGGCTGAGAAATACTGAAATTTATGGGATAGCTATGTATATGTCTCTAATCTGAATTTCAGCTTTAAAGAGGAAGTCCCTACAATGATCCCATATTTATAATAATATCATAAGACTTGGTATTTGTTATGTTCAATCATTATTATGAAGATTCTCAATTTGAATTTATATAAAACAAGATGTGTTTGTGAAACACTATGCCCCCTCATATATTTGACCTTTGACCTTGAAGGATGATCTTGACCTTGACATGTCACCCCTCAAAATGTGCAGCCTCATGAGATACACAAGCATGCCAAATATCAAGTCTCTATCTCTACTGGTCCAAAAGTTATGGCCAATGTTAAAGTCGGCGATTTGACCCATATATTTGACCTCTGACCTTGAAGGATGACCTTGACCTTGACACGTCACCCCTCAAAATGTGCGGCTTTATGAGATACATATGTATGCCAAATATCAAGTCTCTATCTATACTGGCTCAAAAGTTATGACCAATGTTAAAGTTGCTGACAAACAAACAGACAAACAGACAAACAGACAAACAAACAAACAGACAGGGCAAAAACAATATGCCCCCGACTATCGTCAATGGGGGCATAAAAAATGCACCTGTGATACAAAATGAACCATTTTCATCGATACTTATAATTTTTGTTCTACAATAAAATATTATCAGCCTTGGTCAAACAATTAAAGAAACTAAAATGCGAGCCAAATAAATACTAATACATTGCCCAATAACATATCAAACAAATGTTAGTTGTGTCTTTTTCGGTTGACTGGTTTAATCGACCCGTTTTCTTACGATATACAGGAAACAAATGATTTATGTATCGTACACTCACCTTCTATCGAACCTCACCTGTTTATCGAACCTTTCATTTTTTTGTGTTTTTACGCATGCACAAGTGCATACTACGTCATAAAATCATGAATACCATTGCTTTGTCTGTAAACAACGCCTCGTAGCTTTAAAAACGAAAATATACGTCATAAACAGGTCAATACAGTTTATTTTCCCTTCAACTATGCTAAACACGAGAACACTCTTAATACGTTATAGAATATCAACATAAATTGAAAAGTGTACCACATTAAAAATGTTTGACAGCTCTGACCCCTTCAGCTTATGCAAAGGTCGCGTGCCCATGATGAAATCACGTGACTATGAGTATTATGTTACAGTAAACAGTTTCTAAAATAAAGGTTCGATAAGCAGGTGATATTTTTCTGGCAGCCATTTTTGTTTTTGTTATGCGGGTGGTGGGGAACACTGGATTGTTTGAGGATTAATAGATGAGGATAAAAATATTTAATTGTTTCAAGGTATGTATAAAAGATTATTTTGAACTGCTGATTTATTTTTTTCTTCAATATTCAAAGTAAACGTTTTCTGTTCCTGGTCAAAGGTTAAGAGGTTCGATAGACGGTGAGACCATGCTAATTGTTAGGTATTTTTAAAACCTGTTGCAATTAGAGACAATCACTATAGCGTGACCTGTGTATTTGCCATGTGTGGTGAGACCTGTGTATTTACCATGTGTAGTGTGACCTATGTATTTACCATGTGTAGTGTGACCTGTGTATTTACCATGTCTGTAGTGACCTGTGTATTTAGCATGTGTAGTGTTACCTGTGTATTTACCATGTCTGTAGTGATCTGTGTATTTACCATGTGGTGTGACCTGTGTATTTACCATGTCTGTAGTTACCTGTGTATTTGCCATGTGTAGTGTGACCTGTGTATTCACCATGTGTAGTGTGACCTGTGTATTTACCATGTGTAGTGTGACCTGTGTATTTATCATGTGTAGTATGACCTGTGTATTTATCATTTGTAGTGTGGCCTGTGTATTTGCCATGTGTAGTATGACCTGTGTATTTACCATGTGTAGTGTGACCTGTGTATTTACCATGTGTAGTGTGTGCAGTGTTGCAGCCAGGATGCGCGATCGCGCGATTCTCCCCTTTTTTCTGAAAAATCCCCCCTCTTTTTCACTGGAGGGGGCGCCTAGTCGCGCACTAAAGTTTCAATATTACTTTGCTAAAAAATTCCCTCCCTTAGGCTGTCGAAACAGTTTGTAGCGAGTACCGGTAAAGCTTTCAATTCATATCGAATCTGAACCGGATGTTTGTCAACTGTCATGTATAGGTAAGGCTAAAACGCGGTTTGGTACAGTAACTTGGCTATCATATTCTATGGGACCTCGGCAATTCCAGATACATGAACAGTTGTCTGTCCAAGATCTACAGTTTTTTGTGACTACTTTGTTAATTAATTGTGCTTATGATAAAACAATAAAACATCACTCACAACTGATAATTTATTACTCGTTGAGTAAAGTAATTTTTGCCTGTCTCGGTCCGACTTTTAGTCTATGCCTGTAACCTATATAATCAAATGAAAACAGTAAAAACGTGTTTGCTGTAAAAATCGTCAAAAAACATTATCTTGAAGAAAAATCAGCGACTACTTTGGGGTAGGTACCCTTCCTATAACCAAATTCAGCCCAAATTCAATTGTCAAAGATACGTAACCGAGTTATTCATCTTCTACGAGTCACAGACAGATTAGTCCTGTAGAATGCGACGAAATCGACCGTGTCGAACCCATTGCGCTAGATTTGCATTGATATTGTTGTGAAATAAAAATCCGCCCCCCTATTTTGAACAAATCGCCCCTAATTTTCAAAGGGAGGGGGGAAAATCGCCCCTCTTTTTAAAATCCTGGCTGCAACACTGGTGTGACCTGTGTATTTACCATGTGTAGTGTGAACTGTGTATTTACCATGTGTAGTGTAGCCTGTAGTTTACCAAGTCTAGGACAGATGTGACCTGTGTATTTACCTTGTTCAGTGTGGCCTGTGGTTTTACCATGTCTAGTATGATATTTAACCATGTGTTGTTACCCGTTTATTTTATGCCTATATAATCTGCATATTTACCATGTCATGTCCTGCTATAGCCTTTGTCAACATGGTCTGTAGCTGTAAAACCATGGGCATTAATCTCTGGATGGTGTATGGAAACCTGGCAAAGAAAGAAAATAGACAAAACTACAATACGATTGCAGAAGAAACCATTTCTGGCTGGCAGCTTACTTAAAATAAACATGTGCAAGTATTCTCCTGCTGTAAAAATATGTCTGCTTAACCCATTACTCCATAAACATACCCTTGTATGCCTTTGCAAACAGAGTAGACCCAGATCAGATGGCTCCTATAGAAGCTGTTAATCAGGGTCTGCTCTGTTTGCATTATGGAATAATATAGATCTGATTCTACAGCCTTTGCGATGGCCAAACGTTTTGTGTTCATTAGACCTTATAAAAAAACTGTTTAAATAATATTCATGATGTCATTGTTTCTTACATGAATCTTCATGGAGTAACGGGTTAACTTTCAATTAACCCTTTCCCTTATGTAAGCACATTTTGACACATCTGCAAACAGAGTAGACCCAGATCAGACGGCTCCTATAGGAGCCGTCTGATCAGGGTCTGCCCTGTTTGCTTATGGTGTAATATAGATCTGATTCTACAGCTTCTGCCTGGGCCAAAATGTCCTGTGTTCATATGCCATTATAAAAATAATCTTATTAATATTCATGACGTCATTATTTCCTACATGGATATTCATCAGGGAAAGGGTTAAGCTTTTTAAGAAACTATTAGTTACTCAGTGTCCCGTCATGAATAAGCTGTTTGTAAATGCCAGTCAGCATAAAATTTCTGTAACACTGCTGTCAAGCCCATATACAGTTACCTTTGGGAGTCTGCATGTGAGAACACCTTGACGAGGGTGTCTACAGCATCATCAAACAGGCAGGGGCTGTTCAAAGACTGAAACACCTGCACGATGATCGACTCTGCCTCATTCATCTGGACCCCAAATTCCATCCAGCTGGACAAGCACCTCAGAGCCTGCTGGTAAACATCACTGGGTGAGCTGGGTGACATCAAGTTGGAGAGAAGGCCCATGACTGGAAAAAAAACCAACAACAGAAAAATCAAAAGAGCACAGGTACACCATAACACTTTCTTTCATACAAAATTTAGGCATTGTAAACAGTGTTGAACCAGATCACAAAAACTGTACCATCAGATCTATATAAATCCTTGTGCATAAAAATACTCAAGTTCAAGGGGAGTGCAAATTCCGCAATGCCTGGCACTAAACACATGAAAATTGTGTCTTTCTCATTACTGCTTGTGCCTGACCGACCAACAGGGCATTTTCAGTATATTCCCTCAAACTTTGTCTGCATATTCATGATGTCATTATTTTTCACATGAATATTCAACAGGGACAGGGTTAAGACAGGTGTTAAATCAGCACTATACCTCCAATAACCTGTATGAAGATAGTGTAGCCGCTGTAACCTATACAGTATTGATTATTGCTTATCAAAATAACCCATTCCTCCACAGGGTATTTTTTAGACCCAACCTCTTTGAATGAATCTACCCAAAAGGAGCATTTTTTACTAGAGAAAAGTAAAATTTTAGAATTTTGTAGTTTGAAACCATTGTGATAAATAGAGGATTTGCTCCTATAGGAGCAAATGCTCTATTTATCACAATGGTTTCAAGAAGTGGTTATTACAGAGGCGTAGAAAGGCGTATTTATGGAGGAAAGGGTTAACTGACCAAGTATGGATATGCCTGGTGTAAATGTACATACCTGAAAGAGGGTTCAGCAAACTGAGCAGACCCTGATTGGAGAATTCCTATCAGCTGTCTCAGCTGGGTCAACCCTGTTTGCAGAATTATATATGTATGTGTGTGTAGATATGAAGTACAGGTATGAACAGTTGACTTACTTTTTGGAAGGCCGTCTGCGAGTTGTTGTCTTAGGACACCTCTTCTTCGGTTTGAAAGGTTGGAACTGAAGAACTGAAGAAAAAAAAGGAAACAACATCTATCATTGCCTACTTATGAAAAGAAGTCCTTCGGACGAGACTACAAACCGAGGTCCGATGTATCAGTGCTTTACACTGGGCATCTAAAAGAACCAGAGAAACTCAGTGACAATAAGAGTAGGGCATTGCGCCCGAATTTCTCTGTATCCTCTCCCCTCTCTCTGGGGCATCCAATTAGCCCATAGTGAGCAGAAACGGACGAAAATCAACACAAACAAAACTTATGAAACGTATCAAAATAAAGACATGCATAGTAGTTTGAGATATTAATACAGTTAACCCTTTCCCTCATGAAAACGTGTTTTCATGCATTTGCAAACAGAGTAGAACCAGATCCTAGAGGAGCCGTCTGATCAGGGTCTGCTCTGTTTGCTATTGGAATTTGATGGATCTGTTTCTTAACTTCCTAAAATTGCTACAATATTTCAACTTCCATATTTCATTATAACTAGTTTTTCCATGAATATTCAGCAGGTATTGAAATTTGTAATAAACATAGAACAGGGAAAGGGTTAATATTTAACCATTTATTCCATAGATAAAATTTTTGAAGCCCTTGAAAACAGAATACACCCTGGCCAGGTGGCTCCAGTAGGAACAGTAAAATCAGTGCCAGCTTTGTTTGCTTATAAAATAAAATAGATCTGATTCAACAGTTTCTGTCATGATCATAACTTCCTGTGTTCTCATGCCATTATAAATCATCTGATCAGGGTCTGCTCTGTTTGCTTATGAAATAATATAGATATTCTACAGTTTCTGCCATGGCCAAAATATCATGTGTTCAAATACCATTACAAACAAGAGTGCCAGTGGGCACAATATACGCCTGTCGAGGCCTTGTTCAACATAAATTGAGGTTAGCACATTTGCTGAATGCAAATGCTAAACGCAAGTTCTAAGTGCTACCATGACCTTGCTACTGTAGCATGTCTAGATAAACATTGTGATAAAATCTGAGAAGGATCCACCAAGCAGAACTTGAATTAGAGATGTTACAGACAGACAGACGGACAGACAGACAGCACCATTCCATACTATGTCCATTTTTTTCAAACGGGCGTATAAAAATTAGCAAATATATATTCATAATGTCATTATAGTATATACAGTAAAAGCCCTCTAAACCAGAATTCTAGTAGAGAAAAATTGAGATACTTTTAGGCAAGTGGCTGCTTAATGCAAGGTGAAAGTCATGCAGAAAGCTCCTAGAGTATTTGTCTGTATGACTTTCACCCTGCATTAAGCTGCCACCTGATATTTACCAATTTACCGATATTTATACTATTAAACTGCCTGTCTGGTTTAGAGAGGTTTTACTGTATTCTTGAGTTAATGACACTGTGTAAATTATAACTGAGCTGGTTCCATAAATACTGATCTCATAAAATAACTCTTTTCAATCTAGCCACACATCTGAAATTACAGAGTTTGGATCCAAAGGAGGATGTAATGTAACTCATTGTCTCATTAGAGGATGTCATGTAACTCATTGTCTCATTAGGATCAACTCTTTGACACTCTCATTGCAAATTCGAACATTATGAAAACACTATTTATGAAAGTACCTTTTATAATTGTAAAAATTGACAATACAGTAGCACCTGTCATAAGCGGCCATTCATTTATTGAACATAGGAGTGTTAAATAGCAGGTGGTTGCTTAATGCAGGACAAAAGTAATGCAGAAAGCTCCTATAGGAGCTTTCTGCATTACTTTTGACCAGCATTAAGCTACCACCTGCCTTACAGACGAATATTAACCCTTCGCTTGCTGAATTTTTAAACACATCTCCCCTTCTTTACCCAAGCCCTGTAGTATAAATTCCATATATCTTCATTGTGTACATGTATTTCGCTGTGCAATCACTGCTGTGGAGTGCACTGGTTGCAAAATCAACTTGTAAATAGTGCAGACTGATGAGACAGCTCCTGTAGGAGCTGTCTCATCTGAGTCTTCACTATTTACAGGTACGTATATTGACGTGAATAGCAAGCGAAGGGTTAAGACCAATTTTTGATAGCCACTTAAGACAGGTTCTACTGTATATTGCAGACCACAATTACTCAGCAAGCCAGGCATTATGGTTAAAGTTTCCTGAAAAAAACGGTGAAAATGTCTTTTAAGTGCAACCAGTCACACCAAGACACAATACCTCTAAAACTAGTCGAGCTAAAAATGTGAGCTGTTATATCAGAAGAGTCCTACCAGCCTGGTCTACACTGTTCTTTTCTACACTGTTAGACTCTTTTCATTCTAAGTAATTGTTATCGGCAAAGCATGCCTGTTGAAATTCCGAAAGTTATTTTTTTCTTTTATTTCTCTTCAGAAATGCAATCTGTGTCCTGTTGAGACAGTGAGTTAGTCAGCCTCTATTCTTAATGCAAACTGTTCGCCAAGGTAATTCAAAACCATGGTTCCTTGTTTGCTTGATTTGATCGACAGATTGAGTCTGACAGGGTTCTAGAATATATGACTGCCTGCTGAACCTTTCTCGAAACACACCTTGCACTATGACCAGAGATGTAGATACAAGAAGTATTTAGGAAACCTAGGTAAAACAGTGTCTGTACTTCTCCGCTAAACCCTATTTTGATGGTACTTATAGCAATATTGTAATGCACGTCCTTATAAGATATGTAAATTACAGTAAAACCCCGCTAATGCGACCACTTTATAAACAGTCACTGGCATTGTTTAAAGCAGGTGGTTGCTTAATGCAGGACGAAAGTTATGCAGAAAGCTCCTATGTATAACTTTCGTCCTGCATTAAGCTACCACCTGCCTAGGCCACCCAGAATTATGCCCATTTTGGTGGTCGTATTAGAGGGGTTTTACTGTATATATTAAAACATTTTGAAGAATAGCTCCTTTATAACTCCACCAAAAACTATACTGTGACAACTCTTTAGAATCATCTCTTTGCGATTCTAAAGAGTGGTCACAACATAGGGTTTGGTGGAGAAATGAAGATTTTAGTACTTGAGTATGTATGTTTATCTGTAAGTGTTGCTCTGATGTAATGAATACAAGTAAGACAGGGTTTTGCTGAGAAATAAGAGATTTAAATAAATCAGTATGAACCTTATGTACAGATCAGTGCAAAATAATAAACTTACCTCCTCTGGCAGTACAGTCAGTATTTCCAGCAGCACACTGCATCTTTGTTCAGACTGAAAAATAAATAAAGTATTTAGATACTCTCCTAAACTATCAGAATCTAAATATCTCCTAAACGATCTTACAGAATCTAAATAATTGATATTAACCCATTACCTCATAGGCTATTTTTTAGATCCAACCACTTTGAATAAATCTACCAAAAAGGAGCATTAACTGGAGAAAAGGACATCTTAAAATTCTGTAGTTTGAAACCATTGTAATAAATAGAGCATTTGCCCCTATAGGAGCAAATGCTCTATTTATCACAATGGTTTTCAACAGGTGACTTTTTCAGAGGCGTCAAAAGGCGTCAATATGAGGGAATGGGTTAAACTAGAACTATCAATAAAGGTGATGAATATCCCTTGATCGCAAATCCAAGGGCTTATAACACCTGTATGTTAGATACTGACAAACTTGATGTGATGCACACCTACATTTCACAGAGACCATGTGTAACAATTTTAATTGAATCATGTTGAAAACTGTACAAATTTTACTCCACAGACTTTATTGGTTAGTAACACAGAGGGTACAAGTTCAGGGGGAAAAACTCCTGTTAGAAACTGAAAAGAATTATATTATGCATATCTAATGCAGAAATCTAATCAAAACTACATGTAGATTGTACCACAAGTTCACAGTTACAACAGGAAACCAAGACATCTAGAATTTTAAGGGCAGGTAACTCTATATAACCTGGAGATAGCAAAAATTATTTAATGCACACATTCACATTTACTTCATAAACTTTCATTGAAATCTGTAGAAAAAAATTAAAGGAGTTCGGGACACCAACTACCCATGTTTAACTGCTGATGGATGAACTGACCGACTGACCATCAACCGCCCGCCCGGCCACCCAGCTGATTTCAGTTTACCCCGCCCTCAAACTTTGTTTGCAGAGGTGAAACTATTGATAAGACTACTGTCAACCATTTTCCTCATGAATATTCATATAAGAAAAATAATGACATCATGAATATTAATAAGCCGAATTTTTATGATAGCATTATAGGCAAAGAACTTTTTGACATTAGCTGAAACTGTATAATCAGATCTGTAAACAAGAGGGCCAGAATGGCCCTGAAGCGCTCACAAGACAATCAGGAGAAGATTTTCAAAGTTTTCACTATATGTTTCTATAGAAAATTAGCTGGCCCTGGGGCGGAGCCAATTTTGACCCAAAGGGCACAATTTATATAACTTTTGTAGAGGACATGAACATGATGCTATGTGCCAAATATGAAAGCTGAGAACCCTCCAGTTTCAGGAGGAGATTTTCAAAGTTTTCACTATATGCTTCTATTGAAAACTGGCTACCCCTGGGGTGGGGCCAATTTTGACCCCAGGGGCATAATTTATATAATTTTTGTAGAGGACATGAACATGATGCTATGTGCCAAATATAAAAGCTGAGAACCTTCCAGTTTCAGAGGAGAAGATATATTCAAAGTTTTACTATATATTTCTATAGAAAAAAGGCACCCCTGGGGCGGGGCCAATTTTGATCCCTGGGGCATAATTTATATAACTTTTGTTGAGGACATGAACATGATGCTATGTGCCAAATATGGAAGCTGAGAACCCTCCAGTTTCAGGAGAGATTTTCAAAGTTTTCACTATATGCTTCTATTGAAAACTGGCTACCCCTGGGGTGGGGCCAATTTTGACCCCAGGGGCATAATTTATATAACTTTTGTAAAGGACCTAAACATGATGCTATGCGCCAAATATGAAAGCTGAGAATCTTCCATTCCAGTTCAGAGGAGAAGATTTTAAAAGTTTTACTATATATTTCTATAGAAAACAAGGCACTCCTGGGGCGGGGCCAATTTTGACCCCAGGGGCATAATCTATTTAACTTTTGTAGAGGACCTATAGATGATGCTATGTGACAAAAATGAAAGATGAGAACCCTGTAGATTCAGATTTTTAAAGGTTCACATTGTTGACACGGGACGACGGTTGACGGACGACGGACATCAGGCAATCACAAAAGCTCATCCTGAGCACTTTGTGCTCTGGTGAGCTAAAATCCATAAGTAAAAAGAGTAGACCTGATCAGACGTCTCTAACATGAGCTGTCTGATCTGGGTCTACTCCGTTGACCAAGGTGTGAAAAGGCAACAGAGACGCAAACAGGGAAAGGGTTAACAAGATGGAGACAAGATAAGATCACAATCATGGGAAAAATTAGGGAAGGTATAGTAATCAGAAACAAACACTATTTTTTCATGACTAATTGGTTTCCAGCTTCAATCAGAATGGTAGAAGTTGGAAAACATGCAAACATGTCTGACAATATTCTTGAGTTTTAATCCTTTCCCTCATATAAATGCTTTTCCATGCCTTTGCAAACATAGTAGACCTAGATCAGACAACTCCTACTCCTGTATGAGCTATCAGATCAGGGTCTGGTCGGTTTGCCTATGAGAGTATTATAGATCTGACTACAGTTTCTACCAATGTCAAACAAGATGTGTTTGTGTAACACTATGCCCCCGATTACCACAAATATTAATATGACCCGTAATTTGACCTTTGACCTTGAACTAATAATATGACCTTGATCTTAAGCAGTCACCCCTAAAAATGTTCATCTCCATGAGTTGCACATGCATCATGTTATGTTTTCTTACATGAGTATTCAACAGGGATAGGGTTAGGCCAGGGAATGCATCAGTAAACTGAAGTTCAGGTGTCCTAGAAAATGGGTACTGTACATACCCCAATGAATTGCAGCAAATGTCTCTGCTTTTTGTAATCTTACGATAGAAATTTGACCCAAAACTGACCAAAGAAAATTCAAGGTTTGAATATTTGATATTTGCAAATTGAAAAGTGATTCAAATGCTGAGCAGAGAAAGTTGTCTTACATTAAGGGGAGATGACTCATCCTGGAACATGGTGACCAGCTCCCCAATAGGGTCAAGCCACATCTCTGGCATGGACTGAAGGGCCAGTGAAGACACCTGCAAATGTAAACAAAACCATCTACATTCAGAGGCCCAGATAAGATGCTTAACATAAAATATTTTCAAGAATAGTTCTTTTATTTTTCCAAAGAATTATCTCAAAGAGACGATTCTAAAGAGGGGTCATAACATTGAGTTTGGTGGAGAAATGACAAAATAAGTGTTTGAATAAGCATCTTTATCTATAGCTCTATAGATATTTTAACAGGTAGAGAAGAACCTGTTTTAAGCGACCTTATATTAATTTGACACAGGAATCTTGAAAAGCAGGTGGTTATTTGCCTTACAGACCCATAATTAGATCTTTTGATGGTCGCTTAAGACAGGTTCTACTGTAGCTAATTATGGTACAGTTCTTTTGTACACCAAGATGAGAGCTCAGTGCAAAACTGTTACATGTATAGTTATTTTTGGCCATGGACAGACAACTTGATTCCAGTATATCCCCACTGTCTTTGTTGCGGGGCATATAATAAACATACTTGAGGGGCATATCATAAACATACTGTATACTTGCATCTATATTTCCATGATTTCTCTAAAATGACCACAACTCTCATGCAACTAACTCTTTCGCTGCCAAATTGTGTTGTCTGCAAACTTTTTGTCCACTACAATTTTCATTTTATTTTTCTTCATCATTGTTTCAAAAACAGTCACAGTAACAAACAGTTTGGATCCTGATGAGTTGCCGAGTTACTCAAACTGTTTACATAGGTAATCACAGATGCGACATTGGCACTGAAAGAGTTAAATTCTGATCAATTCAATTTCCACACATTCATATTTACAGAACAACAACAAAGTAGTTGAAAGTTGAAATGTGACATAAACTGCTTTTTTCTACATTATAAAAGATCTAATACAATCATGTGTAGATACATACTTCAAAAGACAGATTTTTGTGTTTAACCCTTTCCTTCATAAAAAAGCATTTTCACGCATTTGCAAACAGTACACCCAGATCAGATGGCTCAAAAGGAGCCGTCTGATCTGGGTCTACCCCGTTTGCAAAGGCATAGAAAGGGGTATTTATGGAGTAAATATTAATGAGTAGCTTACAGCTAGACACAGCCTGGTAAGGATGAGTTTTGGTCCGGTCGCTGCTCTGGCAACCTGCTCTAAGCATTGACTTCGCAGAGAGGCATACTGGTCCGCAGGCAGCTCATTCCTGTCGGCAAATAAAGATTCAACATAGAATTATGTCTGCTTTTGATAATTACACAGGGAACAGAGACAC
This sequence comes from Azorinus chamasolen, assembly GCA_963576725.1. NCBI lineage: Eukaryota > Metazoa > Mollusca > Bivalvia > Cardiida > Solecurtidae > Azorinus > Azorinus chamasolen. The sequence goes on along the minus strand of OY755243.1, from coordinate 47,702,454 downwards.
TTTATCTGCTACAGCAAGTAGCATAAAGTTTATTATCCCTTTACCTCATGAAAAGTCTTGTAAGAATTAACGACATCATGAATACAATCGACTCTCGAAAGTTCGAACACCCTCGGGGACGAATAAATTGTTTGAGTTATCGGAAGTTCGAACTTTCCAGAGACCGTTATGTTTACCGGTGAAATAAAGAAATTAACACTAGAATCAAAGACATGCATTTGATTTCTTTATCAGAGACATAGCACATCAGTTGATCAATGCAGATTAGACAGTAAGACTCCACACACAAGTGCCCAATTAGAGATAACATGACTAACATATTGACCAGTCGACTCATCAGGTAAGAAATACACTCTTATAGTTTCTAGGGACCGCACATAGTGTTTGAGAGTTCCTATTATCGAGGTTTGAATTAACCAAAGTTGAACATGACTTCATATAGAAATTCGACCGGGACTTTGACCCATGTTCGGATTATGGGAGGTGTTCGAACTTTCCCGGTTCAAACTTCTGAGAGTCAAATGTATTAATTAGCTGACTTTGGTGTAAAGGTTTACCTGGTGTTGATTGCAAGGTGGGACTAATTTTAGATTTCCTTGCAGAACCAACAATATTCTTTGAAATACAGTACCCGTCTGATCTAGGTCTACTCTCTTTGCAAATGCTTGAAAACATGTTTGTAAGAAGGAAAGGGTTAACCCTAGAGATTAAATTGCAATAAGAGTTTGCTAGAAACATTGCAAGACCCTGATCAGAGTCTAGTTTCAAATAGGGCTCAACCTTATGCTGAAGAAAATATATCTGTTACAATCCCGATCTGCAATTTATTCTGACTTCCAATTCATACAATCTTTTGAGAAACTTTGGCCGAGTGTCAAACAGTTTTGCTCCTAATGAGACAAAGAGTTACTTGATGTCTAAACTGGATCAAAGCAATTTTTGTAAATGCCAGTTGGTCATGCTTAGCAGGCTAAAGGTTTTATCATTTCCCTCATGCAATGGGTTGATTTCAGTAATAGACACCTTAGACTGACAAAGAACACTTACCAGTATCTGCTGATTTTAATGTGCAAACAACTCGCCCCAAAGAACTGGACTTGAACATTCTGCAGAAAAAAATATAAAGGTAAAGTGTTTGTTTATTATAGTGTCACCCCTACTGAAAGGGCCAGTCAATTTGGCATATGCAACACTTTATTGTCTTGCACAGTACCTTCAAATCCCCCACATTAAACCCAGGCACCAATCAGATAGGCAATCAGTAATCATTCTTTACCTAGCTGGTGACTCACCAACTGGCCATATGAGAATGAGCCCCTGGCAGGGATTGAACCTTCGGCCCCCTGGGCCCGAAGCCAGTGCCTTGAGCAACAGATAAAGTTGTTTACTCATATACTAAAATCATCCTTTCTCCAACAAACCCTATGTTGTGACCACTCTTTAGAGTCGTCTCTTTCAACAGCTTCTGCCATTATAAAAAATTCCCTTTTTCATGATGCCATTATACAATTCAGCTACATAATATCCATACATTTGTTATTTCACACATGAGTATCTATTAGGGAAGTAGTTATATGTCTTAGTTGTATGTGTTACAGTGTACATACCTTATCAGGTGCTAGAAGCTGCCAGCAAAATGACCAGGCCTCCTGGGAGATCTGAGCTGTAGTCAGCCAGTTGTGGGCCTCCCGCTGCAGCTCAGCATTGCAGTAGAAATTGTTAACAGCCTGAAATACAAATCATTTACATCCTGTTCAAAGATATACAAAGGCTACCTATAATCTATAATCCTACATTTTTTGTTCAACTAATTCTTACACACTACATTTATTTTTCCATGTTCAGCACTCATTTACTTTGAATAACTGTAGTCTGCTTACACATTGAAGGTAGACTGGTTTTATTTTCAATTACTAAGTAGATCCATACTTACAATTACGGTAGTTGTTTGGAACCTGGTGAAACTCAAATTCAGAACTACAGTCTGAAGTAGAGTTGTAATCTGGGAAAGACATTCCAACAAATTGCTACCCACTTTCGCTTTTCCTTGAGCAAAATGACAGTGTCGGCGGTTACACGATAGATATAAGAGGCTCTATTTTCACAGTTATTATTGACACTGGAATATAATTTGATTGCATATGTGTTGAAAACCTTCTATGGATAATACCTACGTTGATAAGCCGAAAGAACCCTGTGTTTTTACGGGTTTACTTCTTTTAGGAATTAGACTTCTCTTGACGTTGGGTGTTATTGTCAAAACACGCTGTTCGTTGCGTGATACATGTGTATATAGCAATTCCGAATTTCATTGGTTGATAATGTAAGATTTCTTTGACCTTGTCCTTTATGAAACTTCCTATTTTCTAATTTGAGTACGGGTCAAACGGAAATGACCGAAACGACGCAAAAGGCAGTTTAATTGGCTGAAAATGTAGGTCTATATGCTAATCAGTTACGAATGTGTATACAAATGCAATCGGAAACCTCGGCGATATTCCTTCTACTTTAGAACGCCAAGATGTTGCGAAAACTACGGTAAAAATATTCGTTCGCGTCTTCTTTGGATTTTATTGAAAAATTAGTTTATCTTTGTGTATATTAGTATTAATTATCTTACATAGCGCAACATTATTCAATACACGAAGAGTAAACAAATACATGAACATTTTACAACAAAACTAGTGCAGAATTGATTGTTTTTGTCTTGCGCATGTTCACTAGAATAGTGAACACGTTGCCGTAAAGAGACCGATTGCTATATGGCGTTCCGAACGCCATAAAAAAACAAGAGTACCGCATACGGTACATAATACGCCCACTTGCAAACTTTCTCTGATTCAACATGCCTCATAAGTGTTGACATTTTCTAATCTGTGCTTCAGATCTTGATTTCCATATTAAGGTGATACTATTTTTTAAAAAAATGAAGTGAATATCTTATTAAATAAAAAAGTTACAGCTAATCCTCATTTTTGCAGATTTTTGTAAAGTGCAACGGCCATAACTCCGAAACAACAAATCAAATGATCCTCAGAATCGACTTAGCTTCAAGTCTTGATGCATTAAACATGTGTATGAAGTTTCATTAATATCTGTCAAACAGTTTTGCCAGAAAACAGCGGACAAACTATTTGCATATATTTGCATTTTTTTAAGTAAAAGGGCAATAACTGCAAAACGAAATATCAAATAAACCTCAAAATTGACTCAGCATCAGATCTTGATGCATTAAACATTTTTGTGAAGTTTCATTAATATTTTTCAAATAGTTTTCCCAGAAAACAGTCGACAAACTATTTGCATTATTTTTTAAGGACAAGGGCCATAACTCTGAAACGAAAAATCAAATGATCCTCAGAATCAATTCAGTTTCAGATCTTGATGCATTAAACATTTGTGTGAAGTTTCATTAATATCTCTCAAATAGTTTTGCCAGAAAACAGCGGACAAACTATTTGTATATTTTTTAAGGACAAGGGCCATAACTCTGAAATGAGAAATCAGATGAACCTCAGAATCAACTCAGCTTCAGATCTTGATGCATTAAACATTTGTATGAAGTTTCATTAATATCTGTCAAATAGTTTTTCCAGAAAACAGCGGACAAACTATTTGCATGTATTTGCATTATTTTTTAAGTAAAAGGGCCATAACTCCGAAACGACAAATCAAATGAACCTCAGAATCGACTCAGCTTCAGATCTTGATGCATTAAACATTTGTGTGAAGTTTCATTAATATCTCTCAAATAGTTTTGCCAGAAAACAGCGGACAAACTATTTGCATGTATTTGCATTATTTTTTAAGTAAAAGGGCTATAACTCCAAAACGAAAATTCAAATGAACCTCAGAATCGACTCAGCTTCAGAAGTTGATGCATTAAACATTTGTGTGAAGTTTCATTAATATCTCTCAAATAGTTTTCCCAGAAAACAGCGGACAAACTATTTGCATATTTTTTAAGGACAAGGGTAATAACTCCGAAACGACAAATCAAATGAACCTCAGAATTGACTCAGCTCCAGATCTTGATGCATTAAACATGTGTGTGAAGTTTCATTAATATCTCTCAAATAGTTTTCCCAGAAAACAGCGGACAAACTATTTGCATATTTTTTAAGGACAAGGGCAATAACTCCGAAACGACAAATCAAATGAACCTCAGAATCAACTCAGCTTCAGATCTTGATGCATTAAACATGTGTGTGAAGTTTCATTAATATCTCTCAAATAGTTTTCCCAGAAAACAGCGGACAAACTATTTGCATGTATTTGCATTATTTTTTAAGTAAAAGGGCCATAACTCCGAAACGAAAAATCAAATGAACCTCAGAATTGACTCAGCTTCAGATCTTGATGCATTATACATTTGTGTGAAGTTTCATTAATATCTCTCAAATAGTTTTCCCAGAAAACAGCGGACAAACTTTGCATATTTTTTAAGGACAAGGGCCATAACTCTGAAATGAAATATCAAATGAATCTCAGAATCAACTCAGCTTCAGATCTTGATGCATTTAACATTTGTGTGAAGTTTCATTAATATCTGTCAAATAGTTTTCCCAGAACACAGCGGACAAACAAAATGTTGACGGACGAACGAACGAACGAACGAACGAACGAACAAACGAACGAACGAACGAACGGACGGACAGACAGGGCCACGACAATATACGACCACCTTTATTAGGTGGGCGTATAAAAATGACTGGGTCGATTTAGTGTTATATAATATAACACTAAATCGACCCAATCATTTTTTTTTACTTTTTAGACCATCTAGACCCACTAAATGCCCCTGTGTTTCTAGCCATGTGGGGCCATTCAGCTGACTGTGCTTTAACCATGTGGGACCCTAGTAGGTATGTGATGCAACTCAGCTGACTGTGCTTTAGCCATGTGGGATATTACTAGCCATGCGGGCCATTTGGGTAAATATGCTTTAGCCATGTGGGAAACTACTACTACATGTACTGTACCTTTTCAACATTGTCAGCTGTATATTCTAATGCATCTGCCATCATTAGTTGAACCCAGCTTTTTCCATCCCGTCTCACCAGCCACAATTAAATAGCTCCACCAACCCTGAAATAGGGAAATAAGAGTAAACAGGTGTAAGCTTACCCCCACCCCCACCATAGTAATGCCTTTTCATACCTTTGCAAGTAGAGTAGACCCAGAACTTATAAAAATTCATGATGTCACTACTATCACATGTAAGTACTTCTTACATGCATATTGAACAGGTAATGGGTTAACCCTTTCCTCCATATGCTATTTTTCGACCCAACCTCTCTGAATAAATCTACCGAAAAGGAGTATTTATTAGAGGAAAGGAATATTTTAGAATTGTGTAGTTTAGAAATCATTGTGATAAATAGAGCATTTGCTCCTATGGAGCAAATGCTCTATTTATCATAACGGTTTCAAAAAGTGACTTTTACAGAGGCGTAGAAAGGCGTATTTATGGAGCAAAGGGTTAATGCATCAGGGCTTTTTTTCATCAAGTGGGTAGGGGACTAATTTGGGGGGGAAAATAGTACAATACAGTATTTTGATATAGGGGAAACAAATTTCCAATGTAAAGTCATTGTTTGGGGAAAAGTGCATGGTTTTAAAGAAATTTTCTGAGGGGAAGGGGCCTTTAAACGGCCCCTACTACAGAAGGAAAAAAAGCCCTGTGCATGATAAACAATTACAATGTATGCACAATCACAATGCTCAGAAAGAGCTTTCGGCAGTACCTGTTTTCTGAATTAAGCAGTCATTTGCTTTTAAAGATATTCATGTTTATTCATAAAGTGACTGGTCACTTTAGAGAAATTCTGCTGTACAATATTGTTAAATATGTCTTGAGACCTTGTAGAACCAACAATAAACAGTACTGTACGTTCAGAAATTATTCCTCTGTCTTCAAACTGCATGTGACTGACCCAAATGCTCATTGATCCAGTTGAAACTAGAACTATCACTAAAGGTGATAAATACCCCCGCATGGCAGCTTTGAATCAAAATTCAAGTTTGTGACACCAACTACGTATGTAACACGTCAAAAACACAAAAATACTTAAAAGTTCAAGGGGAGATAATTTTGCAATGTCCAGTGCTAAATACATGAAAATTATGTCAAGCACATCTGCTATTTGTGGTTATTATGTATGGAAAGTATCAATTGAACACCAATCGCCATGACATATAAGTAAGGAATAGCAATAGATTTTATTGTGATAAAGGTCTCTGGCCAAAACACATATATATGCAATGTATAAGCAATGCAAGCAGGAGTGTTTAAAGACGTATTATGCACACTTTTCGTATTAATCAATCAACACCAGAAATTGTACACATATACATACAATGAAAATAATGCTTACAACCCATTTTCAGACAGGATATAGTTGTTCAGCTCGATATTATCGCTATCTGCTAAATTCTTTAAAAGGAGCCTCCTTTTTAGAAACGGACATTTTGTACGGAAATCAGCGGACATCCTTGGCCAAGTTCTGAATTACTCTGATGCTATTTCGGAACAAAGCTTTGAATTTTAAGTACGTTGTTATCACATGTATAATGGCTGACACTGGTTGTTGCCCTACATATACATAGAATGATTATTTCCGGTATGTAAATTTGAATCTTACAACAGATTCTGGCCAAAAGTGAACGCTGTTCCGTTGGTTTCTATAGCAATCCATTTTCTAATTTTTTCGACACAAACAACCATTTACTAACCGTGTTTGTTAGCGTTAAATAAGTTGTACGGTACATATATTTCGATTCTGAAGTTAGTTTGAAAAGCAAAATTTGTAGAAAATTGCGCAGCATATATCTTTAAAGAAGACCAATTAAATGTACACACCCAATACCAACATGTCAAACTAAAGTGTTTTAATGATCTATTCAAGACATGTTGAAGCAATTATCTGGATAAGAGTTCATAAAATCAGAAACCCAAAATGAGTGTACAGATGTAACACCATCATTAATTGAATCTAGAGAAATATAATGTGAAGTTGTAAGGTATAGTGGCATATCAATACACATGGCATAAAATAACATAATCTCTAGCCTCCAATGTAAACAGGGGAAAAACCAGTTAATTTGCACATATCTAAAGTATATAGTATATTAGTTTTCATCAGCTAATAAACATTTTCTAAATCATGTAAATAGTAAATGAAACTATTTTTTTATGATTATTACATTTCTATTTGATATTAGAATTTAAAATGTGAAAGGTCTGATATTTGTAGTATGTCATAAATGTACTTTACCATTAGTTCTTTGTATTAATGTAAACAGGGGAAAAACCAGTTAATTTGCACATATCTAAAGTATATAGTATATTAGTTTTCATCAGCTAATAAACATTTTCTAAATCATGTAAATAGTAAATGAAACTATTTTTTTATGATTATTACATTTCTATTTGATATTAGAATTTAAAATGTGAAAGGTCTGATATTTGTAGTATGTCATAAATGTACTTTACCATTAGTTCTTTGTATTAATGGCCAAATCAACAAAATTTTGCTTACAATTAGATATATAGTAAACAAATTGGAGATTTCACCTAGAAAGCAATTATATAGCAGTTATATTTCGCACCTATGGAAAAGGTACAGATAACATGACAAAACCATACACAATGTTTGTAACAAGATTGTGGTGTTGTTTTCAAGATAGTGATGACCAAGATTGATCGATCAGTGTAGCCCCTGATCACTCAGGGCTTTTTCTCTCTTAATTGGGAAGGGGCCTTAGCCTGTTGATTTTGGGAAGAATTATCGCTAAAATTGCTGATTTGGGAAACAAAAAAGCTGGTGTAAGTTTGGATTTTTGGGAAAACTGCATGATTTTAAAGAAATTTATAATTGGGAAGGGGCCTTTTACAGGCCTGTTATAGAAGGTGAAAAACCCCTGTCACTGCACAGAATTTGAAAGCGAAATACGATCGCTATATAATTGCTTTCTAGGCGAAATCTCAAATTGGTGTACTATATTTAATTGTGGGCAAAATCGCATGTAGGTAAAATCTCCAGCACTCTCCTTTGAGGGATTATGGTGGTTTCGTCAAGCTGGACTTAATGGACAAAATGGGTAGTGTTTCGTCAAACTGGCAATTATATTGTATCATAGCGGAGGGTGTGTTAATTAATAATTACTGTAATTACGGTAAGTTCACTGATTTAGATCATAAGAAGTTGCACTGACCCTGCATGAATGAATGATTTATAAGTTTAAAAAGGGTTGTAGTTGGCAACAATATTGTCTTTTGTTCTCAGAGAGGTGTTAGTAACAGTTCTCAATAATTCTATATAATGAAAAGGGTGCTGGAGAAATCGCCTAGTGACGAAATCGCCTACAATTAGATATATAGTAAACCAATTGGAGAAATCGCCTAGAAAGCAATTATATAGTGATTGTATTTCGCACCTATGGTGCAGGTAGTGATGACATGAGAGAACTATACAGAGTGTTTGTAACAAGAATAAATTGTCCTGTTGTGTTGTTTTCCAAATCAAGATGACCAAGATTGGACGATCAGTGCGGCCCCTGATCACCATCTGGAATTTGACAGCCCAATATTACAGGGGTTGATAATTATATACTGAATATTAGCAGAAAGTGAAAATGTCATACGAGTATAATATGAGTCTTACTTCTTGTTAGATGATCTGCATCCAATACATTTTCGAAATGCAATTTTAGTTAGTACAAAATGTCGGTAAAAAATAAAATAAATCTTGTCGGTGGTCTGTGGAATTATTCACTTCCTATGAAGTGACGTATCCCATTACATGGACGTCCCATTATAATAATTTTATTTTCTACTGTGATAACCGACAGTTTTTATAATAATATTGCTAATCCATTTACTGGATCCAGATCATATTACAGTGATTAAGACTCGTGATATTTTCACTCTGCAAATTTGCCATAATTACTGATATCATTATCGCTCTTTTTACCATTTTCTGTCAAAGTCTATGTAGTGATCAGGGGTTACACTGATCGGATCCAGATCATCTGACCAGACATAAGACTCATACAATAACCAGTTCCGTGCGTATGACATTCTTAATTTCAGCATAAATATTATAATTATCGCTCCTTATATATAAATATCTTATGTCAAATTAATTCTATGTAGTGATCAGGGGCTACACTAATCGATCAATCTTGGTCAATCTTGATCTGGAAAATAATACCAAATAACAAATTAATCTTGTTACAAACATTCGTTAAAGTTCTGTCATGTTATCCGTCCTGTACCATAGGTGCGAAATACAAACACTGTATAATTGCTTTCTAGGCGATTTCTCCAATTGGTTTACTATATATCTAATTGTAGGCGATTTCGTCACTAGGCGATTTCTCCATAAACAAATGAAAAAAGGGTTGACATGTGCATGCAATTTATCTATCAACTATTGACATTTGCATGCAATTTATCTATCAACTATTTCAAATTTGCAAAAAAAAAAAATAAATTTATTTATAAAATACACACACATTTATACAAATTGAAAGTTCGGGTTCTCGGAAATGTACAAAATTCCATGCAACTGCTATTAATTAGCAATTAAGCATATGATATACATATACTTAATAATTAAGAAATTGTTCTTGGATTTTGAAACTGTAATATACTAAATCTCAGACATGCAAATGGTTTTGCCTCACTTTATAAAGATCGAGTGCGATAGCAAATCGGTTAAGTGAGTGAATGAATACTGAAAATATGTTGTTGACATCCGGTCGTGATCGTCCGAATGTATGACTACTTTACACCTGGACAGTTACCAGGTTATGTTTGTCAGAATAATTAGAAATCAGAGTAAAAAAATGATCACATATATTAAACCATGATACAATATGCTAAGTACATACATATGGGGTTGCAATTAGCGAAAGACACTGGAAGCTTGGGGAAATATTAAGGAACAGCTGACTCTATTCCCGGCTTCGGCTTCGATGGGAAACGGTGTCTATGTAAAGTGCACCTCTGAAGAAATGCCATATTAGTGCCCGGATATTCGGCACGCGCCAATCAGTTGTGCCAATTTTTTTGTTTCAAACGTTTTGTTTCAATATTTGTCGCATTCCTCGAATTGTTCTAGCTGATTCTTAATCCATTATACAAACATATATTTCCAACCACGTGGAAAATATATTTTGAATCATTTTGTATAAACAAAAGCAAGAGAACCATAGTGGTCCTATGTCGCTCGTCTGAGTAATTATATTCTACAAGGCCGCGTGGTATTTATGCCCAGTTTTTTTTTTATAACTAATCATTTCAAATAAATTAAATAATTACACAATCCTGCAAACAATGGACAATCTTCATTCCAGAAATATGTAGCAGCCAGCTCAAATAACTATTTCATTAATCATTATGAAGATAATATTCCAAAAGGGGGATTAATGTAATACATAAATACTTGAATAGCTCAATTCTAATATTTCGACCACTGATGCCCTTTTCAAAGATGATCATGTCAAAATACTCGTCACATTGTTGTTACATGCATTTAGCCATAAAATCAAAGAGAACAATCAACTAGCTGTTCTCTTTTATCTTATGGCTGAACGCATGTAACAGAAATGTGACGTGTATGTTGACATGATATAATGTTTGAAATATTAGATCAGAGCTATTCAAATAGTGTGTATAATAATCATTATGTTCTGGAAATCAGCCTTAATTATCCCTGATTGGAGTATTTTTTATGAAATACAATAAGTATAAACATGTATCACGAAGTAAATACAGATGTATTTACTTCGTGCATGTATATAGATCGAGACGCTGGAGTACTATATCTTAATCAAAGCGTTGAAAGACTGGCGGAAAAGTAGCCCCGACCGCCCCTGGCAGTCATGTTTTTTGAGATATCAACATCATTTTAGAAATATTGGTAGAGGTTTATCTGAGGACTATTTCTGTCAAGTATCATTCAAATCTAACCCTGGATTTGGAGAAGATTTCTTAAGATTTTTCTTTTTGTTGTCATAGCAACCAGAGTTCTTCATGGATCCGGATTATTTTAGCAATTCTGATAGAGTTTAATACCAAGACAATTTATCTGGCTACATTCTACCATGCGGTTTCAGAGGAGATTTCGTTTAAAGCATTTGCCGACGAACGGATGGACAGACAGACGGATGGGTGAACTAGCTGACCCTCTTAGAAACATGGGTGATGATTGAGATAATTGAACTATTTTTCTATTCAACGGAAAATTGCAACATCAGCATGACAACTGCAACACATTTCGTGCACCATTTTGCCATAAAATTGCACAGAAAAAGAAGTATGCAATGTAAACGCAAAAAATTACTGGCCCTTACAGTAGAACGTTGCCTGCCTTATTGAACACAGAAGTCTTAAGATGCAAGTGGTTGCATAATGCTGGGTAAAAGTAATGCAGAAATGTCCTATATGAGCTTTCGTATAGATCTACACTATTTTTGATCTGCAATAAGCTACCACCTGAATTATAGGTACATAGTTACACCTCTTTTTGAGGGTCGCTTAAGACAAGTTCTATTTTACTTATATTAACTGGAAATATCTGCAACCGAGACGAAGATTAAAAAAACAACAGCATCGCTTTACATGAAAACTGATTTCAGAGTTACACAGACAATACATGTCTGTATATGCAACAGAGCAATACTGAAAACTGGCTACGTCAGCATTGTGTCGTATTTGACATCACATTTGTAAGGAACACGACAATTCTACTGATGACTGTATTTGCGAACCTAGAAATAATAAGACGACACTTAAAGACTTAAAAACTTGTATTAATATGACAAAATACTTGAGTCGTTTTGGATGAAAAATCTGCCAAATCAAGCGCGTGTGAAACGTTCTAAAAACGTTTGATCATGTCATTCACGTGACCGCTTCATTGCTATAGTTTTCTTATTTTCTCTTCTCGTTTTGGTAATGGTTTTCAAATATTTTAGTTTACCTTTCCTGCCCAAAATATACAGGAATGCTTCGGACCACATTCATAATGATAAGAGTAAGATTTCAAGAGGCACTATTTTTCAACCGCTTAACTCCTCATCAGCATTTGACCTAGAATCGCAGGCACATCGCAGGACAGGAGTGGATCTGCAGCTCTGGTTCAAACAGTAGTATTGCAAGTAGTCTTTTGCTGTATTGAAATTATACGATTTGACACATGGATCCACCTATGGTACATTAATACACAAAAAGGATAAATAGATAGATCTATATAATGAAATCCGGCCAGTCATGTCAGAGAAGTTTTTTTTTTCACTGTAGGCTAGCCATTTATTGAAAATTAGCCTCGCCCCTCGCGTTCATGTTTGTTTGAACAATTGTTGTATATGGTCATGTAATGAATGTTCTCGCCAAAATATTGAAATCCGACAAGTGGCTTCAGAGAAGCATGCGCATAATTATGTTTTTTCACGACTTAGTAAAGGATTGGTCACGTACGTAGTGAGCATTCATGCAAAGGATACTGAAATCCAGCAAGTGGCATCAGATGGGAAGTCTTTTTTTTAAACCCGTAGCCTGCTAAACGCGACCTACCTGACATTTACAAACAGCTTGGATCCATAGGAGACACATAGTAAATTGGTGTCTCATCAGGATCGAAACTGTTTGACACTGTCAATAGTATCTCAAACGCTTTCAACGAATCAGAAGTAAGTGACAACGGCAACAGATCGGAGCTTAACCCTTCGCTTGCTGAATTTTAAAATACATTTCTCCTTCTTTACCCATGCCCTGTTGTATAATTACATATATCTTCACTGTGTACAAGTATAAATATTTAACACCACAAGTATTGCAAAACAATCTTGATTCCTTAAAGTTAAAATCGTGATGAGCATTTAGAAACAGTTTCGATAATGGCCTTGTTTCCTGTGCAATCACTGCTGTGGAGTGCACTGGTCGCACAATCAACATGTAAATAGTGCAGACCCTGATGAGACAGCTCCTGCAGGAGCTGTCTCATCTGGGTCTTCACTATTTACAGGTAGGTATATTGACGTGAATAGCAAGCGAAGGGTTAAGCAGACGTCATTTTCATAGCAGGTAAATGGCTAATTTTCCAACTATATTCATTTTTACGAATTACAAGGGCGTTTTACAATAAGGTAACCATAGACTGGCCAACATTTCAATGCAAGACCGTTTAATGTTTTCCTTTTTGGTTGCCATGGTAACCAGAATTCTACATGTAATGAATTATAATCTATTTGCACAACTTTAGTAGAGGGCCATCCATGTTCATCCATTCAAAGCCCTATACACTTCCATCTATAGTGATTCGTGATAGGGTCTAATGGTTGGTGGACAAAAGGTGAGCGGTCACGATGTCATAGATCAGGCTCACGAGCTAAAACTAAAAAGATAATTCTTCGCAGTTTCAACTTTTCCGCTGTTGTCCTAATGGATAACTCCTAAACTAAATAAAACAAGAGTAGAAGACCATATATTTTTCACATGTCAATAGGCCATGGGATCTTCAACACTAATATTGGTACATTGGTTTAAAGTTATAGCAAACAATTAGCCTACAGTAGCCTTATTTTTGCCGTTTAAAATGACCACCTCTATTTTAGCACAGGATGAAGTAAAGATCGAGTATTTCCACACATTTATATCGTAAGTTGACCAATGATTTCCGCGAAGAATGTTCTTGATTTTTCAACATATGTGTATAAGTAAATTAAGCCCCGCTACTGGAGGCCATGCTTTTTTTTGTTTTTACAAAGTCACCAAGTTTTTAACCATACCGGCATAACCTATAGAGCATCACAACAGGAACATTCGTTCAAAATTGTATTCAAATCTCGTTGGTGGTGTCAGGCTTAGATTTAAAAGAAAACTCACAATAGCCATATAAACTGGTCGCGACGAGCAAATCTTTTGACAAGTAACAGGGGCATGAGGGGCGTGAAAAGTATTTGTAGAGTGTCACTACGACACTGTATTGATATCTGGCTGGTGATTTCATTGACGATTTGTATTGCACAATGACATTAGCCATGCTTTTTGATGAATAACAACGGCTTCAACAGTATTAATAGAGGATCAGCTCAGTCCTGAACATTCATGAAAATATGTACATTGAAATTCAGTCAGTGGTTTCATATAACAGAACAGAACAGAACAGATGTTTTATTTTGACTTAAGCATACAAGCTCATCATCATAACATCGAAACATACACATGACAGTCACGCTAATATAATTATACAGTGCCAATTTAACATACATGTACATATATATACATAATAGTATACCCTGTCTCACGAGAGTGTTCTACATTAGCCAAATACCTCAATTGGTAACAAACATATCATAATCCTATAATAGACTAAGAGTATCGTTTCTTAGTTTGAAGCTTTTGATGCAATATATAGTGCCAGTCTGTTTAAGACTGTTTTACTGTCTGGATTTAACAAACTTACTAATTTAAACATGCTCGGGTAATCTGAATAGAACCTTGGAATATATATCTTTCTCAAATGGTTATACATAGGACATTTCAGTATAAAGTGATATTCATCTTCTATATCATTTAAATGACATAATGTACATAGTCTTTGGTTCCTTACCACATTTCTAAGGCGGCCAGCTTCAATATTTAAATTATGAGAATTCAATCGTATCCTTGCTATAACGTATCTATATTTTGGATTTTCAACAATGTGTAGATAATACGCCCGACTAATATTTGTATGGATATGTCTGTAAAGTAATAAAGAAGTACATGCTTCAACTCCAGTGTGCCATTCTGTTTGGTATATATCTCTGAGTCGTTTACTAAATACTGGTATAAAAGCGTTTATATTAATTGATTCTGGATATAGCCAAACTTCTGCAAATCCACAGTTTTGTAAAATATTTCTCACTTTCGATGACCAATTTGTAACCCTGTTATCATTTGAAATTTCCATTCTTTGTTTATCTACAATGGTTCTTATTATACAGTTATTCTGCTTACATCCATACATTTTCAACCAGTATTTAATAATTCTCGTATAGCGATTAATATACAGTGGAAATCGACCAAGTTCTGCGTATAGAGACAAAGTATTAGTAGACATTTTTACATGTACGATCCACTTGCAAAACTTCCTGTGAATACGTTCAATGTTTTCTGCTTTTACAAATCCCCATATTTCACATGAATAATTAAGAACAGATAAAACATATGAATCAAACAAATTAAACATTATATTAACAGGAACTTCCATGTTAACGTTTCTAGTAATACTAAACAAAGCATTCATAGCACGTAGGCCTTTTCCTGCCAACGTCCTTGTTGCATGAAAATACAACACCTAAATAATTGAATGTGCTAACAATTTCTATTTCGTTACCCGCATAATACCATCTACAGTGCTCACTCAATTTACCTCCCTTTTTAAAAACAACAATTTTGGTTTTATTCACATTAACATTCAAGTTCCATCTTTTACAATACGTTTCTAAATTATTCAGCGAACACTGTAGATCCTCTTTATTATATGAGAACAAAACTGCGTCATCTGCAAATAAGAGCAAGTATATAGATAACTGATCAATAGAAATACCTGCATCTAGGTTCTGCTGTAAGTGCATTTCAATATCGTTCAGGAACAGAGAAAAAAGTATCGGTGAGGTTATCTCCCCTTGTAATAAACCAAGGTTGCTATTGAAAAAGTCGGATAATGAATTCATATGGCGAACACACAGTTTAACATTTTCATACATTGAACGAATAACGGATAATACTTTCCCATCAATACCAGATCTAATCATTTTGAACCATAAGCAATTCCTATCTATTAAGTCATATGCTTTTTTAAAATCTATAAAACAGCACATTAAAGGTGATATCCTTCAACTGCCTTTCAATTATAGAGTTCAATACAAATATAGCGTCCACCGTACTATAGTTAGAACGGAATCCAAACTGAGCATCGGTCATTATATCATTTGCCTCTATCCACCGTTTAAGTCTGTTATTTATAACTACCGTAAATAACTTCGCAAAACAGCTTATCAGTGTAATACCTCTGTAATTGTTCGGGTCGCTCGGGTCACCGTTTTTGAATAACGGTAAAACAACTCCGTTTGACCAGCTAGGTGGAAACTTTCTTTTGTCTAAAATATAATTGAATAAGAGTCTGATCGGTTCACTTATTGTATCAATACTAGATTTAAAATATTCATATAAACGGCGATAATCCGAGGAGCGATTTTCCGAGTATATGGCCTAATCCGAGGGGAATTTGTATGGTCCGGACATGAAATCTATTATTTCAATACAACTATGTACCGTGTAATCCGAGTCTCGATAATCCGATTTTTCGAGCACGCTTCTCGGTCCCTTCAATCAATTGCTTCATTAAATTACCTGCCTAATCCGAGCATGCATCGCGGACACTTCGAAGTAAATTTATCACACCTCCATTGTTGATGTCTCGCGACTCCGTGTGTTCCCAGCAATTAGAGGTGCCACTGTGTTAGTTTGCTACTATGTGTGAATAACACCGGGTCCAGCAGTATACACGTATGTTGGCCAGGCACGTACCCAGGTGGGGGGCTAGGGGGCCCGGGCCCCCCCAGCTGGCTGCCAAGATACAATTTTTTAATGGGCCCTTTTTAGTTTTCAGCTAAATCTACCGTTTTGAAATTTTACCAAGGCACTTTTTAGTGACCGATATTTTCCTCCCTGGAAGAGATTATCTGTTAGTTCTCGTAGACACAGACAGACCTGTCACGCTGTGATCCACGCTTGGCCTATTTTGGTATGGACCAATCAGGAGAATCCCCCGCGGAGAACACCGGAATTACGTAATCACGAGTTGGTTCCGTTTTTCGCTATATACTGGAGTTTAGCAAATAAATTATTCAGGAACCAGTCGTGTCAAAATGCAAATTGCTACGTTGTTCACAAACATTGTCGAAAAATTAAGACAAGGGGTGTGACGTATCAAGACGTTATTAAGCATATCTTGCTACAAAAAGCAGTATACACTTCGACCGATAAGCGTTTTACTGACATTGATCAATAGCTAGTAATGAAAGAATAACTCTGAACAATTCGAATGATAAAAAAATATGAATGATTCGTCCCCAGATCGATTGTACTGAATAAATCGAGGTTTGTTAACGTTTTTCATGGATTTTTTTGGTGACTTGAGATTGGGAATTTTGCTAAAAAAAATGGGTGAAAAACATACATTTTGCCATTGGGGATATAGCCGAATAAGGGCTATAAAATCGGCTAAAAAACCCCTGAAACTTATTGTAAATTAAAACAAAATGAAATGTCTTTTTCATTGTATAAATAAATCTGTTATAACCAGGCAGGCCGTTTTTTCACTTGAAGGGGAAAACATTGCTACCCGCTTTTATATAGTAAAAATGGCTAATTAGGGGAAACAATCATGCGCAGTTTGCCAATTGGGGAAAAAACCTGAGGTAAACACATTTTTAGGGGAAAACTGCATATGATTTTAAAGGAAATCACGAGTATCTGTTATATAGAAAAAAGCACTGCAAGGTGAGCGATTAAGGGCCATCATGGCCCTCTTATTAAACTAACATTTCATGTTTGTAGTTTTGATCAGTGTTATTTTCACATTTAGAAGAAAGAACCCATTGTGATGCCATGGTTAGTTGAGTGTATATTTATTTGGATATTTTGCTTTTTTGTATATAATTTGGTAATGTTCAGAAAAACAAAATTATCTAAATATTTGCATTTCAGTTATTTATTCTTACAGAAAAAAACTTTTCATATGTCTGTATGCCTGTCTGTCAATGGCAAAAAATCTTTAGACATGGTCACATGTCTGTCTGTCTGTGTGTCAATGGCAAAAAAGCTTTAACCAAGATCACGTCTGTCTGTCAATGGAAAAAAATCATGAACACATATCCGTCTGTAAGTCTATACACTGAAACCCAGGTGTAAACGGAACTGATTTCCTATATTATAACATAAATTATATCTTGATAGAGTGATTCAGATAGCAGGAAATTGCACCATTCAATGTGGCAAACCAAAAAAAAATCGGCTACCGGGAGGGGACACCCCTCCCCACCTAGGCCCCCCCAGCAAGAATTTCCTGGGTACGGCCCTGGTTGGCAGTCAAGTCAAGTCAAATGTTGGCAGTAATTGTGAGCGCATAATTGTGTATAATGCATCGATTCTTTACTTATATAAAAGTGAAAACGGTAAACACCATTCACAGCCGAGACCGAAGTTTCACTGTAGTTTGCTCCGTTCAACGGACCCTTCACAATAAACCCAAATTTGGTTTCAAACTATTAGACATAGAACAGTTGTAGCTTCTAACCTCATACTTATGGATTTTAGTTTGCCTAAGTTTCCATTCGTCGACATTTCATTTTAGTTTTGGATGTTTAAAAACAATATCGCTTCGCTCCCGTACTGTTATCAGGGCGAGTTGAATTAATTAATAATCGGAACACTCGGTGTTATTCGTCTGAAATACTCAATAAAGATTGTTTACTCTCGTAATAAGCGTTTGGTTGAACAAGACTTTTCTAAAAATACGCAAACATATCAATTTTATCTTTTAAGCATTCTGTAGGCAAAAAACACATGTATGTGCATACACTGTACGATATATTTGACACGTTGAATCCACAAAGTATGAATTCATGGATAATCCGAGGGTAGCGGTAATCCGAGCATTTTCTCAGTTCCCGACAGTCCTCGGATTATCGCCATTTTACTGTATAATGTTATCTAACGATGACGCTTTATTTACTGGTAATGACTTAGTTGCTGTTAGTATTTCTGTCGTAGTGATTTGTGAGTCAAGTTCACTGAATGTGCTTAGGTTTTCGATACTATCGAACTCATTGATAAAGTCCGTGCAGTCTTCATGTTCTAACAGATCATCAGTTTGTGCTAAATTTTTAAAATGATTAAAGAAATCATTTAATTCTATACACTCACCGGATTGATTACCAGATTTTTTCTTAAACACTTTCCAAAATTTTCTTGGGTTAGTGTTTTTCATATCGTTCATTTTCCTACATAATTGTTTATTATATTCATTTTTAAATTTCCTACAGCAATACTTATAGTCTTTTTTCTTGTCTAGTAATGTTTGCCTCGTTACGTTGTTTTTACATATATTATACTCAAATACGGCCCTTTTATATGCCTCACATTTATTTTTACATTCATCATTATACCACTTTTGTTTATTTTCGTCCTTTGATATGAATTCTACGGTCTTTACAGTTACATTAGTTTTAAAGTATTTATCCCCCTTACTTGTTAAATACTGTGTTAACACATTTACTAGCTTGTCAACGTCACAGCTGTTTTCAATACCCTCATGCATAGAGCGTTGTAACTGTATTATACCCCTCTGTATATCACTCACAAATGCCTCAGTATGTTGCGGCTTCCATTTATAAAATGTTCTTTTATATTCACGACAATTCCGTGGTTGTGTATTTATTTTAAGTGAAAATGAAAGTGATGCATGGTTTGAAAATTCATTAAATGGGTTAACCTCAAAATAGCAAATTCTATCCAAATTAAAAACCTGTGATAACAAATAGTCAACTACACTTTCCCCATTATGGGTCATGCACGTGAATTTTCCCACTGACTTATCATCATGCAGTCTACCATTCACAACCCGTATACCAGTAGCTTTACATAAATCTAAAAGGTAGTCACCAAATCTATTTGATGTGAAGTCCCGTGAACACCGGGGTAACGGTGTATCAATGAATTGGTTGTCATCGTTGTGAATGTCATAATCATGCATAATATAGTCCGATTTATGGCATATTCTACTGTTAAAATCCCCTGTTAGAAATACCTTGCCCTTATCTGAGAAGAAAATAACATCAGTCTGTAATTGCTGAAATAAGTCATTGTCGTAAATATCATGAAATGGCGAGTTCTCTGGTGGAATATAAGACACTGCTAGATAATAATCTTCCTCTAAATTAAAAAATAGCTTATCTAACTTTAACCACACTATACAATCAGTATCATTTTTACACAACTGTATCTCTGTTCGAATATTGTCTTTTATGTATAACATTGATTAGCTGCTTTGCTAAAATATTTACAGGGGTATTAAATAACAGGGTTTCAGCATGGTGTGAGGAAAATAATATTATATCAGATGCACAGTTTGGCTTTAGTTCGGGTCGGTCAACTGTAGACGCGGTGTTTATTCTTCACGCTATTGTGCAGAAGACGATAGGGTCTAATAAACGTTTGTACTGCGCTTTCGTCGATTTAAAGAGAGCTTTCGATAGTATAAATAGAAATTATTTGTGGTTCAAGTTACATAAGTTGGGTCTTAACGGTAAAATTTTGCGTGTTTTAAAGGATATGTACGATAAAGTCAAGACGTGTATTAGAAAAGGAAATACTTACTCTGAGTTCTACGATAATTATATTGGACTCATGCAGGGGGAGATAATCTCGCCCATAATGTTTGCCCTTTTCTTGAGGATTTAGAGTTAAATCTTCAAGATCCAGATCTTATAGGAATAAGTATAGATGATATTATGCGTGCAATTTTACTTTTTGCCGATGACATGGTCGTCTTTGGTACCTCGCCACACGACTTGCAATATAAATTAGATAAATTAAATGAATACTGCGAAACTTGGGGTTTAGAAGTAAATTGCTCGAAAACAAAAGTAATGGTGTTTAGGAAAAGGGGTGGTTTAAGGGAAAATGAAAATTGGTCATACGGGGATGAGATTTTGGAAACAGTTAGTGACTTTAACTACCTTGGGACGGTTTTCAATTACACTGGGAGCTTTGTTTTAAATCAAGAGTTTATAGTAGGCAAAGGGTTGAGAGCATTGAATGCACTCATGGCCAATATTAAAGGGTTGAACCTGAAAGGTAGTGTTACATGTCAGTTATTTGATGCATTTGTTAGTTCTATCTTGAATTATAGCTGTGAAGTATGGGGTTATACTAAATCTAAACAAATAGAACGAGTACACCTAAAATTTTGTAAAAGGTTATTACATGTGAAGAGGTGTACATCGACATACAGTATATATGGTGAAATGGGTAGATATCCCTTGTATATTAATCGTTACTCTAGAATTATTAAATATTGGTTGAAACTAGTTTCAACACGGAATGTAATATTATCTACTGTATACAATACTTTATTAGCCGAGTGTTGGAATGGCGAATCAAACTGGGTTACAAATGTTAAAACATTACTAGTAACAAATGGTTTTGCTGATGTTTGGATGGATCCAATAATTGTAAACCCGAAACCCTTTCACAAAATATTTAAACAAAGATTAGTGGATGGTTCTATACAAGGGTGGGATGAGAATATCAATAGAAGCGGTGTACTAGCAACATATATACATTATAAAAGCTGTTTCGGATTTGAAGCATATTTAGATACTTTGTCATATAAACTTAGATTTTATCTTGCTAGACTGCGTCTGTCGTCACATTCATTAAAAATAGAAACCGGGAGGTACGGTAAAAATAAAACTCCAAGAAATGAAAGATATTGTAGCTACTGTGAAACTCGTGATATTGAAGACGAGTTTCATTTTGTTCTTATATGTAGTTCGTACACAGATCTGCGTAAGAAGTACATAAAAAAGTATTATTATTCTAGACCAAGCTTTGTAAAGTTTTGTCAGCTGCTACAAAGTCAAAACCGTCAGGAATTAGTTAAATTGGCTCTATATATAAAGTATTCCTTTTGCAGGAGAAACGCACTTGTAAATGCTTACATGTAAGTCATCTCAAATCTGAATAGTCAGCACTTTATGCACAACGTAAATGTCAGTTTCTTTTCAAGTAAAGATTTTGCATATAACTAAACTGATTGAAATTGTAATATACTGTCAATCTGAAAAATCGTTTGACCTATGTGACATATGCTATGTATATGTATTTATAACAACAATGTACATGCTTGTACACGTTGAATAAAGATATGTTCTGTTCTGTTCTGTTCTATGTATACAATAATTCCTCCACTGCACCGTTTAGCCCTCCTATGCTTAAATCGCCTATATGAATGAATGGGCTTACTATACCCCTTAAGTTCAATATCTGATGCTTTCCCCGTCCACGTTTCTGTAAGACACACGACATCGAAACCACTGATATGTTTAACAAAATCGTCTGATGACCGTTTCGCTAATGTTAACCCTTCTACATTCCAAGAACACACCTTAAGAACACTCTCGACAGTATCCTACTCACTTTCTTTGTACAGATATCCGTCTATGTACAATTTGTCCACGCTATAACAAGTGCTTTGGTAAAAATGAATGTAGCCACACATAAGGAACAATCAGGTGCGGATCCAGGATTTCAGAATTATTTTTATTTATTTATTTATTTATTTATTTATTTATTTATTTATTTATTATTTATTTATTTTTATTTTTATTTTTATTTTTATTTTATTTTATTTTTTATTTATTTATTTATTTTAATTATTTTTATTATTATTATTATTTTTTATTTTATTTTTTATTTTATTTTTTTTTGGGGGGGGGGGGATTTTTTTTTGGAGGGGGGCGGGGCGTAGATTTTTTTAAGTTGGATGACATCACTATAGTACGGTTGTAATACATAACTGTTGAAAAAGGTCGTAATTGGGTGAGAGAAATAAAAAAAATCAGATTAAATCATTGTTTTATTGATTTTAATTATATCTAGATCTAAAAAAAATACTAAAAAAAGTTTGTTTGGGCAATGTTGAGTGGGGGCGTACGCCGGTAACATGGAGTGTAGGAGCTGTAAAATATTTTTGCTTCATTTGTTTGCAGCCCGCGAACCAATCTGGAAGCCTCGCGTGTGACTCGAATAATCACAAAGTGGTCCCAGTACAAATCATTAGAAACTACATATTTAACACCACAAGTATTGCAAAACAATTTTGATTCCTGTAAAGTTAAAATCGTGATGAGCATTTAGAAACAGTTTCGATAACGGCCTTGTTTCCTGTGTATTATTGGTGGATCCATGTTGTTATGACATGTAGATCCAGTCTAGTTTCAGCATTTACTGCGTGAATATTTCGTATCAGAAACTGTCAGAGTAACTCTTCGTCTCACCTGGATCCAAGCTGTTTGTAATTGCGAGTCTTGGCTGAGGGGATAGCGGGGTGAGGGTTAAGCTGTATGAAGTAGTTTACGTCATGATTCATTGTTGGTAACATGGTGAAACATTAACCATTTGCCTCGTGAATATTCATGTAAGAAATAATGTCTGCATGGACATTTTTTTTTGTAATGGAATTCTTGACCATGGCAAACCCTTATACAAATCTGTATACCTTTATAAGAGATACAGAATAGACCCTTGAACAAATCTGTATACCTTTATAAGAGATACAGAACAAACCCTTATACAAATCTGTATACCTTTATAAGAGATACAGAACAGACCCTGATACAAATCTGTATACCTTTATAAGAGATACAGAACAAACCCTTATACAAATCTGTATACCTTTATAAGAGATACAGAACAAACCCTTGTACAAATCTGCATACCTTTATAAGAGATACAGAAAACAAACCCTTGTACAAATCTGTATACCTTTATAAGAGATACAGAACAGACCCTTATACAAATCTGTATACCTTTATAAGAGATACAGAACAAACCCTTATACAAATCTGTATACCTTTGTAAGAGATACTGAACAAACCCTTGTACAAATCTGCATACCTTTATAAGAGATACAGAAAACAAACCCTTGTACAAATCTGCATACCTTTATAAGAGATACAGAAAACAAACCCTTGTACAAATCTGTATACCTTTATAAGAGATACAGAACAGACCCTTATACAAATCTGTATACCTTTATAAGAGATACAGAACAAACCCTTATACAAATCTGTATACCTTTATAAGAGATACAGAACAGACCCCGAACGAACGGCTCAAACCGAAGCCGTCTGATCTCGGTCTACTCTGTGACATGCAAAGGTTACGTAATGGAACTGTGTGCATAGTCGTTCCAAGGTTTACGCCATAGACATGTATGTTTAGTCGTTCAAAGGTTTACGCCATAGACATGTATGTTTAGTCGTTCCAAGGTTTACGCCATAGACATGTATGTTTAGTCGTTCAAAGGTTTACGCCATAGACATGTATGTTTAGTCGTTCAAAGGTTTACGCCATAGACATGTATGTTTAGTCGTTCAAAGGTTTACGCCATAGACATGTATGTTTAGTCGTTCAAAGGTTTACGCCATAGACATGTATGTTTAGTCGTTCAAAGGTTTACGCCATAGACATGTATGTTTAGTCGTTCAAAGGTTTACGCCATAGACATGTATGTTTAGTTGTTCCAAGGTTTACGCCATAGACATGTATGTTTAGTTGTTCAAAGGTTTACGCCATAGACATGTATGTTTAGTTGTTCCAAGGTTTACGCCATAGACATGTATGTTTAGTTGTTCAATGGTTTATCCCATGACAATGAGTGTGCATTGTTGTGTGTGAAATATGTACTGTAGAACCTGTCTTAAGCGACAATAAAAAAGGTTTGTAAGCCTGTGGATAACTTAATGCAGGTCCAAGGTAACTAAGAAGGTTCCTAGATGAGCTTTCTGCACTACTTTTGACCAGCATTAAGTTACCATCTTTTTAAAACTCCTATGTTCAATAAATGAATGGCCGTTTAGGATATGTATGTTTGCTCAAAGGGCGTCGCGTTATGAATAAATATTATAATGTAGCCCCCCCCCCCCCCCCCCCACACACACACACCAGGAACAAAAACTGTAAATTCATATCTTTATCATGTCAAAAGGAAACAGAACAGTCTGACGTGGGTCTTCTCGATTTGCTAATGCGTGAAAAGGCGTACAAATGAGGGAAAGGGTATAAGTATATTCTCTATTTATCTACAAATTACAAAAAGTGTATTTGCATATACATTTGTACAGTAAAACCTCATATACGTATCATTATCATTATTGATCTTTAAGACAGGCGGGAACGTTCTGCATGAATTTACCCTGCATTAAGCAGTCACCTGCCTAAAAGGGTCTAAATGATTCTATACTGAAATTTCGAATTATCGAGGTTTCGTACGAGTAAGCTATGGCAAAACGAGTCTGAGATAAAACAGCATCTCATAAGTAGGGATACTGCTTCATATTCGAGGACGGCACTGGAAATAATAAATAAAAAAAAAATTCTTGTATCCTGCGCATTACATGGCTTAATTATGTTTTGTCCCGTTATGTACACCTAATATTTCTATATGTTGCATAAAAACATTGTAGATACCGCCGTGTGTCTAACACTGCGCATCCAGATTAAACGCCTCATCGGCTGGTTTTGTTATATAATGTAAAGCTGAATAATTGAATTTGGCAATATTTTGATAATTTTAAATTAGACTGATATATAGGCAAATAGTGTAGACCTTGAACAGTTTGATCTGGGTCAACACTATTTGCCTAAGTTTGTCCGAATAATTAGGATAGTCTGTTAGGACCGTTTTAAGTCTGTTTTAACGCGTTTGTAAATTGACCGTTTAGTGATGTTTTCGGAAGGGAGAATACGGGTGAATTTACCGTTACAAACAGTTTGTATCCACATTAGATGCTGTATCTCGTCCCAGCATCTCGTCAAGATCCAATCAGATGATATTCTAAGTGATCGGACATCTAATCTCCCCAGTCAGCCCGCTGAATAATTCATAAATTTTGATAAAACTTCACTATTTGCGCAAGTGTGCTAGAATTCTAAAGGTAATCAACTCTTTCCCTGTTCTATGTTTATTTCAAATTTCAATACCTACTGAGTATTCATGGACAAAATGGTTATAATGAAATATGGAAGTTGGAACAGTGTAGCCATTTAAGACAGTAAAGAAACAGATCTTTCAAATTGCACTAGTAAACCGATAGGAGCCATCTGATCTGGTTCTACTCTGTTTGCCAATACCTGAAAATGCGTTTATATGAAGCTTGCTTTGCAGTACAATCAGGCCAAGTTTTGCACGGACATAATTAACCCAGCAGGCTAAAGATTAACACAAACAACTTTATACTAACAATATGATTAGACTTGCTTTTATTTCAATATTTTGCACGTACAATGGCTTACAATACAACTAAAACTAACAACATGGTGTTTATTAGGCATATACAGTAAAACCTCTGTATAACGGCCACTAAATTGTGTTAATTAGTTGGTATTTAGGGCAGGTGGCTGCTTAAAGCGAGGTGAAAGTAAAACAGAACGCTCCTATAGGAGCGTTCTGTTTTACTTTCACCTTGCTTTAAGCAGTCACCTGCTTTTAACACAAAATAATTGATGTAATTTAGTGGCCGTTATAGAGAGGTTTTACTGTACATGATCTTATTGAAAATAAATTCAAATAAGTGTATAATTAATTATGTCATAAAAATTAAAACAGAATAAGTTTCTATAAGAAAAAATCATTTTTTTAAATGTCATTTATTAAAACGAAAGACTGACATGGATAAACTTTAGCACAGCTTGGCACAACTTTTGAAAAAAATGCAATATTATTAACTACATGTACATATCTATACAATTAACAGTCAAAACAGATCTAATTGTAAAATGTTTAAGACAGTTAGTAGCTTAACCCTTGACCTCACATACATGTACATGTTTTGGCCTATTTGCAAACTCATATCAGATGACTCCTGTATAAGATATAACCACACCATGATTAGATGAATTTTTAGAAAGGCAAATGAACAAAGGAACATTTAATGCTGGCAGAAATTGTACAATTATGTTATCTAGTAGGCAAACAGTAGACCCTGCACTACAGGAGCCATCTGACCTGTGTCTGAAAATGTGTGGGAAGGTGTCCCGGTAAAGCAGCCATATACCTAAAACCCTTAGTTAACTCTTCTTAACAATCATAACAGAATCAACAAAAATGTGCAGAGAAAGACATAAAATACTACAGGAGTTCCTCTCAAGCAACCACTCAACCCTTTCACTGTTCAATATTCATGTGATAAAAAACAACATGAATTATAATTTATTAGCAGTTTTTTTTACAATGTAAACTTTTCAAGGGAATTACAAAAACTAGTGAGCGAGTTGGGATTTACGTCCGACCAACAGTATTTCAGTTATTTGTAGATGGCACTCGCTTGCTGCCTCACTGAAATACCCCTGCCGCGGGCACGTGACCACATTATCCTGACACCGGGCCGACCAGTCCTAAAACTACCCGTTTAATGTCGAGCGTAGACAAGGAAACTACTAGTACCAACTTTTAACGGCTTTTGGTCTGTCGCGGCCTGAGATCGTACCCCGACCTTCCGTACCGCAGGCGGACGTTCTACCACTGAGCCACGCGGCCGGTCACAAAACTGTAGAATCAGATCTATGTCATTTCAAAATCAAACAGAAGACCCTGATTAGATGGCTCCTATAGAAGTTGTCTGATCTATGTCTGCTTTGTAAATGCATGGAAAGGTGTTTATATGAGGGAATTTTAATGAACAGGCATTGGAATCTATAAAAGTGTTTTTGTGTTTTTGGTGCCACCCTGCATTAAGCTATCACCCGGCTTTAAGACCCTGAATTATACATCTTTTTGTTGGTTGCATTAGAGAGGTTATATACTGTATGTAAGAGAAACAATCTGCGTTACAAGCATGTCCTACAAGAGCCGTCTGATATGGGTCTACTGTTTGCAAAGGCATCAGTCATCTATGAGGGAAAGTGTGAAAGGAGCGCTATATAAATGTGGTATAATAATAATAATAATAATAATAATAATAATAAAGGGTTAACAAACCTTCAACACAGTATGTTTGCTCTTATTCATAATTACATGCATACATAAAATTTTAACCCTTGCCTGCTACAAAAATTATATCTGCTTAAACTTGAATCTGTTACACGGTTTTCCTTAATAAATAGATAGATCTATATAATGAAAGTCGGCCAGTCATGTCAGAGAAGGTTTTTTTTCACTGTAGGCTAGCCATTTATTGAAAATTAGCCTCGCCCCTTGCGTTCATGTTTGTTTGAACAATTGTTGCATATGGTCATGTAATGAATGTTCTCGCCAAAATATTGAAATCCGACTAGTGGCTTCAGAGAAGCATGCGCATAATTATGTTTTTTCCCCGTTGTTATTTTATAACGACTTAGTAAAGGATTGGTCACGTACGTAGTGAGCATTCATGCAAAGGATACTGAAATCCAGCAAGTGGCATCAGATGGGAAGTCTTTTTTTTTTAAACCCGTAGCCTGCTAAACGCGACCTACCTGACATTTACAAACAGCTTGGATTCATAGGAGACACATAGTAAATTGGTGTCTCATCAGGATCGAAACTGTTTGACACTGTCAATAGTATCTCAAACGCTTTCAACGAATCAGAAGTAAGTGACAACGGCAACAGATCGGAGCTTAACCCTTCGCTTGCTGAATTTTAAAATACATTTCTCCTTCTTTACCCATGCCCTGTTGTATAATTACATATATCTTCACTGTGTACAAGTATAAATATTTAACACCACAAGTATTGCAAAACAATCTTGATTCCTTAAAGTTAAAATCGTGATGAGCATTTAGAAACAGTTTCGATAACGGCCTTGTTTCCTGTGCAATCACTGCTGTGGAGTGCACTGGTCGCACAATCAACATGTAAATAGTGCAGACCCTGATGAGACAGCTCCTGCAGGAGCTGTCTCATCTGGGTCTTCACTATTTACAGGTAGGTATATTGACGTGAATAGCAAGCGAAGGGTTAAGCAGACGTCATTTTCATAGCAGGTAAATGGCTAATTTTCCAACAATATTCATTTTTACGAATTACAAGGGCGTTTTACAATAAGGTAACCATAGACTGGCCAACATTTCAATGCAAGACCGTTTAATGTTTTCCTTTTTGGTTGCCATGGTAACCAGAATTCTACATGTAATGTATAAATTATAATCTATTTGCACAACTTTAGTAGAGGGCCATCCATGTTCATCCATTCAAAGCCCTATACACTTCCATCTATAGTGATTCGTGATAGGGTCTAATGGTTGGTGGACAAAAGGTGAGCGGTCACGATGTCATAGATCAGGCTCACGAGCTAAAACTAAAAAGATAATTCTTCGCAGTTTAAACATTTCCGCTGTTGTCCTAATGGATAACTCCTAAACTAAGTAAAACAAGAGTAGAAGACCATATATTTTTCACATGTCAATAGGACATGGGATCTTCAACACTCATATTGGTACATTGGTTTAAAGTTATAGCAAACAATTAGCCTACAGTAGCCTTATTTGTGCCGTTTAAAATGACCACCTCTATTTTAGCACAGGATGAAGTAAAGATCGAGTATTTCCACACATTTATATCGTAAGTTGACCAATGATTTCCGCGAAGAATGTTCTTGATTTTTCAACATATGTGTATAAGAAAATTAAGCCCCGCTACTGGAGGCCATGCTTTTTTTTTGTTTTTACAAAGTCACCAAGTTTTTAACCATACCGGCATAACCTATAGAGCATCACAACAGGAACATTCGTTCAAAATTGTATTCAAATCTCGTTGGTGGTGTCAGGCTTAGATTTAAAAGAAAACTCACAATAGCCATATAAACTGGTCGCGACGAGCAAATCTTTTGACAAGTAACAGGGGCATGAGGGGCGTGAAAAGTATTTGTAGAGTGTCACTACGACACTGTATTGATATCTGGCTGGTGATTTCATTGACGATTTGTATTGCACAATGACATTAGCCATGCTTTTTGATGAATAACAACGGCTTCAACAGTATTAATAGAGGATCAGCTCAGTCCTGAACATTCATGAAAATATGTACATTGAAATTCAGTCAGTGGTTTCATATAACAAGAGCTTTGGTAAAATGAATGTAGCCACACATAAGGAACAATCAGGTGCGGATCCAGGATTTCAGAATTATTTTTATTTATTTATTTTTTAATTATTTATTTTTTTTTTTGGGGGGGGGGAGAGTTTTTTTTTGATGGGGGTGGGGCGTAGATTTTTTAAGTTGGATGACATCACTATAGTACGGTTGTAATACATGTTGAAAAAGGTCGTAATTGGGTGAGGGAAATAAAAAAAAAATCAGATTAAATCATTGTTTTATTGATTTTAATTATATCTAGATCTAAAAAGAAATACTAAAAAAAGTTTGTTTGGGCAATGTTGGGTGGGGGCGTACGCCGATAACATGGAGTGTAGGAGCTGTAAAATATTTTTGCTTCATTTGTTTGCAGCCCGCGAACCAATCTGGAAGCCTCGCGTGTGACTCGAATAATCACAAAGTGGTCCCAGTACAAATCATTAGAAACTACATATTTAACACCACAAGTATTGCAAAACAATTTTAATTCCTGTAAAGTTAAAATCGTGATGAGCATTTAGAAACAGTTTCGATAACGGCCTTGTTTCCTGTGTATTATTCGTGGATCCATGTTGTTATGACGTGTAGATCCAGTCTAGTTTCAGCATTTACTGCGTGAATATTTCGTATCAGAAACTGTCAGAGTAACTCTTCGTCTCATCTGGATCCAAGCTGTTTGTAATTGCGAGTCTTGGCTGAGGGGATAGCGGGGTGAGGGTTAAGCTGTATGAAGTAGTTTACGCCATGATTCATTGTTGGTAACATGGTGAAACATTAACCATTTGCCTCGTGAATATTCATGTAAGAAATAATGTCTGCATGGACATTTTTTTGTAATGGAATTCTTGACCATGGCAAACCATTATACAAATCTGTATACCTTTATAAGAGATACAGAACAGACCCTGATACAAATCTGTATACTTTTATAAGAGATACAGAACAGACCCTTATACAATCTGCATACCTTTATAAGAGATACAGAACAAACCCTTATACAAATCTGTATACCTTTATAAGAGATACAGAACAAACCCTTGTACAAATCTGCATACCTTTATAAGAGATACAGAAAACAACCCCTTGTACAAATCTGTATACCTTTATAAGAGATACAGAACAGACCCTTATACAAATCTGTATACCTTTATAAGAGATACAGAACAAACCCTTATACAAATCTGTATACCTTTATAAGAGAT
The DNA here is from genome assembly GCA_963576725.1 of Azorinus chamasolen. Lineage (NCBI taxonomy): Eukaryota > Metazoa > Mollusca > Bivalvia > Cardiida > Solecurtidae > Azorinus > Azorinus chamasolen. The sequence goes on along the minus strand of OY755243.1, from coordinate 47,671,352 downwards.
ACGGAACAAACCCTTGTACAAATCTGCATACCTTTATAAGAGATACAAAAAACAAACCCTTGTACAAATCTGCATACCTTTATAAGAGATACAGAAAACAAACCCTTGTACAAATCTGTATACCTTTATAAGAGATACAGAACAGACCCTTATACAAATCTGTATACCTTTATAAGAGATACAGAACAAACCCTTATACAAATCTGTATACCTTTATAAGAGATACAGAACAGACCCTTATACAAATCTGCATAACTTTATAAGAGATACAGAAAACAAACCCGTGTACAAATCTGCATACCTTTATAAGAGATACAGAACAGACCCTTATACAAATCTGTATACCTTTATAAGAGATACAGAACAGACCCTGAACGAACGGCTCAAACAGAAGCCGTCTGATCTCGGTCTACTCTGTGACATGCAAAGGTTACGTAATGGAACTGTGTGCATAGTCGTTCCAAGGTTTACGCCATAGACATGTATGTTTAGTTGTTCAAAGGTTTACGCCATAGACATGTATGTTTAGTCGTTCAAAGGTTTACGCCATAGACATGTATGTTTAGTCGTTCAAAGGTTTACGCCATAGACATGTATGTTTAGTCGTTCAAAGGTTTACGCCATAGACATGTATGTTTAGTTGTTCAAAGGTTTACGCCATAGACATGTATGTTTAGTTGTTCAAAGGTTTACGCCATAGACATGTATGTTTAGTTGTTCAAAGGTTTACGCCATAGACATGTATGTTTAGTTGTTCAAAGGTTTACGCCATAGACATGTATGTTTAGTCGTTCAAAGGTTTACGCCATAGACATGTATGTTTAGTCGTTCAAAGGTTTACGCCATAGACATGTATGTTTAGTCGTTCAAAGGTTTACGCCATAGACATGTATGTTTAGTCGTTCAAAGGTTTACGCCATAGAGTAAGACATGTATGTTTAGTCGTTCAAAGGTTTACGCCATAGACATGTATGTTTAGTTGTTCAAAGGTTTACGCCATAGACATGTATGTTTAGTTGTTCAAAGGTTTACGCCATAGACATGTATGTTTAGTTGTTCAAAGGTTTACGCCATAGACATGTATGTTTAGTTGTTCAAAGGTTTACGCCATAGACATGTATGTTTAGTTGTTCAAAGGTTTACGCCATAGACATGTATGTTTAGTTGTTCAAAGGTTTACGCCATAGACATGTATGTTTAGTTGTTCAATGGTTTATCCCATGACAATGAGTGTGCATCGTTGTGTGTGAAATATGTACTGTAGAACCTGTCTTAAGCGACAATAAGAAAAAGTTTGTAAGCCCGTGGATAACTTAATGCAGGTCCAAGGTAACTAAGAAGGTTCCTAGATGAGCTTTCTGCACTACTTTTGACCTGCGTTAAGTTACCATCTTTTTAATACTCCTATGTTCAATAAATGAATGGCCGTTTAGGATATGTATGTTTGCTCAAAGGGCGTCGCATTTATGAATAAATATTATAATGTAGCCCCCCCCCCCCCCCACACACACACACACACCAGGAACAAAAACTGTAAATGCATATCTTTATCATGTCAAAAGGAAACAGAACAGTCTGACGTGGGTCTTCTCGATTTGCTAATGCGTGAAAAGGCGTACAAATGAGGGAAAGGGTATAAGTATATTCTCTATTTATCTACAAATTACAAAAAGTGCATTTGCATATACATTTGTACAGTAAAACCTCATATACGTATCATTATCATTATTGATCTTTAAGACAGGCGGGAACGTTCTGCATGACTTTACCCTGCATTAAGCAGTCACCTGCCTAAAAGGGTCTAAATGATTCTATACTGAAATTTCGAATTATCGAGGTTTCGTACGAGTAAGCTATGGCAAAACGAGTCTGAGATAAAACAGCATCTCATAAGTAGGGATACTGCTTCATATTCGAGGACGGCACTGGAAATAATAAATAAAAACATTTTTCTTGTATCCTGCGCATTACATGGCTTAATTATGTTTTGTCCCGTTATGTACCCGTAATATTTCTATATGTTGCATAAAAACATTGTAGATACCGCCGTGTGTCTAACACTGCGCATCCAGATTAAACGCCTCATCGGCTGGTTTTGTTATATAATGTAAAGCTGAATAATTGAATTTGGCAATATTTTGATAATTTTAAATTAGACTGATATATAAGCAAATAGTGTAGACCTTGAACAGTTTGATCTGGGTCAACACTATTTGCCTAAGTTTGTCCGAATAATTAGGATAGTCTGTTAGGACCGTTTTAAGTCTGTTTTAACGCGTTTGTAAATTGACCGTTTAGTGATGTTTTCGGAAGGGAGAATACGGGTGAATTTACCGTTACAAACAGTTTGTATCCACATTAGATGCTGTATCTCGTCCCAGCATCTCGTCAAGATCCAATCAGATGATATTCTAAGTGATCGGACATCTAATCTCCCCAGTCAGCCCGCTGAATAATTCATAAATTTTGATAAAACTTCACTATTTGCGCAAGTGTGCTAGAATTCTAAAGGTAATCAACTCTTTCCCTGTTCTATGTTTATTTCAAATTTCAATACCTACTGAGTATTCATGGACAAAATGGTTATAATGAAATATGGAAGTTGGAACAGTGTAGCCATTTAAGACAGTAAAGAAACAGATCTTTCAAATTGCACTAGTAAACCGATAGGAGCCATCTGATCTGGTTCTACTCTGTTTGCCAATACCTGAAAATGCGTTTATATGAAGCTTGCTTTGCAGTACAATCAGGCCAAGTTTTGCACGGACATAAATTAACCCAGCAGGCTAAAGATTAACACAAACAACTTTATACTAACAATATGATTAGACTTGTTTTTATTTCAATATTTTGCACGTACAATGGCTTACAATACAACTAAAACTAACAACATGGTGTTTATTAGGCATATACAGTAAAACCTCTGTATAACGGCCACTAAATTGTGTTAATTAGTTGGTATTTAGGGCAGGTGGCTGCTTAAAGCGAGGTGAAAGTAAAACAGAACGCTCCTATAGGAGCGTTTTGTTTTACTTTCACCTTGCTTTAAGCAGTCACCTGCATTTTACACAAAATAATTGATGTAATTTAGTGGCCGTTATAGAGAGGTTTTACTGTACATGATCTTATTGAAAATAAATTCAAATAAGTGTATAATTAATTATGTCATAAAAATTAAAACAGAATAAGTTTCTATAAGAAAAAATAACTTTTTTTAAATGTCATTTATTAAAACGAAAGACTGACATGGATAAACTTTAGCACAGCTTGGCACAACTTTTGAAAAAAAATGCAATATTATTAACTACATGTACATATCTATACAATTAACAGTCAAAACAGATCTAATTGTAAAATGTTTAAGACAGTTAGTAGCTTAACCCTTGACCTCACATACATGTTTTGGCCTATTTGCAAACCCATATCAGATGAGTCCTGTATAAGATATAACCACACCATGATTAGATGAATTTTTAGAAAGGCAAATGAACAAAGGAACATTTAATGCTGGCAGAAATTGCAGAATTATGTTATCTAGTATGCAAACAGTAGACCCTGCACTACAGGAGCCACCTGACCTGTGTCTGAAAATGTGTGGGAAGGTGTCCCGGTAAAGCAGCCATATACCTAAAACCCTTATTTAACTCTTCTTAACAATCATAACAGAATCAACAAAAATGTGCAGAGAAAGACATAAAATACTACAGGAGTTCCTCTCAAGCAACCACTCAACCCGTTCACTGTTCAATATTCATGTGATAAAAAACAACATGAATTATAATTTATTAGCAGTTTTTTTACAATGTAAACTTTTCAAGGGAATTACAAAAACTAGTGAGCGAGTTGGGATTTACGTCCGACCAACAGTATTTCAGTTATTTGTAGATGGCACTCGCTTGCTGCCTCACTGAAATACCCCTGCCGTTGGCACGTGACCACATTATCCTGACACCGGGCCGACCAGTCCTAAAACTACCCGTTTAATGTCGAGCGTAGACAAGGAAGCTACTAGTACCAACTTTTAACGGCTTTTGGTCTGTCGCGGCCTGAGATCGTACCCCGACCTTCCGTACCGCAGGCGGACGTTCTACCACTGAGCCACGCGGCCGGTCACAAAAACTGTAGAATCAGATCTATGTCATTTCAAAATCAAACAGAAGACCCTGATTAGATGGCTCCTATAGAAGTTGTCTGATCTATGTCTGCTTTGTAAATGCATGAAAAGGTGTTTATATGAGGGAAATTTTAATGAACAGGCATTGGAATCTATAAAAGTGTTTTTGTGTTTTTGGTGCCATCCTGCATTAAGCTATCACCCGGCTTTAAGACCCTGAATTATACATCTTTTTGTTGGTTGCATTAGAGAGGTTATATACTGTATGTAAGAGAAACAATCTGCGTTACAAGCATGTCCTACAAGAGCCGTCTGATATGGGTCTACTGTTTGCAAAGGCATCAGTCATCTATGAGGGAAAGTGTGAAAGGAGCGCTATATAAATGTGGTATAATAATAATAATAATAATAATAATAATAATAATAATAATAATAATAATAATGATAATAATAATAATAAAGGGTTAACAAACCTTCAACACAGTATGTTTGCTCTTATTCATAATTACATGCATACATAAAATTTTAACCCTTGCCTGCTACAAAAATTATATCTGCTTAAACTTGAATCTGTTACACGGTTTTCCTTTTGTTACAGTTACACGTTATTTCCTATTCTTTAAAGCTTTTGGAGAAACTATTTACTCTCAAACAATGCAAAAAGAGAAAATTGCACACTCTGTTTTATTGAGTCTGTTCACGAGTAGTAATTAGAAGTGCAACACTACTCACGCCCCCTATAGCACCTGCGTAAGCAGTATTTAATTTTCAAAACTAAAAACATCAAAACTAATGATCCTGAAGGACCAGAAAATATAACACTGAAATGACTAAAACATGACTAAAATAATGCAGAAAGGTCCTATATGAGTTTCTGCACAAGGTCTGTCCAACATTAGGCTTACAACATGTAGACAGGTTATCTAGATCAAAACAGGGCTTAATTGTTATCAGGGTCAAACAGCCATACATAATTCTGTATTTGTTACCAACCTTTACTTCAGGAATATTTATGCCAGAAATAAGGACAATACAAATATTGAATTATTAATAAGATCATTTTTAATGATATATGAACACAGGAATATTTAATTGTCAAATTAGATCTATATTATATCATAGGCAAACAGAGCAACCCTGGCCAGGCTGTCTGATCTCGGTCTACTCCGTTTGCAAATTTATTTGCAGGTGTATATGTGGGATAAATATTCTCCAACAGAGAAAGCATGATGTAACTTTCAAGGGTAAAAGATGCATGACAGAGACGCCCCATAAGAAATTGGGCAAGAAACAGTTAAACCTTTACTCCATGAATATTCATTTAAGAAATAATTGTTATGAATGCTATTTGGGTGATTTTTATAGTGGCTCAAGAACATAGAAAACTAGAGGTTTGTTTTTGTCACAAAAACAGATGTCTCCCCCTCCCATCCTCTTTCCAATACACAAGTGTAATGTCTGTAACTCCAAACTTATCAGGGTCTAATTTTAAGTCATCAGGGGCAATAACTCCAACATTATCAGGGGGAGACAATTAAAAAAAAACGGGTACACAACAACACATGCTGGTCAACATTCCTAGAGTTGTTTGTTTGTTTGTTTGTTTGTTTGTTCGTTCGTTCGTTCGTTCGTTCATTCGTTCGTTTGTTTGTCATTTCGGTCGTCGTTCATTTGTTTGTATATTTGTTTGTTTATCGTGTGTTTGTTTATCCATCCGTTCATCCATCCATCCATCCATCCATTTATTTATTTATTTTGGTTTTGTGTGTGTGTGTTTATTATTTTTTATATAAATACAGGTATTCGTTCACTTTACTCCTTTTATCATCATCCTCATCATTCATGGCGTTGTTATAAATTTTATCATTGAAGAAAATATTCCAAAACAGGGAATTAATATACTACATAAATACTTGAAAAAGGGTCCTTAGTGGTCGAAATATTAGATCAGAGCAATTCAAGTATTTATGTATAAATTTTATCATTTCTGTATATAAATAGAGCCGAGCCTGTCAGGGGACGAAAAATATTGGGCCGATATGTGAGTTTAATTCGGATACCTTTTGTGGTCACCATCGAACATCCGCAACGTCGCCGGCAAACCAAAAATGATACTCGCAGCTAAGACAATTTTTGCCTTTTGCATGGTACTTGCACCATTTATGGTGTTAGGTGAGTAGTTTATATCATAATCATATGCTCGTTATTAACATTTTAGTTTCGTATATGCGATGGTTATACCCTTATCTTCTAAAAGTATACATCTGTTCTGCCGACGTGGCATTTCGTTTCTTTGTGGGTGGGGTTTGTCATCCAGCTTTAGCTGTGATCGCATTGATCCTACACTGATGTTGTTAGTACAGAAACATACAAACGATTCAAACTATTCCAAACACAAACTTCTATTTAAATTATAAGTGAAATTCTCAAACGAATCCAACGGCTGTTGGTAGTTTCGTTAATGTTTCTATTTTTCACACAAACTTGCTAACTGCTAACCACGTCTTATATTTTAAGTTGCTTGAAATACTTTTATCATTCTAATTACCACAAGATTAAAGAATTGAATACATAAATATTTGTAGGATGTTTGTTGTGAAACATTACGATGAACAAACTTTTGCACTGTGGGACGTTCACACAGAATTTAAGCATCCATATGCTCAAAAATAAGAAGTGAGGTGTAATGAATCACAGGTGTTTGGCGTGTGCACCCTCTACCCCCCAACCCCCTCTACAACAAAAAAAAATGAATAAAAGACACTAAAACACACATACATATGGTCAAATCATCATAACATAGCATAACCAGTTTCTGACAAACACCCTTCGGTGTCAAAATATATCATAGGAAGGTAGACATGAAACCCCAATGGAAATCACCATCATACTTGCTCTAGAGTCTGTAACTTGGCTAAATCTTGATCAATCTTAACAGCTTATGGCTCTTTCTTTGTGGAAAAGATGCCTTTATTGAAATAATAACCAACAATAACCACTGTCCTTCCAATACTCTAGCTATGTCTCTTTAAACATCAAACATGAGTTGGTCAGCCAAGATCTGATCGATTCGAGAGCACCATTTGACAAGAGGAAAACTGTAAATTCGATATAGACCAACGATTTATCTATCCATATCAACACATGTGGGTATTAGTATGCACTCACCACCATAAAGTTAGTGCCTCGCTGTCTAACAGTCACGAAACTGCCAATAAATTTGAACTTGATGTTCATATAACAACAATGACAGCTGCTGATCTGTATCACCGGACGCGCTTGACTCCAATGCCCGCATTACACAACAGGCGCGTGGTGGTGATTTTCATCGGGGTTTCATGTCCACCTTCCTATGATATACTTTGACAACGAGGGGTGTTTGTCAAAAACTGATTGTTACGCTAAGTTCAGATGATTTGACCATATGCAAGTGTGTTTTATTTTTTTGTGTTTTTAGGGGCGGGGGTGGGGATGAGGGTGGGTGATCAGCACGCGCCAAACACCTGTGTAATGAATCCTAACACTCTTTGTATTCAAAGACCTATCTTAACATCATCTTAACATAGGCCTTTGCTGTATTGGAACATACATTTGGTCCACTATATTAGATTCATAAATGGATATCACAATGACTGAATATGTAGTGGGCTGGAAATCGTCAGAGACTCAGATGAATTTTCACAATCTTTCTGCTAGTATTAACAGTTTGAACCTTTCCCTTCATATAAACACTTTTTTTTACACCTTTTCAAATAGAGTAGACCCATACATGTGATAATCTGCTGAGGCATGTCAGGTAGATTTAGGAAATTTGTCAGGTAGATTTAACTTTTGTCAGGTAGATTTTACCGACGCGACAAAAATATGGAGGAGAAAAGAGAAATTTGCTTGATACTTATGTTTGTTATACTTTTTCACATTATCATTCATACTTTACCATAAATGCATACCATTATAAATCTTACATTACACACATAACATTTACACACTTAACCCTTTCCCTCATATAAACACCTTTTTCACGCATAAATTTGCAAAGAGAATAGACCCAGATCAGATGGCTCCTACAGAAGCTGTCTGGTCAGGGTCTGCTCTGTTTGCTTATGATATAGGAATGATTCTACACTTTCTGGTTTGGCCAAAAAATCCAATGTGGTGTTAAGATCCCCATTAACCCTTTCCTTCATATAAACAAGTTTTCATGCATTTGCAAAGAGAGTAGACCCAGATCAGACAGCTCCTATAGGATCCATCTGATCAGGGTCTGCTCTGTTTGCTTTTGGAATTTTAAAAATGTTTCTATACTTTATAAAATGGCTATAAAGTTCCAATCTCCATATTTCTTTATAACTACTTTGTTTATGAATATTCAGTAGGGACTGGAATTTGGAATAAAAATGGAACAGGGAAAGGGTTAAAAACAAATACTAATAATTGACATGCACTAATAATTCTAGATTTTTTCATGGGTCAAAAGGACTCTTTGAAATCAATAGGTCTCAAGCCCAAAACACTGATTTCCTTATTAAATAATGTCATGAAAAAAATCAAGATTTATTACTGTTTTATCATATAATGAAAAAGATATTCCATTTTATTTTATTTTATAATAACATTTTTAGGGGTTTTGGGTCTTATTTTATAGCCTTTATTTAGCTATACTCCCAATGACAACCTTTACTCAGTTCAAGTTAGTTAAACCTTTACTCAGTTCAAATTATTTACTGCAAACATTGAGCAGTCACAGAAATGTTGAAATCCCAACAGGTCCAGAGTCTGTGTTTTAGCCTGTATCTACAATCGTTGCGAAAACTGATGACATAACTTAATTATGAGAATATAATTCCTATTATAGGGTCATGACACTCCCATGTCGCCTCGTTTGAATAATAAACCTGCTGCATGTGATATTTGTGGTAGACGTTTGCATTTTGACACGACTGGTTCCCGAACAATTTAGTTGGTAAAGTCCAGTAGAGTGAAAACCGGAACCACCTCGTGATTATGTAATTCGGGTGCTCTCCATGGTCTCCACAGGGGATTCCCTTGATTGGTCCTACCAAAACGGACCAAACATGGATCACAGCATGATAGCAAGCTAAAGCTGGTCTGTGTGTGTAGAGAACTAACAGATAAACTTCACCAGGGAGGAAAATATATGTCACTAAAAAAAATGCCTTCTTAAAATTTAAAAAAACGGTATACATGTATTTGTCTACCGTTCCGGTAGAACGGTAAACTACCTCTGAAAACGGTAGAATTCACCTACCGTCGGTAAATATCACATGTATGTAGACCTAGATCCTGACTGTAGATCATGAGTCTGCTCTGTTTGGGATCTCCATGGCCAAGTGGTTATGGTCTTTGACTGACAATCGCTTAGCCCCTCACTGCTGTGGGTTTTAATCTCTATCTGGGCACTGGATTTTCCATGTGAGGAAGCCTTCCAGCTGACTTGGGGTAGGTCAGTGGTTCTACTTGGACAATATTCTCAATGTGCACGAAACAATGCAATTTATTACGTGCACAGAAGAATCTCTAGGGTCTTCCTCCACCAGTAATTAGTTGGACGGCGTGATATGACTGAAAGACTATTAAGCAACATAAAAACTGATAAAAACAAAACGAACTGCTCTGCTTGCTTATAAAATTATAATAGATTGGACTCTACTGTTTCTTCCTATACCAAAACATCCTTTGTAGATACAATTTTAGTATTTGGGTACACACTTTTATCTGTAACTCTGATACAATAAATTGGTATCAGATCTGTAATTTATGAACAGACCATACAGCTTGTGGAGGAGCTGTCTGATCAGGGTCTGCTCTGTTTGCTTATGGAATAATATAGATAATATATGATTTTACAGTGCAAAATAGAGTAAAAACTCCTCTGTTCATAAGCAGTACCGCTATAGATTTTCAGTTAATTTTCATTTATCTATATTTTGCATATTCCTGAAGTAAAATGTTATGGAATGATATGACTGGATGAATTTACAGCATGCAACACTGCTTTAACTTTTCAATTTTTTGCAGGAAACACATGTGTTGGACCTCAGGTTGATTCCAGTGTTTACACAACAACTGAAGCCACTTCTTCCTCTGAGACTGTCTTCATTGTACAGTTTTCTTTAACCTGCAAGAATGGTGCAAAGGTAAGTTTACATAACTTCAGTCAATATATATATTAACCCTTTACCTGATAGAAGCGGCTTTTAGCGTGTTTGATTTATTCCTCCGCTGAAGAAAATAGTTCAAATTCATACAGTCATGAACATATTGCATAATAAATATTTTCTATATCCTAGTAGATGGTAGCTTAAAGCAGGCTGAAAGTAAAGCAGAATGCGCCTTAAGGCGCATTCTGCTTTACTTTCAACCTGCTTTAAGTGGTCATATGTCTTCAAAACTAGAAACAGGCTATTGGGTAAAGGGTTAACGGTTAACCCGTTACCTGTTCAATATTCATGTAAGAAATCATGGATATTTATTACCTGAATATTATTTATAATGGTACACTACTACATGAACATGGAACCTTTTTTTGTACCTTGAGTCGACAGAAACTGTAAAATCACATCAATGTAATTTCAAAAGCAAACAGAGCAGGCCCTGATCAGAAGATGGCTTCTATAGGACTAGGAGCCATCCGATCTGGTTCTACTCTGTTTGTGAAGGCATGAAAGTGTGTTTACCCATTGCCTCAAGCCATCTGATCTGGGTCTACTCTGGTTGAAAAGGCATTAAATTTAAAAAGCATTCATATGAAGGAAAGGGTTAAGCTAACATTTTAACAAAGACCAAAAGTTCCATATTGTAAAAACAATAACTTTTGCATTTCTTATACTCAAAGTGGAAATTATGATATAGTAAATTTTACAAGCACATGAATTTAAATATTACAGCTAATTGAGTAACTCTGCATCTCATCAGGATAATTCTGTTTTAACTCTTTATTCCATGAATAATTATGTAAGAAATAATGACGTTGTGAATATTAATCAGATTAATTTGTTATAATAGCACATAGACACAGGAACTTTTGACCACAGCAGTAACTGTTAAAATTATTACTCATGAACTTAAGGCTGTACAAACATGTTTTTACATCAGCTGTTGTTGCTTTATTTTTAGAATGTGAATCTGTATGCTGACATTGGTGGCAAGACAGTAGCAGTTACACAGGCAGCAGAGGGCAGCAAATATCAATATCAGGTAATATCACAGTAGCAGTTACACAGGCAGCAGAGGGCAGCAAGTATCAATATCAGGTAATATCACAGTAGCCGTTACACAGGCAGCAGAGGGCAGCAAGTTTCAATATCGGGTAATATCACAGTAGCAGTTACACAGGCAGCAGAGGGCAGCAAGTTTCAATATCAGGTATTATTACCAGTCAGAGTAAATCCTTGGAATTTGATTGGTCAGTTTGCTAAAAACTGCTGGGGTGTACAGAACCGTATTTGGCGGCTTCCACGGAGAATACAGAATTCAAATTAGACGCGTGACATCATTCGTTTTGTTTTTAATTTTAGCGTTGATTCGAAATTTCATATCGTCCTTAGTCCATTAATTCTGGACGGATTACGACCAAATAATCGATAATAAACGTAAAAAACTGTTCCTCAGTTTGACACTATCAACTTCTCGGTACAACGTGTAACCGTTTAAACTCAAATGTTTACAAGTGAACGTTGAATTCCTCTTTCGAAATTGCTCTGAGACGACGTCATATTTGCTCTGTGATGACGTCATGTTTTCCTTGTCATGTCGTAATATAATTAGAGATCTAATGTCAGCAAAAATAAGAGTTGTTCGTTTCTTAATTAGGTAAATCGGATCTCTGACTAGTAATAAATTCCTTACATGGTAATTTGGCAGGGTGTACAGGCTGGTATGACCGTTCTAGATCACGTATTTCCTTCGGCTAACGCCTCAGGAAATATGGGATCTAACCCGGTCATACCAGCCCGTACACCCTGCCAAATAACCGTGTAACTAATAATATCACAGCAGCAGTTACACAGGAAGCAGAGGGCAGCAAATATCAATATCAGGTAATATCACAGCAGCAGTTACACAGGATGCAGAGGGCAGCAAGTATCAATATCAGGTAATATCACAGTAGCAGTTACACAGGCAGCAGATTGCAGCAAGTATCAATATCAGGTAATATCGCAGTAGCAGTTACACAGGCAGCAGAGGGCAGCAAGTTTCAATATCAGGTAATATCACAGTAGCCGTTACACAGGCAGCAGAGGGCAGCAAGTATCAATATCAGGTAATATCACAGCAGCAGTTACACAGGCAGCAGAGGGCAGCAAGTATCAATACCAGGTAATATCACAGCAGCAGTTACACAGGCAGCAGAGGGCAGCAAGTATCAATATCAGGTAATATCACAGCAGCCGTTACACAGGCAGCAGAGGGCAGCAAGTATCAATATCAGGTAATATCACAGTAGCCGTTACACAGGCAGCAGATTGCAGCAAGTATCAATATCAGGTAATATCGCAGTAGCAGTTACACAGGCAGCAGATTGCAGCAAGTATCAATATCAGGTAATATCGCAGTAGCAGTTACACAGGCAGCAGAGGGCAGCAAGTTTCAATATCGGGTAATATCACAGTAGCCGTTACACAGGAAGCATAGAGCAGCAAGTATCAATATCAGGTAATATCACAGCAGCAGTTACACAGGAAGCATAGAGCAGCAAGTATCAATACCAGGTAATATCGCAGTAGGATATCAACTGACAATCCCTTAAATATTTTGTGCTGCAGCTGTCCATTTTGTCAATGTTTTACGATATGTTTTCCTCGTTTACTCAAAACTGGCAATGTAACTTTGACCTCTTCACCCAGAGTTTCACATGTTTGCTTAAAACCTTTGAATGCTGGAAACAAGGGTACTTGCATTTGTATACATTTAGATCCAGATCAGAGGACTCTTAACCCTTTCCCTGTTCTATATTTATTCCAAATTCAAAACCTACTGAAAATTCATGGACAAAATAATTATAATGAAACATTGTAGTCGTTTTAGAAACTAAAAAACAGATCAATCAAATTCCATTAAAAACAGAACAGAATCTGATCAGATGGCTCCTACTCTGTTTGCAAATGCGTGAAAACTTTCATCCTAAATTAAGCTCCCACCTACTTAACCATTTCCCTCATATTGTCTTCTTTTGACGCCTCTGTAAAAATCACTTTTTCAAACCATTGTGATAAATAGAGCATTTGCTCGATAGGAGCAAATGTTCTATTTATCACAATGGTTTTAGAACTATACAATTCTAAAAATTTCCTTTGCTCTAGTTTATGTTCCTTTCGGTAGGTTTATTCAAAGAGGTTGGGTCTAAAAATAGCTTATGAGGTAATGTGTTAAAAACAACAAGCTAGTTCAAGTGGCTCCTGTAGAAAGGATTTACTGTGTACAATTGCACTAATTGTTTATCTGTGTGTTTTTGTCCTTAACTTTCCAGGTCAGTGCAAGTGACGAGAACAAAAATCTTCCCTCCGGCAAATATGACATCAAATTTTATGATGAGGATGGATATTCCTCCCTGAGAAAGGTAAGAAATGAATACAGTCAGATGTAGGAAATATTGACATCGTGTCCATTAACCCTTACAAAGCTGAATTTTCAAATGGAATATTCCAAATTTCAAATAGGTCAAGCTTATGGTGAATATTTAGGGATATTTTCTAAGGAAAATGTAACAGACAAACAGTGCAGACCCTGATGAGAGTTCTCCTCTAGGAGCCCTCTCATCTGGGTCAACACTGTTTGCAAAGGACATTAGTGACTCGTGTCCCGCACTGTAAGGGTTAATTAGCAGAGATTTATAATTCCATATGGACAGAAATGTTTGGCCATGGCAGAAGCTAAATATTTCATAAGCAAACGAAGCAGACCAGAACAGGCGGCTATAGAAGTAGTCTGATCTTGGTTTTCTGTGATTGCAAGGTGTTAAAACGTGTTAAAAGGCATGTCAAGGTGTTAAAAGGCGCATCTATGGAGTAAAGGAACAAGCCTGTATGATTTTTGTGTTACCTGTTTCAGCAGGGTATCGCTGATTCACTAGGGGATCTTTTTCCTTGGTCCATCCAACTTGTTTGTCACACTTTTTATCCCCTGCTGATGGTTGAGGAATATAGTTTGTTTTGGTGTTGTCTGTCCTGTCCCGGAGCAATAGCTAAGAAATGGTTCAGAGTTTTTCTATGATACGTTGTGTAAAGGCTAAGTACCACAAAGAGATGAGGCCCTGCAAGTATCACTGACATTTACATTGGAATACCAGAATTATCCCTTTCCCTGTTCTATGTTTATTCCAAATTTCAATACCTACTGAATAGTCATTAACAAAATGGTAATAAAGAAAAATGGAAGGTGAAACATTGTAGACCTTTTAGAAAGCAAAGAAACAGATCTGTCAAACTATATTAGCAAACAGAGCAGATCCTGGGTCTACTCTGTTTGCAAATGCGTGAAAACACGTTTATATGAGGGAAAGGGTTAAAGTCCTTTCTTTTCGAAAATCTTGACCATTTTGTCTGTCCGGAGTCATTTTCAATGAAACTTTGCTTACAATAACTTGCTTACAATGTGTTGCACCTGTATTTTGTTTCTTGCAGGCCCAGAGAAGTGGAGATAAGGCTGATTCTGTTGCCTCATTGTTCAGTATAACAGTCAGTCACCCAGTAAGTAATTCTTAGACTAGTATTTACCTTTGGCTTATTTTCTCAAGATGTACTTATTTTCATTTTAACCCTATACCTCATGATTATTATGTCTCCCCCATTTATGGGGAGATATATTGTTTTTGCCAGAGTTGTCTGTCTGTCCGTCCGTCCGTCTGTCCGTCTGTCCGTCCGTCCGCACTCACCAAAGGGTAGTTGTGTGACTTTTTCTAACTAGTCGCACAAGTAAAATCATTAACCTGGCCATCTCTTGTGACATTAACCTGGCCATTTCTTGTGACATTAACCTGGCCAGTTGTGGGACATAGGGTTAGGGTTAGGGTTAGCTTCCAGATCATTCTTTTCCAAAGTTAGAGCCAAAAATAGTTTTTCTTGTGGGACTAGTCCCACAAGAAAAGATCAAAGGAAAAAGTCACACAACTACCCATTTGTTAGCATGTCCGTCTGTCCGTCACAAACTTGTGTCGCGCGTATCTCTGAAACCAGTTGGGCTAGAGTCACCAAACTTCACAGGAATGTTCACCAGCATGAGTTGTTGTGCACGTGGGTTTTTTGAATTATCTCCCCCTGATAATTTTGGAGTTATTGCCCCTGATGACTTAAAATTAGAAAAACTTTGTGTCGCGCGTATCTCTGAAACCGCTAGTACTAGAGTCACCAAACTTCACAGGAATGTTCACCAGCATGAGTTGTTGTGCACCTATGATTTTTGAATTGTCTCCCCCTGATAATTCTTGAGTTATTGCCCCTGATATGAATACTTAAATTTATACAAACTTTCTGTTGCGCGTATCTCTGAAACCAGTAGGGCTAGAGTCACCAAACATCACAGGATTGTTCACAAGCATGAGTTGTTTTGCTCTTGGTTTTTTTTAATTGTCTCCCCCTGTTAATTTTGGAGTTACCTCCCCTGATGACTTAAAATTAGACAAACTTTACTTAGTGTTGTGCATATGTCTGAAACCACTAGGGCTAGAGTCACCAAACTTCAAAGGAATGTCGACCAGCATGAGTTGTTGTACAACTGGGATTTTTGGATTGTCTTCCCTTGATAACTTTGGAGTTATTGCCCCTGATATGATTACTTAAAATTAGAGAAACCTTGTGTCATGCATATCTTTAAAACCACTAGGGCTAGAGTCACCAAACTTCACAGGAATGTTCACCAGCATGAGTTGTTGTGCACCTGGGTTTTTTGAATTGTCTCCCCCTGATAATTCTTGAGTTACTGCCCCTGATATGTTAACTTAAAATTAGAGAAACTTTGTGCTGCACATATCTCTGAAACCAGTAGGGCTAGAGTCACCAAACTTCACAGGAATGTTCACCAGCATGAGTTGTTGTGCATCTGGGGGGTTTTAATTGTCTCCCCCTGATAACTTTGGAGTTACTGCCCCTTATGACTTAAATAAGAGAAACTTTACTTTGTGTCACATGTATCTCTGAAACCACTAGTACTAGAGTCACCAAACTTCACAAGAATGTTGACTAGCATGTGTTTTTGTGTACCTGAGGCTTTTAAATTGTCTCCCCCTTACACTTGTGTATTGGAAAGAGGATGGGAGGGGGAGACATCTGTTTTTGTGACAAAAACAAACCTCTAGTTCATTAAGATATTATGAGTGTACGGACATTAATTGGATGAATTTCATTATGGCATCATGAACAAGGAATTTCTTTAATGATGGCAGAAACTAGAATCAGATCTATATTATTAAACTGGAATCACCTTGTAGGTTGGTCCCGTCTGTCCATCCGCATTTAAGCATTGGTAGTTGGTGTCACAAACTCCTCCTTAAATTTGAAAGTTATACAATTTATATTTGGTAAACATAATAACCATGATTGAGGATGTGCAAGATGCAATTTTCACGTGTTTAGCGAGGGAGTGGGTTGCAAGATTATCCCCCCCCTTGAATTTTGATTATATTTGTCATTTAGGCCTTTACCATGGGAATTTGGTGTTGCAAACTCCTCTTTCAGTTTGAAAGTTATTGAATTTATATTTGGCATACATAATAACCACGAAAAGTAGATGAGTAAGATTCAATTTTTTTGTGTTTAGTTCCAGGCATTGCAGACTCATCTCCCCTTGAATTTTGAGTATTTTTCGTCTTTTATGCCTGTAACACGGGTAGTTTGTGTCACAAACCCTCCTTCAATTTTGTAACAGGTTTCAATTA
This sequence comes from Azorinus chamasolen, assembly GCA_963576725.1. Classification (NCBI taxonomy): domain Eukaryota; kingdom Metazoa; phylum Mollusca; class Bivalvia; order Cardiida; family Solecurtidae; genus Azorinus; species Azorinus chamasolen. The sequence goes on along the minus strand of OY755243.1, from coordinate 47,654,346 downwards.
AGGTCATATGCATGGCCGCTATGAAGTGTGTCTTTGCACTAGATAATTCTTGTTTGCCTTTTTCAAGGTAATATGGAGTAACCTGCCCTTGAACTTAGATGTAATGGTTTACTGTTGTATAGGGGTAACTACGTCCACAGTTTTCTTGATTTCTATGAAAGTTTGTGCACATGGTCTCTTTGAAGTGTAGATGTGCATAACATAATTATTTTCAGTATGTTATGATTTATACAGGAGTTATATGCCCCTGGACTTGTACCATATGTGTTGCTAGCCAGTAACATTTGTGGAGTGAACTTTGACAGTTTTCAGCATAATTCAATAAAAGTTGATACACATGATCTCTGTGAAGTTTACCTGACATGTGCATCACATAAAATTAAATATTTTCATTGTCTGACATACAGAAATTGTCAGCACTTGGAGTTGTGATCAAGGGTGCAGTGAGTGGGTATTCATTGCCTTTACTTTAGTGATAGTTCTAGTTTGCATGTGATTGTGATGGAAGACAACTTCACATGGAATAATTAGGATTACGATGCTCAATAATTTATCTGTGGAAGAAAAGAAGTCAAATCAACTTTTAAAAATGAAACAGGCTGAACAGTTTTTGCAGGTGACAATTGTTGAGCACTCTTGGCAAACTGCTGAGTTTTAAATTGAGATATGACATCAATTCTAACGTTTTACCATTACAGGGTGTATGGAAAGGCCCCATTGTCCAGACAGAGTTTGTAGCAGCCTCAGTGGCAATCCTTGTATGGTACGCAGCATACACTGCCAAGGCCAAGCTGCAGTCTTCATGATAGTGCTGTCTGATCTTAGTAGTAGACTTTAATAAATTGAATAAACTAAAAGGGAGGGGGGGGGGGGGGTATGAAAGCGCTAGAATATGCAAAATTTAACAGTATTGTTTATACAATAAGTCCAGAAAATGGAATGGGCTGTTTTAACAGTAAAGGTCAAACACCTTAATACAGATATAATTGTCTCCTTTCCAGAGCAACAGATAATGGTGCGTACTTAAATATTAAAATCCTCCTATCTCCCAAACTATGTTGTGACCACTCTGTAGAATCGGCACTTTGAGACGATTCTAAAGAGTGGTCACAACATACAGTTTAGTGGAGAAATGAAGATTTTTTTTGAAAATGTTTTAATTTACGCTCCTTATCTGGACCTCTGTCTTACAATGACTGATGTCTTTTGTCAGACAGTTTCTATTTATAGGGATTTACCAAATAACATATCTCATCTCTGGTGACGTTTGAAGTTTTTTGAATGAGGGTAAAAGTTTGAAATACAAGATGATTCATCTGTACACAGGAGTTCAAATGTTATTACTAGACATAATTATATTGCATAGTGAATTGTCTCATTTTTAACCCTTTCCATGATACTTTTGTAGAAGTGTTTTTTGGAACCTTTGCAAACAGAGTGGACCTGGATAAGACAATTAGGATTGGTCTGACCAGTGTCTGCTCTGCTTGCTTATGAAACAATATAGATCTGAGTCTGTGGTTTCTACTATTATATAGTTAAAACTATTATGTGTTCAAAGGTTATTATATAATTTAGCTAATAAATATTCATTATATCAATATTTTTTACATGAATATTCATGAGGGAAGGGTTAATAAAAACTTCATGCTCATATTCATTCCAAAATACATGCATACATGACCTTAATGGTGAACAGTTTGTGTGAAGAAAAAAAAACTTGTCTGATGGGTTAAATAAGTTGACCCCATGCCCAGTTCTGAATTAATCATTTCCTTCATGTATGCCTTTTCATACATTTGCAAATAGAGTAGACCTAGGTCAGATGGCTCCTATAGGATCCGTCTGATCTGGGTCTGCTCTGTTTGCTTTTGACATGATACAGGCCTGATTCTAAAATGTTTGTCAAGGAAAACAAATCGGCTGATAAATATTTCTGATGTCATTATATCTTAATATATGAATATTGAACTGGGGAAGGGTTAATTTAGTTCAGATCTCTCTGGGGTAAATACATTTTTTTGTTAGTGTGATTTATGAAGAATTGGAAGATGTGAGACTGCTGATTGGTTATGAGAGGAATAGAAGAAAGAATGAGGAGTGTGTGCACTGTCTCTGTAAAGAGTGAATCGTGACGTTTTTAATAAAACCTGATTAAAGTAAAACAAATTGACATGGTGAATGTATGAAATAAAATGTTTTCGAAATTGTATAATTCTATTTTGTTTTTAATTTGATCCATATTTGTTGACATGAGTTAACTTGTCTGTTGTTGAGTTTACATGTATTATTTGTTTTTCTTTACCCTTTACTCCATAGATACGCCTTTCTATGCCCTTTGCAAACAGAGTGGTCCCAGATCAGATGGCTCCTGTAGGAGCTGGTCTGCTTGCTTATGGAACAATATAGATCTAATTCTACAGTTTCTATTTAGGCAAACACTCCATGTGTTGATATTCCATTTTAGAAATTAAACATAAAAGCACGATGTTATCATTTCGTTCATGGAGTAAAGTAGAGGTATTGCCACAGTCATTGTCGTCGTCGTCATTGTTTTTATCACGAGGTTTGTGCTTCATTTAAGCCTTTTCACACATTTGCAAATAGAGTATACCCAGATCAGATGGCTCCTGTAGGAGCAGGTCTGATTGCTTAAGGAACAACATAGATCTAATTATACAGTTTCTAATTAGGCAAACAGTTCATGTGTTGATATTCCATTTTAGAAATAAAATTTCTCACGATGTTATCATTTCGTTGATGAATATTCATGGAGTAAAGTAGAGGTATTGCCACAGAGTCATTGTCGTCGTCGTCATTGATTTTATCATGGGATTTGTGCATCATGTATGCCATTTCACATATTTGCAAATAGAGTATACCCAGAACAGATGGCTCCTGTAGGATCCGTCTGATCTGGGTCACGATGTTATAATTTCGTTCATTTTTGTGCAAAAACAATCATGCATATTTAACCCTTTCCCCCATATAAACACCTTTTCACACATTTGTAAACAGAGTAGACCAAGATCAGACAGCTTTAAAAACTCAGCTGATAGATAATCATGCCATTTTTAGCTCGTCTGTACGAGCTTTTGTCGTAACTCCGGCGTCCGCGTTGTCGTCGTCGTCGTTGTCCGAAATTTTAACATTGACCATAACTCGAAAAGTATAAGAGGTATCATCAACATGAAACTTCATAGGTTAGTAGATCTCATTGAGGGGAATGCCCCTACATAAGAACCATAACTCTTTATTTAAAAAAAATGGAGTTATGGCCCTTTATATTTTTAAAAAATGTTTAATTTAGCTGGACAAGCACCAAGTCAGACGAGCGTTGGTGCCACACGCGGCTCTTGTTCTTGCATGCATTGATGTTAAAACGGGGAAAGGTTTAAAATCCATTTCGACAAAAATAACTTTTTTGCTTCTATATTTAACTGTTCACGGTTTCACTCAAAAAGCCAACCCCCCCCCCCCCCCCCCCCTCCCCAATTTCACAAGGACAGGTAACCCTAAAATTAATTTTGCTATAGTTATCTGCCCTTTCTGACTTAGACTTCCACTACACTATCCAGCACTAAAGAAAGTGGAGCGCGCTGTCTGCGGACAGCTCTTGTTTACATAAATATTAAACACGGGAAGGGTCGAGTCAATATTCGTAGAAGAAAGTTAACGAGGATACTGAGATATGCCAGACTACAGCCGGAATACCGTATATAACCATGGGTATCTGTATCGAACTGATTTCGTGATGCATTTTTATGTAGAAGAACTTACTGGATCCTGCTGAACTGGAAATACTCAAATAGGACGAATTTGAAAACCCCATCCGATTAGCTATACATGTATAGATAAAAAGGTTTATTAGTTCCAATAATAGATGAAGAATCAGTGAGATGTATTTATCTTTCACTACTTTCACTGATTTAACTTTTTCCTCTTATGAACTCCTTTTCACGCATTTGCAAACAGTGTAGACCCAGATCAGACGGCTCCTATAGGAGCCGTCTGATCAGGGTCTGCTCTGTTTGCTTTTGACATGATATAGATGTGATTCTACAGCTTTTGCCAAAGCAAAAAATCCCTTGAAAAGTTTACGTTATAAAAATTGAGTTACAGTAAAACCTCTCCATAACGGCCACTAAATTACATCAAGTATTTTGTGTTAACGGCAGGTGGCTGCTTAAAGCAAGGTGAAAGTAAAACAGAAAGCTCCTATAGGAGCGTTCTGTTTTACTTTCACCTTGCTTTAAGCAGCCACTTGCACTAAATACCAACTAATTAACACAATTTAGTGGCCGTTATAGAGAGGGTTTACTGTTATATATATTCATGTTTTCATTATCTCTGACATGACTACTGATCAGGAAAAGGTTTACCCTAGTTACTGGCAAATATGGAAATAAATATCATTCAATCTCTGCATTGGGTAAGAGTTTATCTTTTCTTAAATATTTCGTTAAGATACGCACTGAGCTTGTCTTTCTTTACGAATGTCCCCTTATTTAGTTTTGTGATAATCAGTGGATTCATGTTAAGCTCATTCTTTTTTGCTATCATTCGAACTATATTTTTTTCTCACATTGCAACTTTAGAAAGATGCCAGCCTGTATGTATTCAAGGTATGGACAAACAACGTAGTAAACATTTACATATACAGTTCGACTTCGATAACTCGAACTCCTACATGAACGTTCAGCATTACTTTGTACTTGCATTAAGCTGTGAATTTGATATTTTTCAGATTAGAAATCGGATGACTCGAACTTCTGTTAGCTGGAAGTGATTTGTATGGTGCCTTGAAGTTCGATATATCGGGGTTTAACTGTATGCGTATAACAGGCGATCATTACCCACCATAGGTCTTCCAACACATTTATATAGCTCGAACAGTTTTACCTGGGCCCTGACCTACTTATTTTGCAAAATAAAAATTCGTAACATTGCACGGGTTTATCCTCGGCATGTGTCCCGGTAAGCAACTATGCATGGACACACTCGTGATTCTTCACGATTTACCGGTGGAGTTTTATTTATACAGCGTCATCTCTCTCATTATGTATTCTGAATAATAAAGGTGAGGGTCCAGGTCAAATTGTTCGAGCTATACTGCTCGTGGAGTCAGCTCCCAATCAGTCAGTCGTATATCGAGCCATGTTGAACCGCAAATTTCACGCCACCCATTTTTCACACGTGTGAAATTTGTGGCCCCAATTTTCACATAATTTGTGAAAATTGCGTTTTGTTCCTATACCCCCCTTCAAAGCCCGACGCATTTTTCACGTATATGAAAAATGCGTCGAGACGATGTGCTAAATTATTCACTTCAAAACACGCGACCCATTTTTCACACGTGAGAATATATTGAAGTTGACAAATGTCTTTGGTCATTTCGGTTATAGACCAAGGTCGCAGGAATCGAAATGCCAGATTTGTATTACAATTCAGAAGTTGATTTGGGTGCTTACTCAGCATATTTATTTGATTAAAATACAATGTATAATTATGGGTCACGTGGGCAAAACGTATTTGGAGTTCCTTGTTAATCCTTTAGCGTCCACATATTTGATATGCATTATGATTGTGTCTGCATTTGATGCCCCCGTGTTGCGACACATCTTGTTGCCGCTGTACATAGTGTCGCCGGCGACCATCTCTGCTGAAACAAATGGAACATATTGCCGACGGCGTTAATATGTGCCGAAGTTTTCGGCACATATTAATGCTGAAATGCACAAATTGTCGCCGGCAACAATATGTGACGAAGGTTATGGTGCTGTTTAAGGGTATTTCTGCCGACAAAATGTCAAACGCCTTTAACGACGAACAAATTGACGAAAGATGAATATATATATGGATGAAACGACAAACAGCTGGACGGATATGTGATCCTGTCAAAACAGTTGACACAATACAGAGCTTTTGATTATCATTGGCGCAATTACACTGTTGTGTCGTAAACCACCGACTACTATAATTTTGATTTCCCGACAAACGACACTATGACAGTGGCGTAACCCTTGTGCACGTATTGTCGCCGGTGCCGACAACTTCGGCACATACTGTCGCCGGCGACAATATATGCCGCTTGTTTTGACATACATTGTTGCCGGCGACGATATGTACACCGTCGACAACATGTGCTGCAACACCCGGGATGTCGAATATCTGGGATATTTTGTCCCGATCGGCTGCTAGTCTGTCACCCAGGTCATAAATCTAGAACTGTTTGCATATTGGGTGTGTACAGTTCTTAAAGACATTCCCTTGGCCAGCTTGGGTCTTTACAGCTAACCTGTGAAAAAGCATGCGGCACATGGTAAGAGCTATAGCAGTCTGCCTGTCAAGAACCACTGGAGCGTTCCATGTGAGGCCCGTCTCTTACATTTGATGATTTGGAAATGATTAGATTGTCACTAATGCAGTATATGTTTTTATTTTTTATTATGCTCCCTGAAACTATAAGAAGGCGCATATAGGCCCGCTTTGTCCGTTCGGCCTGTGAATGTCTTCTAAAGTGCTCAACCTACATTCATGACACTCCACATACAAATATATCTCGTTGAGATCAAGTGCAGGGTGCAGGGGTTAAATTATAACTTTCTGAGCAGTATTTACATATTCTGATAGACCTTGTTGGGAGAAAAGGCAGCTGTGTCCAAGGATAATAACTCTGTGGGACATCTCTTTTGGAAGTATTGCCCTATGTAATCTGTCTTTTTTTTCACTGAAAGTACTTGACCCACACTAACGAAAAATCATATTTCAGCAATTCTTTTCATAGTAGACATTGTTGTAATGACATTTCAAAAACTCTCACAAACACAAAGGGATTGCAAAGAACTTTTAGATTGTCATGCAACAAGTGCTCTTGGCATGCTACATGGAGAACTTCTCCATCTTTACCAAGCGGTAAAGACTTAGTAACCCTTCGTTTAATGCACGGTGTTATCTGTAGTGGAGTTACTAATTCACAATTTATAAGGTTATCGAAGATGACCAAGTTAGGAAGCGCCAATATTGGTAATATTCTTGATACGTACATTGGCACTTTCAGCAATTTCATTGAACAAGATAAAGAGTCCTCCTGTTCAAAAGAATTGTATCAGGAACTTCAGCACTGTAGTGATGATAACAGTGTTGATATTATCACTGATGCAAGGCATGCAACAAGGAAAAACTCAAAGTATACTGATGTTGTATGTGTTGGGTTTAGTACCGCACTGCAGGCCAAATGTCCAGAGTTTTATCTCTGATATACATAAGCGCTCAGGTTTTTTTTAATGTATTTAATCCTTATAAAATATTCATCTGCTAAATTGCTTGTCTGCTTCAAATGTGAAAGTGCTTCATAGTTTGTAAAGATTTGTGAAAATGTTGTCTGTCAAATAGCTTGGATCCAGATAAGATGCCGGGTTACTTGACGTCTCATCTGGATCCAACCTGTTTGCATATGGCCCTTTGTTTGTTAGTGGTAGGCTTCTTAAGGGTTGAACTTCTATTGTGTTCTGACCAACAATGGTCTTTTGAGTGTGTTCCCCTTGACTAATTGTATGTCAGGGCCTCTCTAGACAGAATGAGACGGCTTGCCATATTTGCACACTTGTATCATGCTTTTACTGTTACTTTCACGCCTATTGAGAACAATAGGGGGGGGGGGGAATCATTGAATGGACCTGGGTAATGTCTTTAAGAAAAGACCTTTCACAATACAAGAAACTTTTGACCTTATGACCTTCTCCTTGACCTTTGACTTACTATTTTAAAAACTTATTTTGACTGATGAGGAGAAGGACCATTATAATTTGCGTATGTAATTTTTGATACACACCAGTTGTAGGAATACAAAATATTTGACCTGCTGACCTCTGAATTGATCTTAAGCATACTTAATGAAAAACCTTACCACTGGCTATCACTTCTGAACCATCGAAAATGGGGATTTCAAGCTTGGCACGTATCTTCCTTTTTTCAAGACCTTTTTACAGTATGTAGCGTACATCGTGCGTATATCTATCGTGCGTTAATCGTATATCATGTGTATATCTTTCGTGCGGATATGTTGTACATCTCACAGTTAATATAATGGGTACTATTTCCATTGTATGGGGTAAGGTGGACCAGTATGATGATCGTAGGTATATAAATGGGCGTTTGGTCAGCAGCCAAAATCAGCTCAGACACGGGTTTTTCGGCCCTGAAAAAACGCACGCTACCTCTATTCGTGTTATGGCTGCTATGGTGCACCGTAAATTTGCAGCATCAAACCAATCGCATTATTTATAGGATCTAATGTCAATAGACAGGACACACACAAAATTGACGCCAAAAGGTTTAAAGAAGGGCCATAAATTGGCCTCGTTTTTTTGTTGTTGTTTTTTTTCGCACAGTACATCATGACCTTTAGTGACATTCTTTAAATAGACGCGTACTGCCTATCTGGTTGTGCTTATCTGGCACCGAAACGAGAACACAAGCAACGTTGTTTAAAGCTGTCACCCTCACGCACTACGAGTTAACTGGCTTTAGTCTGACAGTACAATGAGAGTTTACTGAAAGTAATTAGACACATCACTGAGAGTGAACTGACAGTAACCTGACAATTCAATGATGGAAAATATACTTATTACATTGTTTTATTATTTTGTTTTATTAATTTATTTTGATTTAAATCAATTAATCAATACCTTGTTTATTGCGATATTATCATTAATAGTAGTAGTAGTAGTAGTAGTAATAATAATAATAATGATGATAATAATATTTATTTATTTATTTATTCATTTATTTATTTCGCCACATCACAGCATTACAAAAAATATTATCTTCATTAATTCATTAGTAAGACAGATTACTAAAAGCTACTCTACCGTAGGCTGTCAGTTTACTCTAATTTAACCTTATTTTCATTTCGGTATACTCTCAGTGCGCTGTCATTTCACTCTCAGTTTATTCTCAATGCCCTGTCAAATTTTATATATGTATACATGTATTTACAAAACATTCTTATCATCTACGTCGGATTTTAAATAAGGTAATTGGATAATTCCTTAAATTATAATTTCTGTCACCATATACATAATCCCAAGCAGTTTATATACAGACCAGACGCTGTGTCGCTCTGCATCTGGTCTGGATCAGAATTGCTTGCAATTAAAAAAACCCAGCTCAAATGGCAGGGACTTAGAGTGGATTTCGGCATAAGCAGAAATTCTACTTAACCGATTTCGAGATAACGAGAGTCGATTCATGGGGCATTACTGTCATAGACATAATTCAGGGACAAAGCTACCCTATCCGATATTTATTCAATGTCCTGATGGCTGTTTAAGATCTCTCATGCGTAAGCATGTTAACAATAGCTAAACCATCTATTGACATATCTGTGAAAAATGCGTTGGTATTAGTAGGTCTTCAGAAAATGGGGTTAAAGGGGTGCCGAAATTTTCACAGCACGGTTTTGTGACAAATGGGGCCGCATTACGTGTGAAAAATGGGGCCGCAAATTTCACCCGTGTGAAAAATGCGTCAACCCATTTTTCACACGTGTGAAAAAATGGGTGGCGTGAAATTTGCGGTTCAACAGAGCCACTCTACTCATTGGCTCGCCTTCTGCTGTAATGCTAATTTTCAAAGTATGTACCTGTATCATAATAGGATATAAAATATATAACTCTCTTTATGCGTTTTGTTCCGGAAGCCTGTACAGTGTTTTGTTGGTTTCACGTGAAGATCGCAATGTAGATGTTTTGCATTGATATCCAGTTCGAGGGAAGGTTACACGTTTTGTATGTTATAATCTGTAAATAGAACACCCAGGGGGGTTCTGCGCAGCCGAAAACTAGATTTTAAAGCCATGCTATCGCTCAAAATCATGATAGGACCGCGTATTTTCTAATATGTATGTACTATCCCCGATACAAATAACCATTGAATCTGTAATAATAACCCCCTCCCTGCAAACTAGGGTGCACATACTGCGTAAGTATGTAGGTACAGTAGAACCTGTCTTAAGCGGTCTTATTCTGGTTATGTAAGGCAGGCGGTAGCTTAATGCAGGTCAAAAATAATGCAGAAAGCTGTAGGAGCTTTCTGCATTACTTTTGACCTGCATTAAGCAACCACCTGCTTTTTAACAGCCCTCAACCGTTTAAGACATGTTCCACTGTACGTGTATCAAATCGAATCAATACTATTGGGCATAACTTCAGCATCATTATGATTGGTGTCAAGATTGCTCAATTCTATTCAGTGAAACCTCTCTAATGCGACCACTTAAGAAATAACAGTGAGTGGTTTTATTTTTAATGCAGGTGGTTTGCGTTATGCAGAATAAACGTAATGCCGAACATTGGTATGAGAGCTTTCTGTACGACTTCCATCCTGAGTTAAGCTATCAACTGCCGTCAAGACACCGCTACTCGTATATACACCTCTTGTTGGTGGCCGCATTACGACTTCCATCCTGAGTTAAGCTATCATCTGCCGTCAAGACACAGCTACTCGTATATACCTCTTGTTGGTGGCCGCATTACGACTTCCATCCTGAGTTAAGCTATCAACTGCCGTCAAGACACAGCTACTCGTATATACCTCTTGTTGGTGGCCGCATTACGACTTCCATCCTGAGTTAAGCTATCATATGCCGTCAAGACACAGCTACTCGTATATACCTCTTGTTGGTGGCCGCATTACGACTTCCATCCTGAGTTAAGCTATCAACTACCGTCAAGACACCGCTACTCGTATATATACCTCTTGTTGGTGGCCGCATTACGACTTCCATCCTGAGTTAAGCTATCATCTGCCGTCAAGACACAGCTACTCGTATATATACCTCTTGTTGGTGGCCGCATTACGACTTCCATCCTGAGTTAAGCTATCATCTGCCGTCAAGACACAGCTACTCGTATATACCTCTTGTTGGTGGCCGCATTACGACTTCCATTCTGAGTTAAGCTATCATCTGCCGTCAAGACACCGCTACTCGTATATACCTCTTGTTGGTGGCCGCATTAGAGATATTTTGCTATTACAGAAACTGGTGACAATGTCGACCGAGTTCAATGACCCGAGCTTCTAGTTAATAGAGTATATAGCTGTCAAGATATTTTTAGTACATGTGCTTTGAATACGGAAACGAAAGTAAAGAAACAGGTCTTTCAAATTCAACTAGCAAACATAGCATATCCAGATCAGACGGCTCATACAGGAGCCGTCTTATCTGGGTCTACTCTGTTTGCAAATGGGTGAAAAAACACGTTTATATGAAGGAAAGGATTAAGCGGCCAGTCATGTATTGAACACAGGAGTCTAAAAAGCAGGCGGCTGCTTAATGCCGCGCAAAATTAATGCAGAAAGCTCCTATATGAGCTTTCTGCATTACTTTTGACCTGCATTAAGCTACCGCCTGAATTACAGACCCTTAACTAGACCTTTTTAAATGCCTCTTAAGACAGCTTCTATTGTATTACAAATTCACACAGGTGAAGCTTACCGTGAATAGTCATGCAGTTTTTTTTATCTCATAAAGAAAAGTCTAACATGACAAACAGTGCATACCCTGATCATGTGAGGGATCCACTAGGAGCCCTATCATCTGGATCTACACCATTTGCATAGGATATTAGTGACTCGTGTCCTGCTCTGAAATGGTTAAAACATGATATACCTCTCCGCTTTGAAAAATCCAGCAGTCCAAAGACTAACCCTTTACTCTATAAATACGCTTTTCTACCGCTTTGCACTTAGAGGAGCCGCCTGATCAAAGTCTGCTCTATTTGCTTTGCTTATGATATAATAAAGACACGATTCTACAGGTTCTGCTATGGCTAATAACTCCTGTGTTCATGTGCCATTATAAAAATTATCTAATAAATTTTGAATATTCATAATGTCATGATTTCTTACATGAATATTCATGGTGTAATGGGTTAGTACGAGCCTTGCCGGAATATTGCAAACAATGTAGACCGTGATAAACACGAGTAGCCAATCAGTTGCACACACAGGATTTCGTTTTCCGATATGACAAACAATATTCACCAAGATTAGATGGCAGTCACTAGCAAGGCGACAGGAATGGAATCAGCACAATACTTGTATACGTAACTTCGAATACACATTTTCCTGTGACTAGATTAAGGTATTAATTTAGGGTTTTCCGCCGCAATGTTTTGTCGTCTGCTTCAATTTGTGTTTGAATTTTTCACATGTTTACCCCTTACCCACGCCCCATTAATCACGGCGTCAATAGTTTTGATCCTGACGTGACGCCATGTGACCCCGTGTCTCATCTGGATCCAAACTGTTTGCAAAATGCTCACAGATTTGCCCATGGCAGCATGATTTATTTCAAAATCTGACTGGAGTTGTTCTCCTTTCTGACAAATGCTGAATTGAACCTTTCTGCGAAAATGAAATTCGATTTTTTCATTCAGCCTGAAGGAATTTAAAGCTCTTAGATCTGGCATGGTGATTACTTTTATCAGGATGGAATTGGGGTGCAGATGGCACAAAGATATTTTTATCACAAAATTGCATACTGTATTTTCACTGTGGTGCAAGCTGTACGGTCGCGAATGTTTAGACTTTTCCAAGATGGCGGACGAACAGGAGGCTGAAAGGTAAGCATCACATTTTTACACTTTTTAAACAATGTAGATTTTTCTTTCCGTCTTTTAGTTGGTGCCATAACACAGAATTATAACGCCCGTCAACAGCAGTTTACCTCCTAATGGTTCATGTCTGTGTGTAAGGCTCAAAATCTTCCGTAAACAATGCAGAAACTGAAAATCAAAAATCAGAAATCGAATCGAGAAGGAGGTCATATTTTGCCTCATTGTAAGCTTACCAACAACGCTAAGCCTTTTCTAACATTGTGGGTATATGCATTTGAGTCCGGTATTAACGTTGAGTTAATTAGTTTGAAGCACAATTCTACATTTTGTCTTTTTGAGAGGTTTGGAAAAAATGTCGAGTGTACGGTTTAGCCCGTAGTGGTAAAAGTGCACTGTACGGTTTAGACCCGATGTTTTTTGTACGGTTTAGACACGATTTTCTTACAAAAACTGTACGGTTTAGACACATACAAATACTAACGTTTGAATATGCGTCGTAAGTCTAGATAGTGTAATCCCAACTAATTAGTGTAGATATTCCTTCACACAATGCCTATTTGCGATTTTGACAGTATATTACAAACAATTAGGATCGAGAACAGAAGCATAGCATATAATCTGGATCTGTACTGGTTAACATTTGAAGACAATGTTATACTTAAAAAGTTTTGAAGTGAATTGATTTTTAAGTTTAACTGATTGGGTGTTTGGGTAATAGTGTTTTACCCGTTTCAGTCCTAATGCAAATACAGAACGTCTGAAATTAAGTCGAGCACTTTGTACTGTTACTTTACATTACTTTACATATCTTTTCAGATGATTTGCCTGTTACTATTGCGAGACAAAGGAAACCATCAGCCACTGTGTAGATGCCAATCCGAGAAATCCATGAAAATTAGAAGAAAAGTCATATATATCGGGAAAGTCGGGGCAACGTACATTAACTTTTAATGTAATACCAGACGTTTTGAAATAAACAAGCAAAATAATTCTAAATGGTGAAATGCAAACCATTGAAATTCAAGATATTGACGAAGATTTTAGACTTGGCAATTTATTTGGTCCAATAAATATATGTTTTTCATTAACTTGTTATCCTTTTCTGTTATATACTTATTTCACGTTTATTTTTATGTCACCTTTAAAATGCATGTATGTCCTACGAAATGGCATTCCATACAGATTCAGCCCAGATCCGTCATCGCGAAACTGACGAGATATCGACCAAGTGCTAAATTACATCAACTCAAACTAAATGCCTGTAAAACATAATTCGAGGGTAGGTTCTTTTTTTCTGACAGATGATACAGATTAACCATTATGTTCGCTAAATGAATTGCCGGCATGTCAAAAACATGTTAGTTAAACTTAAAAATCAATTCACTTCAATTTTTAAAGTAAAACATTGTCCTTAAATGTTTAATAACCAGTATATATCCAGGTCATGTTCTACCCATAATTCTATTCTGGTTTTCCAGTTATCTTACTGAAAGAATGCAACATGTAATTTTACCTGGTACCTTCTCTGACTGGAATACTATGAAGCTGGTGTTCCACAAGGATATATATTAGGTCCATTGTTATTTCTTGTTTTTTATAAATGCTATTGTTAGCGACATTGGATGGAACATTCGTTTGTTTGCTTACGACACTAGCTTGTTTAGCGTAGGTATTACTCCCGTACATATGGCAACAAATATCAATAATAATATATTAAAAAGGCAGAGAAATGGCTAGTTGAATTCAATCCTAAGAAAACCGAGTCATTAATAATCTCGAGAAAAATGTCTCATCCGTATATATGCAAGACCATCAGATTCATGAAGCAGATTCACATAAGCACATTGGCGTTCATCTCTCACGTGATCTAACATGGCACTGTCATATCGAATATATCGCTACTAAGGCATGGACAAGAATAAATGTCATGCGAAAACTCAAATTCACTTCGGACAGATATTCCCTTGAAACAATCTTCGTATATTCGTGATACCTATTTTAAATACGATGATACTATATTTGATAACTGTAATGCCAGATAATCTAACAGTTTTGAAAAAATTCAATATGAAGCTACCCGTATAGTAACTGGGACAACTAAATTGGTTTCTGTTGGTAAATTATTGCATGAAGTTGGATGGAAACGCCTTGAAACCAGACGTAAAACACAGACTTATTCTCTTTTATAAAATGGTGTTTCATTCTCTTTTATAAAATGGTGTTTCATTTAACGCCAAAATATCTCACAGAACTGGTACCTGAAGTGGCTGGAAGTGTTTCTCGATGCAATTTAAGATTAAGAAACGCTGGTGATATTCAACCTCTGGCCTGTCGCACAACCCATTATAGCAACTCTTTCCTCCCTGCAACAATACAGGAATGGAACAACCTCCCCGAAAATGAAAAACAATCTTCTACTCTAAACGCATTCAAAACGTCTTTGAATATCAATCTGCTAACTGTTCCCAAACATTTTATTACGGTGTCAGAAAACAGCAGCTCCTGCACAAGAGGTTTCGTACAAACTGCAGTTCGTTTAACCATGACCTATTCTCAAAGAACATATCTGACACTGCCTTGTGTACATGTGGCCTCGTTGAGAACGCATCGCACTTCTTCTTAAGCTGTGGCAAACATACCAACGAAGGAAACCAACGAAGGAAAACAACTTTTTGATGATGTTGCCAGATTCACTACTCCGTCCACGTCTGTCTTTCTGTTTGGTGATCCTCTTTTAAATTATAATACAAACATCATTATAGACGAAGCTGTACATCGGTGTATCCAAACCTCAAAACGATTCTAATAAATTCGGTAACGCTCACCTTCTTCCGAATGTGCTTGTACTGCTCAGAATCCTAGACCTCTCTACATATATGTGTCAACCTTCGTTTACTTTTTTGTGTCTTTTATTTATTTATTTATTATTTTTTCTTTTATTCTGAAGTATCTTTCTCAAATAGTTTTTGTATAAACTGATATATCCTGCTTAATTAATTTAATTAGTTTTTCAGTACAATTAATATAGTTCAATAACGGGCAGTCATTTCTGCATAAAGCGAGTGCAGTTGTTACGGTGATGGGAGAGAAACACAAGAAGCAGTCTTGTTTTCTTTTCCTTTGTGTTATCATTACAATATTCATGCAAATATTTAAAAATAAAATACGTTTAAACCAATTATATACTGTGCTTCTGATCTCGATCCTAATTGTGTGTGATATGCTGTCATAATCGCAAACATGCATCGCATGAAGGAAGATCCATAAATTATTAATAAATAGTTGGGATTATACTATCTAGACCTACGGCGCAGATTCAGATGGTAGCATTTGTTTTGTGTCTAAACCGTACAGTTTTTCGAATGAAAATCGTGGCTAAACCGTACAAAAAACATCGGGTCTAAACCGTACAGTGCACTTTTACCTCTAATGTTTAAACCGTACACTCGACATTATTTTCAAACGTCTACAGATCTAAGCCACAAACTAGGTAACTCAACGTTAATATCGGGCTCAGATGCATATATCCACAGTGTTAGAAAATGTTTAGCGTAGTTGGTAAGCTTACAATAAGGCAAAATATGACCTCCTTCTCGATTCTATTTCTGACTTTCAGTTTCTGCAAAGTTTACGGAAGATTTTGAGCCTTACACACAGACATGAACCATAAGGGGGTACGCCGCTGTTGACGGGCGTTATAAATCTGTGTTATGGCACCAATTAAATGACTGAAAGAAAAATCTACATAGTTTAAACAGTGTAAAAATGTGATACTTACCTTTCAGCCTCCGTTTTGTCCGCCATCTTAGAAAAGTCTAAACATTTGCGGCCGTACAGCTTGCACCACAGTGATTTTAACACCTTCAGTGCAACGAAGACGGATGTGTGATATATACAAGCAGTCTGGGTCTAGATATAATGCCGAATGATTCGGTGTCTCATCAGGATCCAAACTGTTTGACACACTGTTTATAATTGTTTTAGAAACAACTTGAACTAGCGTCCACTCTAAAACATGAATCATTCGAAAATGTGTCCAGCGTACGACAATTCCTGCACCGAAAGGGTTAACCCTTTCCCTCATATAAACGTGTTTTGCACGCATTTGCAAACAGAGTAGACCCAGATCAGACGGCTCCTAGAGGAGCCGTCTGATCAGGGTCTGCTCTGTTTGCTAATAGAATTTGATAGTTATGTTTAGTTGCTCTCTAAAATGTCTACAATGTCCCACCTTCCACATTTCTTTATAACTATTTTGTTAATGAATATTCAGTAGGTATTGAAATTTGGAATAAACATAGAACAGCGAAAGGGTTAATGCAGGCAACACCCGTATATTTGTACTTACAATAAAACCTCTCTATAACGGCCACTAAATTGTGTTAATTAATTGGTATTAAGGGCAGGTGGCTTGCTTAAAGCAAGGTGAAAGTAAAACAGAACGCTCCTATAGTTCTGTTTTACTTTCACCTTGCTTTAAGCAGCCACCTGCCTTTAACACAAAATACTTGTTGTAATCTAGTGGCCGATATAGAGACGGTTTACTGTACATTTATTTCATTGCAAAATATCGTTCTACCGATACAAATTGTGAATTTGTGACAAAAATGCAAACAGATCCAGATTAGAATAAGTCGGCGTCTCATCTGGATTATATGAGGCTTATTTGATGAATTTAAGTGCTGTACTTATTGTTGGCTGTTCTTAATCATTTAAATCTAGTGTTTAATGCGAAAAATGTTGTTTTTAGCATCTACAGATATATGTGCGTACCCAAAAAACTAAAATCGTCATTTCTCCACCAAACCCAATACTTTGACCACTATTTGGAATCGACTCGCGAAGATAATAATAATAATAATAATAATAATCTGAAGACGGCTATATTTCAACAACCGATCTGGATCTATTCTGATTGCAAAGCGTTTATATGAAATAAGGGTAAATACGATTATTTGCACGGGGTAAAAATAAATCTTGAATCAAGATTGTTTGCAAAGATTATCCCAGATTCACTTGCAACATTGAAAAGTTACAATTGTCCCCTGGACCGCTGGAATGTTGTGTGCGATGTGGCGCTGTGGGATACTGTGAAATATTGGCACCATTCAGGAAAATCCTGGTGAATCTTATTACGTTTATCTAATCGAACATAAAGATAAACAACAAAAATATAATAAAATTCTGTATAATGCACAAAAAAGTCTCACTAATGCGATGCTTATTAACGAAGGGATTTGTAAAAACAGGCAATAGTTTAATACAGGACAAAGGTTATACAGAAAGCTCCTATAGGCTGCATTTCACTACCACCTGTTTTTAAAGTCCAGAATTATACTTCTTTTTGAGTTTTTGTATTTGCGAGATTTTACTGTAGTTGAAGCGTAATACACTGATATACTTTTATATCATTTAAGATCCTTTTATTTTGAATTGGTTTTAGAATTTATCACAAAAAAGAAAAAAAATGAGGATTGGATACATTATGGTGAAGTCAGCTTTCTGGCATTTTCTTTTCCTCAAGCCTACGTCCAACATTTCTGGACGAAAAGACAAACGAATCCAATTATATTCCCTAAATTTCTGTCACAAACACAAACACTAAAGTCAAAATGGCTGTCGTGTCAAGACGGCTGATATAGATAACTACACCTCATAGGTACAATAAAACCTCTCTATAGCGGCCACTAAATTGTATTAATTAGTTGGCATTTAGGGCAGGTGGCTATAGAACGTTCTGTTTTACTTTCACATTGCTTTAAGCAGTCACCTGCATATAACACAAAATACTTGATGTAATTTAGTGACCGTTACAGAGAGGTTTTACTGTATACCTTATAACAACATTGCAGACGGCAGATCAAAATTAGACTGTAGGAACTGTTAGACCAGGGACTGATTTGTTTTATAGAGCCCATTGTGACATTACAGAACTTCGGTCAAGCCTTTTACAAATACAGACGCTTTTTGGCACCTCTACAAGCAGAATAGATCCTGTGCCTTCTCTGTTTGTCTATGGAATTCTATAATGTCTGACATGGTAAATATTCATAATTCATGATGCCATTATAAAACTCAGCTAATTAATATTCATACATTCATTATTTCTGACACGAATTTTATTAGGGAATGGGTTAATGAACATTTATGAAATGAAAGAGTGTTACATAAATATTCATGAGGGAAAAGATTACGCCATCGTGTGTTTCAGATGGGGTAGTCATACGCCCTTTAACCCTTTTACCGACAATGTCGCAAAAATGCACCACGACAAATAGTGCAGTCCAAGACCAGACGCCGCCTTTTCAAAACTTTACTTTATGTCTCAACTCTTAATAACTTTGAAATTTGCATTCGTTTATCTTATTTCCTGATTTTACCGAATGAGGTATCAAAATTGGATTGCAGACGACAATTAAAAAATTGGCGCCGAAAAGAAAACTCGCCCAGATCCGATTCTGGAGCTGGTCCATTTTTCATGCTGAGGGAGTACAACAAACTAAATGTCAAGCTGTCGATTTGCTAGTATAAGCCATTGACACCGATGGCTTCAGCAAACAGTGCAGACCCTGATCAGAGGACCCCTTCGTGTTTAAGGGACACTGGTCACAAATCGGTTAAATGTTGCTTTCGACTGGTTATACAAGTTATATAGTCGTAGTTTGCCAGCCATTCTCCCACGGCCAGGTCACGAAACTTTTACATAATGAATACTGATTTAACCCTTTGCTCCATGAATATGCATGTAAGAATATAAATAAGTTTACGTTTTCTTTACTCCATGAATATTCATGTAAGAATATAAATTAGATTAATTGTTATAATACCACATGGACAGATAAATGATTGGCCATAGCAGAAACTGTAGAATCATATCTATATTATATCCTAAACAGGGGCCGACTGTTCTGGGTCTACTCTGTTTGCAAAGGAGTAGAAAAACGTATTTATGGAGTAAAGGGTTAAGAAAAAATGAACATAATTATAGTAATTATTTTCTTATAATAGCATATGGAAACCAGTACTTTTGACCATGGCACAAGCTGTAGCAGTATATGTATATTATTCCGTAAGTAGACAGAGGGGACCGAGATTAGATACGATGCACAGGAGGTCTGGGTCTGTTTGTAGCGTAAAGGCTTGACCCTTTATGCCATAAACACGCTTTTCGACGCCTTTGCAAACAGAGTAGACCCAGATCAGACGGCCCCTACAGGAGCCGTCTGATTAGGGTCAGCTCTGGTTGCTTAAGAAATAATATACATGTAGATATGATTCTACAGTTTCAGCAGCAGCAACGTCTTTCTCTGTTCACGTGTCATTATAAAAAAAACTAATTAATATTCATGTTAGTCATTATTTCTGGCATAGATATACACGGAGTAAAGGATTTCATTCTCAGGTAAGAGTTCGGGTTTTGAGTACAACCTAAAATATGACCAATCAGATACTAGAGAATGAACCTAAGCTGAAGTTCTATTACCTCGCAGCCACGCCTCGATGCTTTCATATGTTGTTTTAGAAAACTACAAGTCTGAAGGGATGCACCTGGTGAACCACAATGGAAACAGTCATCTTTTCAACATTATTTGCTTATACTCAGGGAGCCAGTAGTGCCTACCGTGCACCCTCCCCCCCCCCCCCCCCCCCCCCCCATGACTTTTTTTCATGGGTACCAAAATGTTCAGAAAAGTGTCCTGAATCAGAATCGCGAATGTACTCAAACTTAAATTCTTTTAGGCTATGTGTATTTTAACCGTTTCCATGGCAACCCCCCAGTTTTCGTAATGATGACCCATACCTACAAATTCGCCCATATCACAGCCAGTTTTTGTCCTAAAACTATAAAACTGGTACCAAATGGAAGATAAGACATTGTGCTTTTATTTCTAACTTGTTTTTTTAAATTACCTTATTTGCATACTCATGAATATTAATGAGAACATTAAAATTAGTAAAAAAAAGTATAGAAATAATGTAAACCTTTCATTTTTTAGCCTACAAATATCAGAAAATAACTTCAAATGCAGTTTAACATGATGACGAAACCCTCAGGAAACAAAATATCCAATTTGAGGACCATAGCATTAATTTTAAGCACCATTTTCACCGTTTCCATGGCAACACCCTAGTTTTTGTAATGATGGTCCGTACCTGCAAAATCGTCCATATCACAGCCAGTTTTTGTCCAAAACCCATAAAACTGGTACCAAATTGGAGATAGGACATTGTGCTTTTATTCCCAGTTTGTTTTTTTAAATTACCTTATTTGCATACTCATGAATATTAATGAGAACATTAAAAATAGTAAAAACAATATAGAAATAACGTAAATAATGTAAACTATTCAGTTTTTATCCTACAAATATCAGAAAACAATTTCAAATGCAGTTTAACCTGATGACAAAATCCTCAGAAAACAAAATATCAAATTTGAGGACCAAAAATTTAACTCTAAGTAACTTTTTAACTGTTTCCATAGTAACCATTCATTTCACTCTGTTCACACAGTTTTGTTAGTCGACACCTACCTGCAAAAATCTTCCATATCACAGGAAGTATTTGTGCTAACTGCATAAAACTGGTACCAAATTAAAGCTAAGACAGTGTGCTTTGGTTTAAAAGCTATAATTAGGAATTACCTTATTTGCATACACATGAATATTAATGAGAATAATTAAAAAATAGCAAAAAAATACAGAAATAACGTAAACCTCTCAATTTTTATCCTACCAATATCAGAAAACAACTTCAAATGTAGTTTAAAATGATGACAAAATACTCAGAAAGCTAATCATCTTAATTGATACCCAAACAATGAACTGTAAGTCAGATTATAACGGTTTCCATGGTAACCGATCCTTTCACAAATTTTGGAAATTTGACATCCAACTGTAATACTCCGCTAGATCTCGGTTATTTTTGGTGAATCATGAAATCATTTGTTACAAACATAGATATGAGGCATTGCTTTAATAGTAAATATTACTTTTCTGATATAAACTAATTTGCATATGTATGAATATTTATGAGAACAGTAATAGATGTTGAAATTTTCGACAGACACCAGTCTTTCTCTTATAAAGCAAACAAATATGGAAAATGGTTAGCTAAAGTTTACTATGATTACTGAATATCACCAAGATTGTTAGATAAATAAATTTGGGACAAATTATATAGCACTGATGGTGATATATCTGTTTCCTAGGCAACCATTCTAACCTCGTTGTTCATATTACAGAGCGTTTACATACCTGCAACATACAGAGATATTGCGGCCTACTTTGGCGATAATTATAAATGATATAAACATATACCCGGTAGTTGATGTATGAATCTTAATGTTTGGTTCACTTTATGCAAATTACCTTATTTGCATCCTCATGAATATTAATTAGTGATAAGAAAACAAAGAGAAACAATATTGAAAATAACATGTTTCGCAGTATGCCGAGCACAACATTACACCATTCTCCAAATATAGCTTGCAATGATAAATGTACCTTTTGGTGATAAATAAATGAATTTCAATTCTAAAACTGTCTAAAAGATGTTAAAGGGCATGTATACATCTAGTAAAGGGTTAATCCCACTCTCTGCTTTAAAACACCTTTACAGAAAGCTTCTTTGAGTATGCCGACTCAACAAAAATAGATGAATGATTCTCACTTAACCCCTTACCAGCTGAATATTCATGTTAGAAATAATGACATCATGGGTATTTATCAGCTAATTTATAAATTGAAGGTCTGACTCTCAGAGCATACCTTAATTAGAGGCTAAAATGGAACGGTTTATATTGGATCTTCTCAGGTAATACTCTGATAAGAGCTAGGTCAAGATGATAACATTGCTGTTGAATGTCTGTGGAGCATACCCTTATTACAGGCCATAATGTAATCATATCTGTTGATTGACTGTCAGAGTTACATGTTGACAACCATTCTTCTCTAAAACAAGGGGAATGTCTGGGTCGGGAAAGAGATCTCTTCCAAAGTATCAACTGGTAAATAACTCTTCAGATGTGCTGTATTAAGCAGGCCCTACAAGGGGGTAATGTTCCCATATCAGCATTGCGAAGTGCATCTGTTGGCTTATCTTCACACTTCTCCTTAATCTTAAACAATATCAATTCATTCACAGTGTGAAATCTTAGGTTGCCATACATTGCACATGTAAATTCATCCAAGTCTTGCACAAGATCTCCAGACACATCCCAAGAGTTGCCCAAACCTGCTAATGGTTTTATAAACATTGGTTTCTTTTCAATGGTTTTAGTGGGTGTCAAATGTTCTCAGCCATTGAATGCACTTGTACAATCACAGCCACAGTACAAATGGAGACCCAGAAGTGCTGATCGGTAATCTTCTGTGTATGCTTGGGCAACTTCTCACATGTTTATTATTTTTTGATGATTGCCTGAGCCAGTATCAAACAAGACAGTAACACCTTCAAACCAGTTAAGGTAATACAGAAGAATGAAGAATATATCACTGTCTGGAGTTCGAAGATGAACAGTTTTGTAGCCTTGTTCATTTGCATGCTTGGTGTAAATAATGATCCTTGCTTCAGTTTCTTCCTGTGTTGAATTCAGGGCATCAAGACTGTTTCTCACTGTTGATATACCATAATCTGGCGAGAACTGGTTAGGCTCACCGACATAGATGTGAAAAAATATTTCTGCCTTGCAGTTTCTAATCGTAAGGAATCAAGGGATTGTAGCAATTATTAGTGGTTCACAAAGACCCAATATGCAGATTGATATAGATGAGACAGACAAATCAAAGGGTCTTAAAACACATCACAGGATTACCAGTTCTCGACAGATGATGGTATATCAAAAATCGAAACAGTCTTGAAACCCTGAATTCAACACAGGCTTTATGGGCTTTAAAATCACTGACACTTTAAAAACAATAACAGAAGATTGTTTGGGATATCATAAGTACTTGGCTTTCAACAGTTACCATGGAAGCAGTACATGGTCATTTTGGTAACAGTTTTAGACATAAACTTTATTTATTCATCATCAAAAGGTACATTTATTATTGCAAGCTATACTTGGAGCATGGTGTAATGTTGTGCTCGGCATACTGCGAAACATGTTATTTTCAATATTGCTTCTCTTTGTTTTCTTATCACTAATTAATATTCATGAGGATGCAAATAAGGTAATTTGCATAAAGTGAACCTAACATTAAGATTCATACATCAACTACCGGGTATATGTTTATATCATTTATAATTATCGCCAAAGTAGGCCGCAATATCTTTGTATGTTGTAGGTATGTAAACGCTCTGTAATATGAACAACGAGGTTAGAATGGTTGCCTAGGAAACGGATATATCACCATCAGTGCTATATAATTTGTCCCAAATTTATTTATCTAACAATCTTGGTGATATTCAGTAATCATAGTAAACTTTAGCTAACCATTTTCCATATTTGTTTGCTTTATAAGAGAAAGACTGGTGTCTGTCGAAAATTTCAACATCTATTACTGTTCTCATAAATATTCATACATATGCAAATTAGTTTATATCAGAAAAGTAATATTTACTATTAAAGCAATGCCTCATATCTATGTTTGTAACAAATGATTTCATGATTCACCAAAAATAACCGAGATCTAGCAGAGTATTACAGTTGGATGTCAAATTTCCAAAATTTGTGAAAGGATCGGTTACCATGGAAACCGTTATAATCTGACTTACAGTTCATTGTTTGGGTATCAATTAAGATGATTAGCTTTCTGAGTATTTTGTCATCATTTTAAACTACATTTGAAGTTGTTTTCTGATATTGGTATGATAAAAATTGAGAGGTTTACGTTATTTCTGTATTTTTTTGCTATTTTTTAATTATTCTCATTAATATTCATGTGTATGCAAATAGGGTAATTCCTAATTATAGCTTTTAAACCAAAGCACACTGTCTTAGCTTTAATTTGGTACCAGTTTTATGCAGTTAGCACAAATACTTCCTGTGATATGGAAGATTTTTGCAGGTAGGTGTCGACTAACAAAACTGTGTGAACAGAGTGAAATGAATGGTTACTATGGAAACAGTTAAAAAGTTACTTAGAGTTAAAATTTTGGTCCTCAAATTTGATATTTTGTTTTCTGAGGATTTTGTCATCAGGTTAAACTGCATTTGAAATTGTTTTCTGATATTTGTAGGATAAAAAGTGAATAGTTTACATTATTTACGTTATTTCTATATTGTTTTTACTATTTTTAATGTTCTCATTAATATTCATGAGTATGCAAATAGGGTAATTTAAAAAACAAAACTGGGAATAAAAGCACAATGTCCTATCTCCAATTTGGTACCAGTTTTATAGGTTTTGGACAAAAACTGGCTGTGATATGGACGATTTTGCAGGTACGGACCATCATTACAAAAACTAGGGTGTTGCCATGGAAACGGTGAAAATGGTGCTTAAAATTAATGCTATGGTCCTCAAATTGGATATTTTGTTTCCTGGGGGTTTTGTCATCATGTTAAACTGCATTTAAAGTTATTTTCTGATATTTGTAGGATAAAAAAATGAAAGGTTTACGTTATTTCTATACTTTTTTTACTAATTTAAATGTTCTCATTAATATTCATGAGTATGCAAATAAGGTAATTTAAAAAAATAGTTAGAAATAAAAGCACAATGTCTTATCTTCCATTTGGTACCAGTTTTATAGTTTTAGGACAAAAACTGGCTGTGATATGGGCGAATTTGTAGGTATGGGTCATCATTACGAAAACTGGGGGGTTGCCATGGAAACGGTTAAAATACACATAGCCTAAAAGAATTTAAGTTTGAGTACATTCACGATTCTGATTCAGGACACTTTTCTGAACATTTTGGTACCCATGAAAAAAGTCTAGGGGGGGGGGGGGGGGGGGGGGTGCACGGTAGGCACTACTGGCTCCCTGACTATTATGAAATAGAATTTATACGGGGCAACTGAACAATTAATGTTTTGACCAATTCCCTCCTATTGACGACTTTTCACGTCTCTGTAAAAGTAATATTTGGAAACCAATGTGATAAAAAGAGTATTAACTCCATATGAAAAAATGCAATGCTTTATTTGTCACATTTATTCAAAAACTATATGTATATAATTCTAAAAGAATTCCTTATTTCTAGTGAATGCCCCATTTACGTAGATTTATTCAAAGATGTTGGGTCTAAAAGTAATCTAGGAGAGAATGGATTAAGTGTGCATTTTTAACTTTCAGGACAATTTTGGAAAGTGGATAGGACATTTTAAATTATTTGTTTTGTTTTGTTGAAACGACCCTCCACCCAATTAGGGTAAAATATAGACAGTATATTGTGTCACAGTCGACCCACCATATAACAGTAGATATGTAAATCTTGACAAAGCATCGACATTGAAAAACCCAACATCGACAAACGGAACCAAACTAAACTAATGTACATGTAATTAAGCACCGCTACAATTATCACTCTTATGTTGGGTCTTTTACCGTTTTCCTAATAGAAACGCATGTTCAAGCCTTTGCAAACTGCACTAACAAATACATGTACATGAATACGAGGTATTATACAGTTAAACCTCCATGAATACGAGGTATTATACAGTTAAACCTCTCTATAACGGCCACTAAATTACATAAAATAGTTTGTGTTAAAGGCATGTGGCTGCTTAAAGCAATGTGATTAAGTTAAACAGAATGCTCCTATAGGAGCATTCTGTTTTATTTTCATCTTGCTTTAAGCAGCCGCCTGCCCTAAATACCAACTAATTAACACAATTTAGTGGCCGTTATAGGCCGTTTCAGGGGCACTGTTCGTGGATTCTTTATAAGAGTGCTCCAAATTGAATGAAAGACGCGTTTTTGGACAAAACCCATAATGACCAAAAAGACGATGAATGATAACTACACTCACGTATGTCTTCGAATATATTTGAACTTGCGCCATTAACAAGAAAACATAATTTGCAAGCGACACCGCTTGATAGGAAGTTGTTTGCCAGCGTAACGGTGGGTTAATTAAAAACAATACGCACCTGAACATCTAGACAAACTAGACAAAAACGCATCCATTTCGCATTGTGTATAATTAGTAAATGAATATTAATTCCGAATAATTATTAACCCTTCTCATGCAGAATATTCAAATATGAATCCATCCCCTATGGATATTAACTAGCCGAATCGTTCTAAAGTTGGATAAATTGTAGCCATTGAATTATTGTTGCAAATAGTACAGGCTCGTATGAGACAGCTCCTCTAGGAATTGTCTCCTAGGAGTCGACATGTTTTGCAAATGCAAATATGTATGCTAATTACAGAAAAGGGTTACAAACATACACGTACATCATGTCTAAAATCAAGAATATTGCTAGTAACTGATTACTTTTTGACAATCAGTTGTCCGTCAGGCAATTTTTGACAATCAGTTGTCAGTATATGAACTATTGAAATCAAACATCTCTGTTAAATGACACCACAAAGTGACAGAGAAGAAAGACGATTTTGCTCTGTTTTAACCCTTACTGTGCGGGACACGAGTCACTAATATCATATGCAAACAGTGTAGACCCAGATGAGAGGGCTCCTAGGGGAGCCCTCTCATCAGGGTCTGCACTGTTTGTCATGTTACACTTTTCTTTAGAAATATCCCCAAATATTCACCATAGTCTTGACCTGCTTGAATTTTGGACTAGTCCATTTGAAAAGTCAGCGTTGTAAGAGTTAACCTTCTATCACTTTCGGTATTAACTCCGACTCTGTATCGTCAATATCCTGTACAACGTCTACACCGTGCCCACGTCTCAGAGTCAGGTCAAAGTGCGCCATGTAGAAACAAAAGAGTCCAGATTCATCCGCGCACATAAGCTCAGTTTCCACGATAAGATCAGACCTATCAGAGGAGCAAGCGGTACAGGAATCGTTTCGTCCTAGGTTCGAATCGCCAGCGAAATACATCTGAGTCACCAAAATATCATAGCCTGACATGTGCACTCTAAAGTGCACGTGGGAGGGTCTGAACTCACCATCAACCGTGTACTTGCCCGGATGTATTGTCAGAAAAGCGTAATGGCCGCTCCTTCCTGAAAAGAAACTGCCTCTGCAATGTGTACTGTTCTCGTATTGGCCGCCATGATCTGCCTGCCAGATCTCGATACGCGCCCCTATAAGCGGCATGCACCTGTCATTCAGTATCCTTCCTTCGACAAGAAGAACAGGGGGCCGTGGCACGGTTGGGTCGTGATCGCACAGTTGTCTTCTTAAGGGTGCTGCCGGGAAATAGTATGGTCCCAGAACATCCGCAGAAGTTGGGCGGCACAGGTTTGGTCCGTGCCATATTTGATCCGGATCCTCGTTTCTCTGACAGTTTAATTCCGACACTGCACACAAGGCAAGTATTAAGAAAGAAATCTTCATCTTTGCTGCTATTAAAGAAAACGTTCTCGAAAGAAAATGTGTGTTTGTGTTGACTTACTGGTAATGTTCTGTTTTCTACGCAATTGTATCTACTATGCGACCACTCGCATGCCGAAAATATATCTTAAGTTTAAAGCTGTTCCTCGTAACCGTCTGTTAGCGCAGGATTACTCCATCTCCACAGAAACAGCAAACATATGTCATCTCAAGTCAATGCTATAATTGACATTTCCACTCGTAGCTCCCGTCGGACCTAATCTGGCGTCAAATGCAAATTGCGAGTTCTGTCAAAATCTACAGTGAGGCATAAGAGTTTGTTCGCGATCAGATGGCAATTTTCTCCGGAACGACGAGGCTGAGCTTCTTGAGATTTGCTGTATTATTTGCCTGGCTGCATCCTCAATTTATTGGAGATCGCCTTACTTAATGTAATCGAAATATTGTCTGATATGCAAAGGATTTCGATCTTTAATTTTCAGAATAGCCGACTTAAATCCACAAAGTCAGGTTAATTTCCTCGTCTGATAGCGTTCAAAATTGTTCCTGAAGATAGAAATAATTAGTTAGTGGAACTATTAGCACTGCAAAATACAAGGGACAACGTTGCCAGACAAAAGGTGGACTTTTGACGGAGAGAAGAGTACGATCAAGCTTATGCAGACGTTTGACACATATACACCCCGAATTCTGAATGCACTTGTCCACATATGTATAATGAACACATTTAACTTTCCAAATGAAGGGCGTTTCTGCAAGACTTCTTTTGTCAATGTACATGTATATCTAAACCGGACGTTAAATCTAGTCTAAATATCGGTTCAGGAGACAGGTGGCAGCTTAATGCAGAGTGAACGTCCTGCAGAAAGTTCCTCTATGAGATTTCTGCATAACTTTCACCCTGCATAAACATCCACCTGCCTAAATGTATCTAAATTCTGCTCTAGTTTTATTCCGGTTTAGAGGGTTTTTACTGTACTACCTCTGGGAAATAGTGCAATTCCTCCACAGAGGGTCCTTCTGATCTCAGTCTTCACTGTCTGTTGAATCATATCTATATAATTTCATACACAAAAAGATCAGACCCTGATCAGACGGCTGTTACAGGTGCCGTTTGGTTTGGGCCTACACTGCAAAACTCGTATTGTAAAACTTTTCTATAACGGCCACCAAATTATGTTAATTAGTTGGTATGGAGGGCAGGTGGCTGCTTAAATCAAGGTGAAAGTAAAACAGAACGCTCCTATAGGAGCGTTCTGTTTTACTTTGACCTTGCTTTAAGCAGCGACCTGCCTTTAACACAAACTACTTGGATGTAATTTAATGGCCGTTATAGAGAGGTTTTACTGTATCTATGAGGTAAAGGTTAATGGGCAAACATATACATGTATTTATCATTTACTGCTGGGTCCATATTTACTAACATTTTGAGTCTAGACCTTTGAGAATCAAACTCAAAACTGCAACTTTAAATATTGAAAATTTCACCACTTCATAACTCTTTCCCTGTTTATCAATGACAGAAATAATGGCATCATGAGTATTTATTAGTGTACTTTGTTTAGTGACATATGTACGCGGGATGTTTTGGTATTGATAGAAACAGTAGAGTGTCAGATCTACATGTATTAAAATCTCTTAAGCAAAACGTGCAGACCCTGGTCAGACGGTTCTATAAGAATCGTCTGATTTGGGTCTACTCTGTTAAAAGACTGACCAGGCGTTTATAAGTAAAACGCTGACAAGGCATTTATTTGGAGGAAAGAGTTAAATATGTATCTAGAAGTTTTTCCTGCATGCGTATGTGAGCCAGCGGCTTCCTTTGCAAATTTTAGACTAATTTGAACTTATAAATACAAATATTCAAATTTGCAATTCGTGAGTCTGTGTCTCAAAATTAGACTTAAACTGTTAGTGAATATGCGCATTGGGCCATGTGTTCGATAAAACATATTTATCATTGGCACCAGGCAGACAAAAATAAAATCTAGTACTTTGCATACAAATGGAAAACGACGACAGCAAGCGTACCTAATGGAATAGATGCATATCAGCAGTATTTTATCCTATTCAGTCTTAAGGAAGAGCAACAGAAGAATAGCCCCAATTAAACTGTTGTTTTCAGGAAAAGTTCTTTTATTCTCCACTATTCTCAACCAATCCCTATGTTGTGACCACTCGAAAAGACAATTCTGTAGAGCGGTCACAACATAGGGTTTAATGAACAAATGACTGTTTTTATTTGTGGCACTCTCTGTAGAGTGGTCACAACATATGGTTTAATGAACAAATGACTGTTTTTATTTGTGGCACTCTCTGAGTCAGAATACAAAACAATTAAACTAATGTTTGAAATTTCCACTTGTTGTTTGTTTTATTAGTCCACTACATTCCACCGGATGGGGATTATGGGTGTGCACTCTTTCCGCCTATCATTCCGTCCGTCCTTCCTTCCGTCCTTCATTCCATCCGTCCTTCCCTCCGGATGTTTGTTCGGACAATATCTCCCCAACTACATGAATTCAGAATTTCGTGTGTAAGCGCATCTTGTGAAGATGAAGTGGACATACTACTTTAATGTCTCTTTGTGACTTTGACCTTGACCTTAACTTCAGTGTTAGTGAAAAAATGTCTGAAATTTTGTCCGGATGATATAATTTCAACCCCTTGTGTTAGGATTTCCAAAGGTATTGTGTGGCTGCATCATGAGGAGTGGGAGTGTCGCATACTACGATCTTGACCTTGACCTTCACTGCAATTTTAGTAAAAAACAGTCTGATATATGTCCGGATGATACGTCCTCAGCCCCTTTAACCCATTCCTCCATAGGCTATTTTTAGACCCAACCTCTTTGAATGAATCTACCGAAAAGGAGCATTAACTAGAGAAAAAGAAAATTTTAGAATTTTGTAGTTTGAAACCATCGTGATAAATAGAGCATTTGCTCTCATAGGAGCAAATGCTCTATTTATCACAATGGTTTCATAAAGTGACTTTTACAGAGGCGTAGAAAGGCGTATTTATGGAGGAAAGGGCTAACTCAGATGTCCAAACGTCTTGTTGTAATGCACCTTGGAATGACAGAGTTCCACATACTACTCGATAACTCTATGCCATTGACCCTGACCATAACCTAAATTGTCCTAAATGTTTGTCAAGACAGTTATTATTATGATTATTATTATTATACCACATTTATATAGCGCTCTTTTCACACAGGATGTGTGCGTTCAAAAGCGCTGTACATGGATGAAATCAATAATCGGAACGAACCGTATGATTATCTATCCAGACAATGAAAGATTTACAATAGATATACAATAAATATAAATCAAAGTACTGAAGGTTTCGGACATAATATATGTTTATTATATTGATTGTTTGCTGTGGATTTTTCTGAAAATCATGTCAGTAGTTTGGAAGACATTTAAAGATTTTTTTATGAACATGTCACACACAGTGCGATTCCAATAGCTCAACTTGCCACTTTGTGCCAATAGAGCCAAAAATGATGTTTAATGTAGTATAGAGCCACCACTGCATTATTTGAAAGTAAGGGTCATACTTCTGCTACTATCTGGTGGACCATAACAGTAATTAGCAAGCATCATTCACTTATCCATATATACACTTCCACCAATTTTAGACATATTCCTTATGATTCTAAATACCCTACACAATAATTGCCAAATATACTGTGGGGTGATATTAACAATATGACAAATTATAAAGTAACAAATATATTTCAACTTAGCATGGCAGGATACAACAGGGAAAATAAAATTAACTAGAAAATTGTTTCTGATGCACCACTCCCCCTAACAATAGTGTCTCTATATCAAGCACTTTTGACTATGTGTTATACAGTGAAGAAAATTTCAGAGTCCCATAACTCTGGTAAAATGGTCAGAGCAATAATTACATTCTTTAAGAAAATCTTCACATTAAGGTTGACAGCTTATCATGGGTGAAAATTTGAAGTAAAACCTCCCATTGGTATATGGGTTGTTAGACACATAATATTGTTTCACTTTATATTATATAGTGAAGACGATTTCAGGGTTCCATATCGGGTACAATTTGTCTGAGCAAAATAAGCCTTTCTGTGCTTTTGCAAACAGAAAATACCCTTAATAGTTTATCCATGCCTATACCTTGTCTTTTTGTGTGATTGTGTTGTATTTTCTTACTTCTTCCTGAGGAGACTGCGAGTGTGAGTCTGTTCAGGGTCAATTTGTGAGTCTGTGCTGCAAACAATACATACCCCGATCAGTTACCACAACTGGCCAGGGTCTTTGCTATTTGCAGCATCATACATGTAACAAGTATATCAATAAATGATATAATTAAAAATAAATTATAGTCATACATGCAAATTACAGTTAGTGCTGTAGTAAACACTACAGACCCTGATCAGTAACCGGCGTCATAGAAATAAATGATATGAGTTAGAAATAAATTACATACATTACTATAAGATACTATAAGACACTATAAGATACTATAAGCCTGACACGTAAATCAATAAATGATGAAATGTATATAAATTAAAAGATAAGAAAGTGCTTTGTCTCATTTTGTTTGCCTTTCTCCTTTTTTTCATTTTAATGATTTTTTAATAATATAAAGGATACAAAAACCCTTGTTTCCTTTTAATAGTAATTGTTAATACTACCATCCAAGCTACTTAAACAATAAAGGCTGGCAAAGTGGGACATCCTGTTTGGATTCAGATCTAATACCAAGTAACTGTCTGACCAAAATCTAAACTGTTTACAACTTGTGACAATTTTGCCTTAGGTCAAAATGCCTAAAACTGATCTTTTAGAAATTCAAATGATGACAAACCTGAAGCAGACGATATTACATATCTCTACAGCTTGCTTAATCCTTATAATGCTGAGTGATGTTTCGTTTGCAACAATTGACGTCTGCTTCAATTCTTCAATAAACTTTCTTTCATTTTATGCAAAAATATGATCAAGATGACAACAGTTTGGATCCTGATGAGACGCAGAATTATGTGGCCTCTCATCTGGATCCAAACTGTTTGCATAGGTAATCACAGTTTCGCCGCTAGCGTGCAAAGAGTTAAGCGTATGACCTCTAGAGATTTTAGCATGACGTAACAGTTGCCCTGGACTACTGACCACCAGTGCGCTGTAACCTTTATACTGTAAAGGACGTAAAGAACTATATATATGCATGCTAATAAGCTCATTTAACCCTTAATTTCCCCATATAAACTTGTTTTCATGCATCTGCAAATAGATTCGACCCAGATCAGACAGCTCGCTCCCATAGATTCAGGGTCTGCTCTGTTTGCTAATGGACCCACCTTCCATATTTCATTATAAATATTTTGTAAGATTCCGGAACCGGATTGTAAGCCAAGCACTGCACATGCGCGTATTCTCTTAGGGGGATTCCCGCTAGGTAGCGCTCGTGCAATAGGGTTTTCCGCCATAGTTTGAGTCGCAATCCATTTTATAAGGATTTCGGCAAAAGCCGAAACCCTAAAAATCGCTAGCCGGACGGAAACGCATGATCGTCCATCCGGTCAGTGAAGGATATACAAAAGATATACAATAGATATGAAATCATAAACCGGAAGGAACGGCATGATCGTCCATCCAGTCAATGAAATGTATGCAATAGATATACAATAAATATAAAATCACTAACCGGTAGGAACCACATGATTATCTACCCGATCAATGAAAGATATGCAATAGATATACAATAAATGTATAACCACTAACCGGTAGGAACCACATGATTATCTACCCAGTCAATGAAAGATATGCAATAAATATAACCATAAGTATAAAATCACCAACTGGTAGGAACCACATGATTAATTACCAAGTCGGTGAATTATAAGCAATATATATACAATAAATATGATATACAATAAATATGAAATCACTAACCGGTAGGAACCACATGATTATCTACTCGGTCAATGAGAGATTGATTCCTACAGCATATCCCAAGGGCTGCAATGGCAAAGGAATCGTAAGGTATGAGAATTGATGATTATAAGCTACTTTTCCTAAACTGTCCTAGTAGTATATGTTGAAGAAATGTGTTTTCAGAGATCTTTTGAAACATGCCAGTGAGCTTGCATCTCTAATGCCTGATGGCAGTTGTCTAAGGGTTTCCAATGTTCCTGTTCCTGTTTAGATGCATCTTCAGAAAGCGGAGTGTCTCGTACTACTTTAGTGTCTCTGTGACATTTACCCTGACCTTGACCTCAACTTAAGAAAATATATGCAAATTTTGTCTGGATGATATCTCCGGGATTATACGTTTTCCAAATTTCTGGTGTGGATGCATCTTAGGAAGGCAGAGTGTCACATAGTACTTTTATGTCTCTGTGACATTGACGCACCACTTGAATGTGGATTTCTCAGACCACCACCTCTTGTATTGGAGGCAGATTCCTAAGTAAACTTTTCTTATCCTTAAAACCATTGCATAGACCCCACAAACTCCAATAAGTTAAGTTAAACTTCCAGGTTCTTTTTGAAAATTTGTCTTGTTGAAACGTTAAGAGCAGTCTGCGGAGGCGGAGGTGTGTGTGTGTGTGTGGGGGGGGGGGGGGGGAGTTTCAATATCACGAACTCGGACTTCCGGTCAACTCAAGGTAATGTTTCGGTCCTCCCAAAATTTACAATGCAGAATTGTT
This sequence comes from Azorinus chamasolen, assembly GCA_963576725.1. Classification (NCBI taxonomy): domain Eukaryota; kingdom Metazoa; phylum Mollusca; class Bivalvia; order Cardiida; family Solecurtidae; genus Azorinus; species Azorinus chamasolen. Next base: position 47,619,617 of record OY755243.1, on the reverse strand, counting down.
CTAATAAAACTACGCACTAGAAACGCATGTGACAGCTTTCAGCGTTACTTTAGACCTTCATTAAGATGCAAACTTGTTCAGATTATAAATCAGATGTCTCCAACTTCTGTTATCTCGAAGTAATTTGTACAGTCCCTTAATTTTCGAGATATCGAAGTTCAATTGTGTTTGTTGATTTACTTTTTGCACGACGACAAAAGATCCTCTGTCAGTTTTCCGGCATTTTTCAATTGTAAAGAAAACAATATCTTCATTTATAGACACACGCACCTAGAGAAAAAGCATGCAGTGTTTGTTAAACCCTTTACTCAATGAATATTCATGTAAGAAATAAAGACGTCATGAGAATAAATTAGATTCAATTTTATAATGGTAAATGTTCGCCATGGCGGCAGAAACTACAAAGTCATATATTATATATAATTCCATAAGCAAACAAAGCAGATCCTGATCATACTCTGATCTGGGTCTACTCTGTTTGCAAAGGCATGAAAAAGCATTTTTATGAAGGAAAGGGTTAACCGAAAACTACATATGTATTTGAACCAACCGCTCTCGGGGGGGGGGGGGGTCTTTACTGTTCTGCAAAGAGTGTAAACATGACGGCGTCTGATCAGTGCATATAAACGTTTTGTTACTCATCAGAATGTGTAGTAATTTGTCGCATATTTGTTATAAAAAATGTAAATCTTGATCAAATACCCTATTGTAGAAGTGATATTTGGGTCTACACTGTTTGCAACGCAACGATATCCCTTTTCTCCTATACAGCGTCCTATTGAATTGTAATTTTAGGACATAGTCTTATATCAGTTTGATTAACTCTTTCGCTGCCAAGTTTTGTCATCCGCACACTTGGTCGTCTGCTTCAATTTTCATTTCTTAAATATGTTTCTTCATTTTTGAAGTCATAGTAACATTCAGTTTGGATCATGATGAGATCTGGATCCAAACTGTTTGCATAGATAATCACAGATGCGACATTGGCAGCGTTTCCATGAAGCTGTTCATTCTGAATGTTGTTTTGTTTTTAAAGTTGAAAGGTGTATCGTTTTTAACAGTAGAGACCATTCTGCACGAATAATTGACTTTACAAGGGAGTTTTCAGTGACAAACAATACAGACCCAGACCAAGGGATTCTTCAACCAATTGACTGCTGTTAATGTCAGATATAAGAGTTTACCGCATTCAAACTACAAAAGCTCAAAGTGGCAAATAGCATCGATTCATTTTCTCAAGGAGCCTTATACTATGGGTCCACATATTTTGAAAATGCCAGTACACGTATCCCGCTTTCAAATAACTCAATCTCATCAAGAGTTACTACAGGACTAACAACCATGACTAATTCTTAAACGCAATTAAATACAGTGCAATAAGTTACTGCACAGTCTGTATGCGGGTGACAACACACACTTCATTGTTATTAGAATTAAAACCATCATTGCGATGATGATGCTGATGAGGATACTTGCGGCTGCTGCTGTCAATAGCGATAATGACTACAACAACAACTACTGTTACTACCACTAATATTGCTGCTGCTACTACTACTACCACCACTACATCTACTACTACAACTACTACTACTACTACTACTACAACCACCACCACCACCACTTCTACTACTACTACTACTTCTACTTCTTCTACTACTACTACTACTACTACTACTACTACTACTACCACTGCTGCTATTACTGCTACTACTACTGCTGATGCTGCTTCTACCACTACTACTACTCTAGCCACTGATAATAATGATGATATTAATCATAATAATGTTGATAATGATAATTATTATTTTATTATTATTATTATAATAATAACAATATCAATAATAATAATAATAATAAAAACAAGAGATGTCACAGTCACGTGACAAATACCCCCAAAAATTGTACCCTGTGACCTTGACCTTTGACCCATGAACCAGGGAGTTGACACATCGTCTTTGTGTGGTGAACATTTGTGCCAGGTTCTTTTGAAATCCATTCACAGATAAACAAGTAATTGTACCCTGTGACCTTGACCTTTGAGATAAGGACCAGGGAGCTGAACGCGACACATCGTCTTTGTCTGGTGAATATCTGTGCCAAGTTATATTGAAATCCATTGATAGATAAAGATGTTACAGACCGGACACAAAATTTGTCACAAAGTAATTGTATTCTGTGACCTTGACCTTTGACCCATGGACCTGGGAGTTGAACGTGACACATCGTCTTTGTGTGGTGAACATTTGTGCCAAGTTATATTGAAATCCATTGATAGATAAAGAAGTTACAGGCCGGACACGAAATTTGTTACAAAGTAATTGTACCCTGTGACCTTGACCTCTGACCCATGGACCTGGGAGTTGAACGCGACACGTCGTCTTTGTGTGGTGAACATTTGTGGTAAGTTATATTGAAATCCATTGATAGATGAAGAAGTTACAGACCAGACACGAAATTTGTGACAAAGTAATTGTACCCTGTGACCTTGACCTTTGACCCATGGACCAGGGAGTTGAACGCGACACATCGTCTCTGTGTGGTGAACAATTGTGGCAAGTTATATTGAAAACCATTCATATATGAAGAAGTTACAGACCGGACACGAATTTGGGACGGATGGAAGGACAGACGGACGGACAGACGGACAGACGGAAGGACGGACAGACGGACAGACGGAAGGACGGACAATGCGATCACTATATGCCCGCCTTTGGGAGCATAATAATAATAACAATAATACAATAACAATACTACTACTACTGATAATAATAATGATAATAATAACAATAATAATAACAATAATAGGTATGATAATAAGATCCTTAATAAAAACATATATAAACGATTATGATAATTTAAAACAGTGGTCGTTTAGGAAAAATACCTGTATCTGTTCAAATATATATTGATTGCACTATACAGAGAGTAAAATGTAAGTACCTTTTATTTGATAATTCAAAATAATCCAGTAAGTATGTCTACGATGTCCCCCGAGGTTCTGTGTCCATGGCATTCACTTCGTGCTATATATTCGTTTACTGCAGTTTCGGATATTGTCGGGCTTGTAGGCAAAGACCGCGATTCCGCGAAAAAGAACAATCTTAAGCAAGCTGAATAAATTGTCGTCTTCTCAGATCTTCGTTTACTTTTTAAAAAACATATATATTTTCTAACCGAGCAAACACTAAACAAATGAGTGTTAAATATTCTAGATACTGATGAAATTGCTCAGTTACTCAAGGTCTCGTCCGCATTCAAGCAGTTTGCCGGGGTTACAACGAGTTCACGTGCTAAAGGTGATATAGCACTTGCTTGCAGGGTTATTAAACAAAATATCCTAGCCAAAACATACTGAGATTATATCTTAGTGTTTTTTCTTCAGGAAAACCTAGATTTTCAGGCAGTTTAAACTCGTTCGCTACCAATGACGAATTGATGTTTACCTATGCAAACAGTTTGGATCCAGACGAGACGCCGTGTAACTCGGCATCATGACCCACGCTGTTTGAAGCTGTAATATTTGAAAGAAAATGGGAGACATTGAAAATCTGAAAATTAAAACAGATAACACAACTATTTGGCAGACGAAATATGTGGCAAAGAAATGTCTAATGTTCCAAAAACTAGATCTAGGTTACGTTTACCAGTCACGTTCTCCGGCGCTGTTCCATAACTGATATTACAATGGAGTGTCGCTAATACGATCGCACAAAGTTCTAATTCTGGATTTTTTAAAAAACAGATGGTGGCTTAATGCTGGACAAAAGCGATACAGAAAGATCCTACAGGAGCTTTCTGTATAACTATTGCCCTGAATTAAACAGTCACCTGCTGTAACAATCTTCAATGTTAATAAATCATATGGTCGCTTTAAAAATAGCGAGCCTTTACTGTATACGAGATGCGTGTTCCGTGTTTAACTCTACGCTCTTCAATAAACTGTCGTATTTAAACGTTGCCGACTGCTGCAGTTCTCCAGTTTATATCTCTCTGTTGTTCATCGTGAACCAAACAGTTCGGACCGAGTTATCTGGCGTGAATCTAAATTATTTGCATGGATATTTACAAATTCGCAGCTAGCATGCAAAGAGTTCTGAGCTATTTCTTTTTTTTAAATAAATATCAATCTTGGTCATTTTTGTGTTTTTGCAGTAAAGTATATAGAAACAGTGCAAGTGACATTAATTTTGGAACAACCCTCGTACGTCTGTTTCAAGAGTGTACGAGAACAAACACAATAACGGCAGACACGTGCAACATTTTTTTATCGTCGTAGACTATATCAAGATGACAATACAAGAGGTCATATGTGAAGGTCACACAAGTTATGTCCGTATGTATCATATACAATAAAACCTCCCTAAACTGGAATTCTAGTACAGAAAATTTAGATACTTTTAGGCAGGTGGCTGCTTAATACAGGGTGAAAGTCATGCAGAAAGCTCCTCGAGGAGCTTTCTGCTTGACTTTCAACCTGCATTAAGCTGTCACCTGTCTCCATGACCGATATTTATACCCAAGTTTACGTCCGGTTTAGAGAGGTTTTACTGTAATTTTTGAGGCGCTGGGTTACTCGGCGTCTCATTTGGATCCGAGCTGTTTGCTAAAGTAATTACAGCTTCATCACCATCACTTAGAGTTTTGATGTCTCACCTTCTTATTGATTTTAATTAGTTCAATTGAAATGAACTTAATCCATGTGCCACGCATGTTTGACCGTTCGACACATTTTCCAAGCATGGTTGAGTAAAGTATGTTACTCTATTTACATACGGGTTCTTTTGTATTGATTGCACGGTCTTAAACACTTCCGCTGGCGATGGCAAACCTATGAGCACCTTTACAAACATATTGGATCCAGATGAGACGCCGGGTAATTCGACATCTCATCAGGATCCAAACTTTTTGTTACGGTTACTGTGTTTTTGTTTAGAAGAAAATAATGAATAAAGTTCAGAAATGAGGATTGAAGCAGACGGCAAAAGTTGCAGACACCATTACATGGCAGCAAAAATGGCTAATTAGTCACTGCTAGCGCCACAGACTGCGTCGACTCAAATATGTGTGGGTAATTAACCTTTTGCACGACAAATAATCGTCGTCTGCAATTTTTGTCGTCTGATGCATACTGAAATGTCATGTTTCTTTTATGCAATAAAGGTGTCAAAACAGTTTGGATCCTAATAAGACGCAGAGTCACTTGGCGTATACTCTGGATCCAAACTGTTTGTACACGTAATCACACACACGCTGTTGGATTGGTTTTCTAGCTACAGTAAAACCTCTCTATAACGACCACTAAATTATATCAAGCATTTTGTATTAAATGCAGGTGACTGCTTAAAGCAAGGTGAAAGTAAAACAGAACGCTCCTATAGGAGCCACCTGCGTTTAATACAAAATATTTGATATAATTTAGTGGCCGTTATAGAGAGGTTTTACTGTATTTTACTGAAAGAAAGCAACGTGTAATTTTACCGGGTACTTTCTCTGACTGGAAATACACCAGAGCTGGCATACCACAAGGATTTATACTAGGTCCCTTGTTATTTTTAATTTTTTTTTATAAATTATATTGTTAACGGCATTGGCTGTAACATTCGTTTGTTTGCTGACGGCGTTAGCTTGTTTGTTGTAGGTAACAATCACATACATATGGCATAAAGTATCAATAAAGATATATTAACCCTTTCCCTGTTCTGTTTTTAGGCCAAATTTCAATACTTACTGAATATTTATTAACAAAATAGTTATAAACAAATATGGAAGCAAGATCATTATAGACATTTTAGAAATTAAAGACACAGATTTATCAAATTTTATTAGCAAACAGAGCAGACCCTGATCAGAGGGCTCCCCTAGGAGCCATCTGATCTGGGTCTACTCTGTTTGCAAATGCGTGAAAACACGTTTACATGAGGGAAAGGGTTATGGGTTACCTCATGGGCAGAGAAATGGTTAGTTAAATTCAATCCTAAGAAGACACAGTCGTTAATCATCTCGAGAAAAATGTCTCGAAATGTTCACCCACCCGTATATATGCAAGACCATCAAATTCCAGAAGTAGACTCACATACACACCTTGGCGTTCACCCATCACGTGTTCTAACACTGCACTGTCATAACGATATATTGTTAAGTTAAGGCATGGACGAGAATAAATGTCGTGCGAAAACTCAAATTCGCTTTGGACAGATCTTGCCTTGAAACAATCTACATATCTTTTATTAGGCCTATTTTAGAATACGGTGATACCATATCGGACAACTGTAATGCCAGAGAATGTAACAGGATAGAAAATAATAAATATGAAGCTGCCCGTATAGTAAGTTAGTACAGTAACTGGGACAACTAAATTGGTTTCTTTTGAATGAAGTTGGATGGGAACATCTTGAAACCAGGCGTAAAAACACAGACTTATTCTCTTTTATAAAATGGTGTTTCATTTAACTCTACAATACCTCTCAGAGTTGGTACCTGAAGTGGTTGCAAGTGTTTCTCGATACAATTTAAGAAACGCTGGTGATATTCAAACGCTGGCCTGTCGCATAACCCTTTATAGCAACTCTTTCCTCCCTGCAACAATACAGGAATGGAACAACCTCCCCGAAAGTGCAAAACACCCTTCTACATGTACTTTATATGCATTCAAAGAGTCGTTGAATAGCGATCCGCCAACTGTTCCCAAACATTCTTATTACGGTGTCAGAAAACAGCAGCTCCTACATACGAGACTTCGTACAAACTGCAGTTCCTTGAACCATGACCTCTTCTCAAGGAACATCTCCGGCATGCCTTATGTACACGTGACCTCGTTAAGAACGCATCGAACTTCTTTTTAGGGTTTCGGCTTTGCCGAAATCCTTATAAAATGGATTGCGACTCAAACTTTCACGGAAAACCCTATTGCACGAGCTCTACCTAGCGGGACCCCCCTAAGAGAATACGCGCATGTGCAGTGCTTGGCTTACAATCCGGTTCCGGAATCTTACAAAGTATTTATAATGAAATATGGAAGATGGATCCATTAGCAAACAGAGCAGACTCTGATCCTATGGGAGCTGTCTTATCTGGGTCTATTCTGTTTGCAGATGCATGAAAAACAAGTTTATATGAGGGAAATTAAGGGTTAAATAGACTTCTCCACATCAGAAACTACAGTATAAAGGTTACAGCACTGGTGGTCAGTAGTGCAGGGCAACTGTTACATCATGCTAACATCTCTCGAGGTCATACGCTTAACTCTTTGCACGCTAGCGGAGAAACTGTGATTACCTATGCAAACAGTTTGGATCCAGATGAGAGGCCACATAAGTCTGCGTCTCATCAGGATTCAAACTGTTTGTCATCTTGACCCTTTTTTGCATAAAATGAAAGAAAGTTTATTTAAGAATTGAAGCAGACGGCATTTTTTGCAGACGAAAAATTACTCAGCATTGTAAGGATTAAGCAAGCTGTAGAGATCTGTAATATCGTCTGCTTCAGGTTTGTCATCACTTGAATTTCTAAAAGATCAGTTTTAGGCATTTTGACCAAAGGCAAAATTGTCACAAGTTGTAAACAGTTTAGGTTTTGGTCAGACAGTTACTTGGTATCAGATTTGAATCCAAACAGTGTGTCCCACTTTGCCAACCTCTATTGTTTAAGTACTTTGGGTGGTATATTCTAGTTTCTGCCATATTAAATTCAATGTTTGGAGATTTTATAGTACAGGGAACTAGATCTATGAAGGTTGGTTGTTATTATTATACTAACTGTTTCATACAGTGATGTACGCCCATTACAATTCAGACTCTAGAGCGCTCTCTCGATTCCCAGAATCCTACACAGAACGATCAATTCGATTGGTCTATAGTACTAACATAAAAATAAACCCAGCATCAGGTGGCGCTTGAGAGACTCATGTGATGCAGTCAATTAGCAATAATAAATCAAAGCATTAATGGTATCGAGAGTACACATACATCTATGGTCAACTAAAACATCTCCCCCTTTTTGAGAAATAAAACAATCAATCTATTAAATCAAACACTCTGGCCTCAGTTGACCACAGATGAAACCTAACATTATTAGAAGCAATTATGATTACCAAAGTTAACACTTAACAACACTAACTTCTAACTTAAACTAGGTTCTAACACATAACTAATAATTAAACCGGCATTTCTCAACAGCAATAGTTACTGTTACACAAGTTTTTCAAATCTTGAAAATATCTTAAAACATTGGAACACACTGCTGAAGATGTGTCTGATGAGAAACGCTGTATAACCTTATCAACTAACGCAGAAAATCCTTAATTCTATCGCAGTAGAATCTTCATGTTACAAAATTGTCGAAGTTCTTTGGCTTGACAATGCGACCACTCCTGGTGACGACTTGGCCTGAAATTGTTTGGTCTGATTTTTATTACGCAAATTATATGGCACCGGTGAGTCACGGTGTCCTTTTTCCTCATAGCATGGCACCGGAGTGTCACGGTGTCCATTTGCATTTACTCCGTTTTCAATTTCTGAATTGCAGGGCATTCGCGATTCACCATGCCCTTGCACACTTTCTTTCTGATTCTCATCTCGCGATCTCACACGCGGTTGGTTTTGCACACGCGACTGACTTAGCACACGCGGTTGATTTTCAGTACGTGAATAATCTGGAACACCCAAATTAACCTCTGATGGCGGCGTCAACTGTAGATGTCTCCTGTTCCGTCGGTAGGTTCCCAATGGGGTTTTGACCATATACGATCTCCGATCTGGATCGCAATCCTCCACTACGCCTTTCACACTCCATCGTTTCTCTTTGTCAGTTTTAATTCTCACCTCATCACATGAGTTTAGACGAGACAGGGTTTTGATAGACTGATCATACTGCATTCTCATGCGTTCTTTGTATTTTGAGTTACTTAATCTCATATCATCTCTTTCTAACCAGCCAGGTTTTAGAGAATTTGGTAACATTGGCATAAGAGTTCTAATTTTCCTCCCCATCATCATCTCAGCAGGACTGAGGCCTGTTGACTCCAATGGAGTTGCTCGATATTCCATCAAGGCAGTGAAAATATCCTCTTGCCTCAGGATCCTTTTTGCTAATTTTACTGCCGCTTCTGCTTCTCCATTTGATTGCGGATAATGAGGACTTGCAAAAGTTTGTTTGAAACCATACTCACTTGCAAATGATTGAAACATTTCTGACGTAAATTGTGTACCATTGTCCGATACTAGCTCTTCTGGAATTCCCCATCTTGAAAACATGTTTTTCATTTTACCGATGACCTGTTCACTTGTCACGCTCGACAAATATGATATCTCAGGAAATCTTGAATAATAGTCTGTCACGACAAGGTAGTATTTTCTTTCCATTTCACACAAGTCAGTAGCAATTCTTTGCCATGGTCTGTCTGGCAATTTAATTATGATAATCGGTTCTTTTTGTTGAGCTGGTCGATGTTTTTGACAGAAGTCACACTTTTCTACCTTTTCTTTGATATCTTTTGCAATGCTAGGCCACCATACCGACGCCTGTGCTCTGGCTCTACATTTATTTAGACCTAGATGTCCTTCATGAATACTTTCAAGTGTCTCTGTTCTCAGTTGCTCTGGTACGACTATTCGTTCTCTATACAACAAAAGTCCCTGACTCACTGACAATTCACTTCTAGAGGCAAACATATCTGTCAGCTGTGGGCTAACTGAATCCATGTAAGTCGGCCAACCAAAACGTGTGTAGTTCATAGCTTCCTGGATTACATTATCATTCTCAACAGCCTTTCGAATTTTTTCTAACTTTATGTCCGAAATTGGCCTTAAAGCATCAACTGAGATGGAATAATGTTCTATTTCTTCTACAAATGTGTAACTTTCTTTGTTAAGAGGACTCCTAGACAGTGTGTCTGGCACTACTAAGTTTTTTCCCGGAACATGTTCCGCTTTTAGGCTGAATCCGCTTAATCTCATTAGCATCCTCTGGCATCTCAAAGGAGAATTATTCAGGTCTTGTGAGTTAAGAAGAGGCACTAGTGGCTTATGGTCTGTTAGCAGTCTGAATGAATCTAAGCCTACTAGATAGCGCGAAAATTTCTCACACGCCCAGAGCGACGCTAAACACTCTTTTTCAATTTGCGCATATTTCTCTTCTGCACTTGTAAGCTTTCTTGAACAAAATGCAACTGGTTTTATTGTCCCGTCTTTGTCCGGTTGGAACAAAGCTCCACCCAAACCGTAGCTACTAGCATCTGCACTTACGATTACTGGCTTGGTATGATCATAGAATGTCAACGATTGTGCATTTGTGATGAGAACTTTCGCCTGATTGAATGCAATTTCTTGTGGTGAATCCCACACCCAAGTTTCTTATTTATATAGGAGATCAGTCAATGGTGTGATAACACTTGCAAGTTTTGGAACAAATCTACCCAGATAGTTTATCATTCCAAGTACTCGTCTTAGTTCTGGCACATTTGTTGGGGCAGCAAGCTCACGAATAGCTTCAATTCTGTCCTCACTAGGTTGAATTCCATTTTCAGTGATTGTGTGACCAAAATACTCTATTCTGTCTTTACGGAATTCACACTTGCTCCGATTCTGTTTCAGTCCAGAGTCATTTATTCTGTGCAAAGCAGCTTTTAAGTGTTTATCATGTTCACTATCATTCTTTCCATGCACCAAGATGTCATCTATGATTACTTTCACACCCTCCAGACCACACAGAAGCTCTGTCATTTTCCTCTGAAAAATCTCTGGGGCTGAAGTTATCCCAAATGGAACACGACGGAAACAGAATCTCCCAAACGGTGTGATGAATGTAGTGAGTTCACTGCTTTCTTTACATAGAGGTATCTGGTAAAATCCACTAGATGCATCGAGTTTTGTAAACACTTTTGCTCCTTTCAAATCTTGGGCAATATCATCTAAGTTCGGGAGCATGTAATGTTCTCGTTTCACAGAGTCATTAAGTTTTTTCAGATCAACACAAATTCTGATTGCACCTGAAGGTTTGACTACAGGTACCATTGGGGCGCACCAATCTGTTGGATTTGTGACTTTCTCAATAATGCCTTCATTTTCTAACCTCTGCAGTTCTGCTTCAACTTTCTCTAACAGCGAAAATGGAACTCTACGTGCTGTTGTCAAACAGTATGGTTTTGCATCCTCTTTGAGAGTGATCTTGACAGGTTCACAATTCACAAGTCCAAATGAACCAAATATGCCTTGGTCTACCTCAATTCCATCGATTTTCTGGATGAGTCCCATTTTCTCAGCAACTGCACGTCCTAGCAGATTATTGCTAGCCGTTCCTTTTATCACATGAACTGGGAATGTGTACCATGCATCTTTAACTTTGGTTTCCGCATGAAACATGCCTATGTACTCTATTGGTCCCCCGGGTCCAAACAGTGGGATATGTGATGGCATAAGATTGGCTCTACGACTTAACCTGAGGTATGTGTTATGACTAATGATAGATGTATCTGCTCCCGAGTCAATCTTGAATTTAAGAATGTTCCCATGGATTTTCAAGTCTACAGTCCATGGAGGACTATTGTCTGAGCAACTTGTCACAGAGCCAAGAAATAATGTGTCTCTAGACTGGTGTACCTCATTTACATTGTGCTTTTTCGTGCGACAACATACTGCAAAGTGATTGGGCTTTTGACAATTTCGACATATCTTCCCCTTAGCATAGCATTTGTCTTTGGCATGGACCTGATTACATTTGTCACATCTCTATGTGGCTTTACCCTGAGTACTATAGCGTTGTCTCGGTCCCTGAGTTTTGGTAATGATACTTTGGTTTGACATAGCCAGGCGACTGTCTTTTTTCATGCCATTTCTTTTGTACAGAGTCGAGCATTTTGCTGGAAGACTGATCTCGCATTTGCTCTTTCACTTGCTCACTTTGTCTTGCAAGTTCAATAGCTTTTTCAAGAGTCAAATCTGATTTTAACTGAAGCTTCTTTGACAGTTCTTTATCGAGAACACCAATAACAAGTCTATCTCTAATGTGCTCATTCTTATTTTTTTTCATACTCACAGTGCTCCGCGATTTCGTAGAGGCTCCGTACGAATTCTTCCATAGATTCACCGTTTTTCTGAGTCCGAAGGTGAAACCTAGCACGTTCGTGGATCACATTCCTCTTTGGCACAAACTATTCCTCAAATTTTTCCAGCACTAGATCGAATGTCTCCTCTGGTGGTTCCTCTTCGTCCTCTTCTGTGAATGTTTTCATTATGTGTTCAGCTTCCTTCCCCATTGTGTACACGAGGACGCTGACATGCACCTCGTTTTCCTCCGCATTCAGCTTCGTGGCCGTCCTAAAGCGACAGAAACGTTCCCTCCATTTAGGCCATTCAGCCGGCTTGCTGAAGTCAAACCGTTCCGGTGGACTTAATTTGAATGACATGATTCTTCCTAGTTTAGTTTACTTCCGATACCATGTTTCATACAGTGATGTACGCCATTACAATTCAGACTCTAGCGCGCTCTCTCGATCCCAGAATCCTACACAGAACGATCAATTCGATTGGTCTATAGTACTAACATAAAAATAAACCCAGCATCAGGTGGCGCTTGAGAGACTCATGTGATGCAGTCATTTGGCAATAATAAATCAAAGC